>CM057130.1:16393730-16599149 GCA_029964075.1 Patiria pectinifera
AGTGATGCATGCTCACAAAAATACTTTAACCTAAAACAAACCGAAACAAAACTTCTAACTTCAAAACATGAGCATTGTGAACTTTATTTGACCTGAAGAAGCGTCGCTCTGATTGGACAGTTACCGCGCCCATTACAGTCTGGTTCCCAGACCAAAAAAATGACCTTTTTTCCCCTGACGGACCTTGGGTCAAGTAGGCGCCGCGGCAGGGCAGGACCAATATTGTCCAATATCACATATTTGAAGTTTGTTCCTCAAGTCATCAGGAAAAAGATGTTGAGAGCTACGAAGTACCTTGCGAAATTCAGGGACGGCCAAAGTTCATAAAACTGCAAATGTGTTGTTTATAACATGGTATCCTATTTGATGTTGATTTTGGTGTTAATATACATGTATCACCAATTTGGATGAAAGAAAGTACAATTTAGATTTTTTTTTAAAACAGCCATTTTTTGCATTTTGAAAATGCACCCATGGATTCAGGCCGTGCAAATATTGATGTTATCTTCAAAATTAGTCCAAAGTTTGCCACATAAAGATATTTATAATCTCTTTCTTCTCGTTGTGGTTCTCTGCTTAACTTGTACTTTCGACGCGTTTTGAAATATAGTCACCCTTGGCTGCTGTCATCTCTTTTGTTATATTGTTTGTGCAGACATTGTTACCTCCACGGTTTCTGAGCGTTGAAAGTTGTCATTGTAGCGTGGAAACAGACTTTCTGAATATGCCACCAAACACTGACAGAAATAGATCATCTGTGGTTTTTTTTGGGAAAACAGCAGCCGCGTCTCTCTGCGCCTGCGCTACCTTGCATAACTTGTCCTACTTTCGTGACCTGGGTTGGAAAAGAGAGACCTGAATTGTTGGCGCCGGGGTGAAAAGGTACTTTTGTTTCCTCGCCCTGCCACGCTCGGAAAATGATAAATTGAGATATTATGTTGATGAAGTTATGATTTTTTTGTTAAAAAAGTGCTTTGCCCCCCCCCCCCCCCGTCGTGTCTCGCAAAGTCTCATGCGTGATGTAAACAAAAAGAAATTGACGGGTAACGGACACAAAAGAAAACATGACGCTCTCCATACGGCTGTTTACGTGAGAGCAAACGTGAATGAAAGCATTTTCCACTCCAGATTTTGTTAAATAGTGATATTTCCTAAGCGTGATATAAATAAATTCTATTGCAATTTGTTCAGGTCAAGCCTCCGTTAACTTGGACCGACTCCAAATGCATCTTTTAATGTGATCAAGTAAAAACATTTCTTAACCCACAAATAAACCCCACTTCTGTCCTCTTGGAATACATCTAAACGTTGCACGATGGCACATTGATTTCTTTAGAAAATAACCTCGAAAAAAGGTATTTGTACAGTTGTTAAGTAAAGAAAACTGATTATCACGGGCTGGATTCAGCCACGGTGAAGCTTCCGTCGCGATTCCGATAGGCCAGCACCGCAACCGTCCCCAGGATGTCGAGCAGTACGCGCCCACCACACCACCGTTTCTTCACCCTGGTATTGGATCATTTGCATGTGCAAGATTTGAACACGTATGCAAAATGAGGAACAGTCTGGTGCCTGACAGTGTTACACATTGAAGCGTTCGAGCACGGCGTGAGTTACGAAACACGATTTTAAACAAACTGTTACTGATCTTATATCCGCATAACATACAGTATCATATTTCATATTAATATGAGCATATTGAAAAGAAAATTAGTATTTCGAGAAGGCGACAATGATCGCGAAAACACGTACTGCACGTTGCAGAATAATAGTACCAAGCATACGATAAAAATCCATTACTATAGCCAATTGCGGTATTCGACCAGGGTAGCTTTTATGAAATATAATCAAGAATTGGTTCGGTGGTTTCTCGGTTAATTGTTTGAGGATTTGAGTACTACAGATCACACGTAATTTAACCCAATTAAAATTAAGCGAAGAAATTAAACGACAAGAAACCACCGAACCAATTCTTGGTTATGACCGCTTTAAACGCACCCCAGGATGCAGGAAGAAAGTTTCCTATCCAGGGTTTAGCCATTGGGTAATCGCGTGGTTGGAAAAAGTGGCACTGGGGACGAGGTTGTCAGCACCGCGATTCGGCCCGAAATTTAGTGATTGTACTCCTGAAGTATTGACAGTTATTTTGACCACTTGTGCGGGTGCTGGAGCCTGCTGATTTCTTTTGTTTCTCGTGCGCACGGGACGCGCTATTTTTTTCATACCACATGCCGTTAGTTTATATAGAATTATGCTGAGGGCCCTATATATGCAATAGCATATCGATCGAGTCACTGCTGCAGCAAGTCATGGATATTACATCGGGATTACAAACTGATAGCGCAAGTTCGATTCCCATAGGTTGCTTTTTGTGGTTTGAGGATTTTTTAGCGGAAGAATAAGAGTCCGACTTCAATCCTGATATGACTTGAGAGCTGGATAGAGTTTAACTCAAAATTTTGGGAACAAATCCCTGATTGTGTCTTAAAGCATGTAAATATCATCTGACCCTAGTAGTCACAGAACTGGCCAGTCTTAAGTTTCATGCCAGATCAAGACCAAAGGCCCATTGGCGCCATGCCAAATGTGGCCCATTTTGCATTTAATCAAAACATAGCATTTTGGAGAACAAGAACAAATACCAGTATCATTTGATAAACTTGCAACTTTGTAGATTATGGAAATATAATCTTAAGAGTGATTTTAGATCAGACTAATTAACTTAAGAGCGGGCCTGAAAAGTAAGAGGGTGGGCATTAGCCAATCACCTCCTCTTTTTCCTTTTCACTGGATACCGTTGCAGCACGCAATGTAAAGGAGAAAATGAAACAGTTGGCATTGATGCCTTCTGGCAACTTATGGAACATGAAAATATTACTTAAGAGGGCTTTAGGTCAGACTAATTACCTTAAGACCAGCCAGGAAAAGCCAGAAAGGGGCGGGGCCTCAACTTTCTCGGTGTAATTTTGGCTTCACTATCAATCGCAAAACATTTCTTAAATCCTGCCAAGTTTCTTTGACTTCAGTTGTTCAGATGCTTTGCAGTATGGCTTGACTCCAGGTTTATGAAAATGCAGCACTACCTTCACATCACAAAATATCTAATATGTTAATTCTTTTCCCATTGAAGAAAGTATACATGCAAATGAAAACGCATGCATCAGAGTGCCGAAACTAACAGATCCTAATGTACCACTTCAAATTAAAAATAGGAAACTGAAACAATTTTTATTGAATGCCTTGGCACATGTGTGGAAATATGAAAATATAATTTAAAAGTGAATTTTGAGGTCAGACTAATTAACTTGTAGAGTAGGTGCGAAGAGAGTGCGGAGTGGCGGGGCTGCAACCCCCTCCATAGTACATTTGGCTCCTAATAAATCGCAAACATTTCTTAAAAATTCTGCTGTTTTCTGACAGTTGTTCCGATGTCTTGCGGTTATTTTGACACCATGTTTATGGCAATAGGGCAAACCTTCGTCACAAATGTCCAAATACCAAACAGGTATAGGCTTAAATGCTAACTCTTCCAATCATCTCTGGATCTGAATTCATATGACATCATGTATAGAACAATAGAAATAAAAGTAAATTTCTATTCATTATTTAGACTTGGGACATGAACAGATTGGCATTTTAAAAAGTAATAATGGTGAAAATGGGTACATGAAGCTCGCTGACCTTAAAACGTCACCATGGGTCAGATATGAACTTTCCCTACATTTGAAACGTCATGCAATGGCAAAAATTCACATCTAGAGTTTAGATATGGGTCGTGGAAAAGTAGGGTTTGGTTCTTTAAAACAGGCGCGGTTCTACAGGGGCTAAGGGGGACACATGCCCCTACCAAATTTTGTCTAGCCCCCGCAAAATAAATTCCTAAAAAAAAAAAAAATTGCATTAGCAAAAAGAAGGATTGTGATGTACATGCGAACGGTCTCCCCCTAAAGAAGAAATAGCCGTGGCAAGGGTGCATTAGTTAATATAGTGTGAATGATTCTAGGATTTTATTGGCGCTCCCCATTGAAACTTTCGGTATGAGCCCGCCATTCCACCTAGATTTTCGGAGGCCTAAGTGTCTGGAAAAATAACCGGAGTCAACATTTCAGCACGCCTCCCTTGAAAAAATTCTGATCCACCGTGCTAGCCCCCCAAAATATTGGTTCTAGAACCGCGCCTGCTTTAAAATATCAATAAATAGGGTATACACAGTTTAAACACCTTTCGAAAGTCACCACAGGGCAAATGTGAAATATTCTCACATTCGATCATTATATTCATTTATATGAAGAACCAACGTATTGCAGAGTTGAATGCACTATAGGCTCAAAGTGCACAACTGGTTACCGATATTTGACCTAACAGCCCTGTCAGCCCACCCACTGCCCCTTAAGATTCAATTCAATATCTAGCTTCAAACCGGAAAACTGATACATGTATGTACATTATAATTTTTTAATTAATTTGCCAGCTACTGCTACCTGTACTTTCGCATAATTACCCATTATTTTAAGCAAACGTTGATTCGTAATGACAGGACTCCCAATATCTGTCGTACATCTGTATAGTTTCAATTCAACCTGTTAAAATGTTTTGTTGTCATGATTATTTAAAGTCATGGCACTCTTACATGCGCCTCCAATGTGAAGTTACAGTAAGCCATATGCTCCGTGTAATGGAAAGTCAGCATTTAAGCCCATACCTGTTTTGATATTTGGACATTTTGTGAGGAAGAAAATAGCCGAATGGAATGATAAACTTGATTAGCAGGAATGATATCGAACTATAGAAGGCGGCTTTGGCGCGTTCCATATGATAGTGCGCTCGGTGGCCACACCACACAATGGGCTGCGGTCACAGTGACTGTCAAAATATTACCCATCATCTGAATTTCTCAACTGTTTCAGTCTATTTCGGTTTATTTCGGGTTTTTTCTAAAAGATGGCTAAACTGACTCGACCCGACCCAAAGTTCTGGGTTTATTACATCATTACTGCGCACACGTGCCGCTTTCATTCCTGGTTAGCGATTACATTTTCTGCAAACTTATAAACTGTAAACCTTTACATTGTGCAGCCACCACTCAAGAGCAAAATAGCGGTGAAAGTGTTTGCTTATCTTTTATTCCATACAGATGCGAGCAAATGCTGAAGAATATTGTAGTAAATGTCACAAAGTGCCAGTTATTATTCATACGAACGTTGGTTATTATTTTGTACGTTATGGCCTTTTTGTTTATATTAATTTTCTGCAATTAGCATTAATAAATGCAGTGGTGTTTTTTTGCGCAGAATTATATGCTTTTATATTTTCCAAGGTAGCCACAAGCCAGCCTTTGAAATATGACAAGTAAATATTTGAAATCTGAAGCATTACTCCTTTTCTTTTCATACGAAACGAAGTAAACGAATATTAAATTATTTATTTATTTATTTCTGGTAATGAAACCAAGGATTCTCAAAAGTGCATGCCCCAGGCACTGTAGCTGCAAGCCTGAAGAAATCCTGTAAGAGAGAAGACAATGAGAGGTAATTACAGTTATTACAGAAAGTACAGAAAAATAGTTTGGGGAAAACCATATTTATAAATATATGAAGCGGCTATATCATTTAGACTCAAATGCGAGGGTGCTAGCAAGTGGAACAATCCACTTTACGACCATTTTGTACGTACACATTTTGTCATTTTCTTTATCTCACTGACCCATGAGGGATTATTTGAACAATAGCTAGCGCAATTCTTTCAAGGCCTATTGAAGGAGGCTTTCTTGATAAAATTGATAGCGTGCCGGGATTGGTTTTTTTTAGTCTTGGTATTTCGAACTCATAGAAGGCGAGCTTGGCGTTCCATACCACTGCCTCAAAGTTCCCACATGGTATCAATATCTACAGTCGGATCGGGACTGACAGTGAAATAGATAGATTGTAGCACTTCATGATACCGCGTGGTGACCATGTGCGTTTGTTCAATAAGCGGAGTTACTCTTGATCAGCCCACTGAGTATGACCAATGGATTCCTTCCTCCATGGTAGGACAGAGTTGAGAGGAACATGGCTTTGCAAAAGAATTCTATGCTGCGTGGGTAATAGCCATAGGCACAAAAAAGTGATCACTTTGTCCAAGCCATGGTATTCGGTTTTTTTCAGGGGGTTTCGGGTCGGTTCGGGTCGGTTTTACCTTATTTTTTTGTCGGGTCGGGTCGGGTCACGGTTTGAGGGAATTTAAGATCGGTTTCGGTCTTCGGATTTGGTTTATATCTCTAATGTTTCCAGGTCAGGGTTGGCGGTGGCGTACTATTCGACACCCTGGGGACAAAGGTTGGACCCGATGCACATCATTAGTGAGCAACGCGTACAGCTAGGTCACATGTGCTGGAGACAGATACATTTAGCTGTAAGGACTCTAATGTTATTTTTTTGGTGCGTCCACGAGAGACCACGCAAATGGCGCTTATCGCACAGTAAATGGGGGCATATGCACGTGCTGGATTATATTGCCGTTATTCCGCTTGCACACTAGTACGCGCGTATTCGCACAGAATTATCGGCGATTAATTTTCATTTTGTTGGTGCAAAACAAGACTGCGAGCGTTGTGACCTCCAGATTCTAACAATTTTATTCGGCGGGCGCCTTACCCATCGGGTCTTCGGTAGCCCGTTGTTGTACTACAAAAAAACAAGGCAGCCAATTGACAAATCAACAGCTCGAAGTCCACATTTCTTGATCGAATTAATGTCACAATTTCTTAAAGTCGACTCCGATTGTTTGGTTGGCGTATTATGCTCGGAGAATATCAGACGTTCGTGTAGTAAAGTTCTGCACATGCACGTGAACGTCACACGGGTCATTTTATGATTTTGCAGGTAGTGGTCATCCCTCATCCCCTACTCGCCGACACGGATTACGCCAACATATGCAGCTTGTAAAATATATTTAAGATACTTGCTTTTCTTTGAACTCCATAAAAAGTATGTATTGGTTCTTGTTCCTTTTTTAAAAAAAACAGTGTGGAAATGTTGGTAATTATTGTTCCCAAGAAAGTACATCCCTTTATTACCACATGATGGTGTGGTCTGCATGGGGCCGGGAATACAGCGCATGCAGCAACACTATCACGTACTTTTCGTGTGACGATAGCTTCGGTTTGTTAATGACTTTCTTAATTGATAATTCATTTCAGCATAACAGATGTTTTCTTATACCAGTACATTAAATACACATTGTTAATGTCCTATTTTTGTTCTTCAAGGCTCGGCGTATATAGCCGCTCCTGTGTATAAGCCGCAGCACACATTTTCATGGGCAAATCGTAACGTATAAGCCGCGGCGTATATTCCGAAAATTATGGTTCCTATTTGTTGTTCTCAGTTGGATCCAAACTTACCAGGCACAACAAACGCAAAAATGCAAACAAAAGAGGAAACGAAAGGACTGTTTAGGCTTATACACACTCCAGGTGTTTGAGGTCAATTTGCACGCTTTATTTCATTTGCAGGTATTTTTATCTATGTTTCTTGTTCGATCCTGAGCTTGTATTCCCTGAAAATATATTGCTATATTGTAGACAATAGCCATCAATTTATTAATATCATAAACATCAGCGTAGCTACGGGGCGGGGCACACACACATAAACTTCCATTTGATTTTACGGAGGGCGGTGTGTCCGGTGAAAAAACCCTGTCTTACCTCTTTGGCACGGATGACATTTTAGGGAAGCCCCTCCAATGTACCAACCTCAACCCCCACGCCCCCAGGATGAGAACCATGGCTAGCCGCTGTATGGAACCACACTAAACCTTTGAATCAGCAATTTAACTCAAATATCTGAAGTTCAACCGCACAGCCAATCTTTTCATGCTGTTTTTCCTAATGACAGCAGTGTTGCAGTGCATAATTTAGCTTTGCAATCGGTTCTCCGATTTCTGACATGGACAGTATCTAATATGCCTATTTTAATTGAACCCATGAGTGATTTTTGTGTTTTTGGAAAAGTGGTGAGTTGATAGGGAATAAACGAAAAAAATCCGACATAAGACTCCATGAAAAGTTGACCCCGCAACGAGGCCCTTCAAAAACGTGTATGTCTCTGTGGTAAGTTTTACTAGTCAAAGTGCTTTGGTCCTGTGGTTATTAAGGGACATTGGATTCGTGGTCTGGTGGGTAAAGCTGCAGGTTGTGGGTTCAAGTCCAGCCTGCAGGGTCATGGTGCGTGTGCCCTTGGGCAAGGCACTTTGTTGTCATTGCTTCTCTCCACCCCATATACCTGGGAGGGCAGAGATGGTTATTGTGACTGAATTTAGCTTCCTTGCGCCTAAACAGGCTGCATCGAGCTGTATCTTCCCAGGGAGCTGAGATGGTCGTGAATGCTTCATGGACCCAATGAGAAGGGGTAATAAATGATGTAGCGCTGTGAGTGCCAGTCCTGGTGGACACGTGCGCTTTATAGTTCCACACAATGTTATTAATCTGTGTATTCAGTCTTGGGTAGCAATTTTTGCATTGAACTTCACTAGACAAGCACTAACCGTCGACCCAATTCCCACAAGTCCCGCTGCATGGTCGCTCTTGTGCAGTGACTTAATTCCACACGCCATTCTGCTCAGGCCGCTCAGGGTTGTTTTACCAATGGACATTATGATATTAGGCTCGATCATTATCAGACCGGCTCACGCCTAGCCTTTAATGGCCATGTTTGACACCTCTTGTTCCGATGTAGCGAATATCCGACTCATGTAATGTGGACTCATTGGTAGCATACTGCGCACGCGTGAGTACCATACTATGCTATTTTTAGGATCGTTTCGCGAGGGATCAACCAATAATAGGGAAATAGGGGTCCGATTTTCATAGGAGTCGGATTTTCATGTGACACCGGCAACCCGCACATGAGACTGTTAGCCCGCTTATAGGGTCAGGATTAGAGGGTAAGAGTTAGGGGCTATAGGAACATGAATAGTCAGAACATAGGTGTGTCGGAAAATTGGTGCGTCTGAACATTGGTGTGTAACCTTTGACAAGGCCATCGTGGATACGGGCCGAATTGAGCTGAGGCCAACACCAGCATGGCTGTCACTGTGTAATAGTCTGGCTCCTGACCTGACGATCGCCGACATTATGGGTCGTCGCCGTCACACTCAACTTTTTATGACGATGCCCCACCCTCCATCAACCCGCCCGTCCAAATGTATACTTGATGGACGCATGCATGCACAACGCCTAGTCCTATGGGTTTTTCAATACATGTCATGGTTATTCTGATCCTGAGCTTATATTCCCCGGAAGCTATATGTAGCATTGATTGCTATAATGACATGCAACTGTATTGATCATAACTGTAAATTGCCAACAATTTCTTTTAGGGAGGCATGTGGAACCACTAACTGCATATCAGCAATATTAAGCTCAAATGCGTTCAAATTTGAAGTTTAACTGCACATTAATCTTTTTCATGCGCTGTTTTTTCCTTAATGACAGTGTTTGGTGCGATAAGATTTCGCAATCGGTTCTCCGTTTCAACATGGACGTACTCCAATATGCCCTATTTTTATTGAACCCATGGTGACTTTTGTGTTTTTGGAAAGGTAGTGAGGTGGATAGGGAATAAATGATAAATGCACAATATGTGTATTCAATTTTGCAATTTTGCATTGAACTTCGCTAGACAAACACTTATTGACCCCATTCACAAGCCCCATTCAACAGTATTGCAGGTCTCAAGCTTTATAGGCCGCTCAATGCTAGAAGTTGTCTACCAATGGACATATTAGGCTCAATCATTATCAGATTACCTTTGACGGGTGCCTGCTCTATAATCCGACACCCCTACGTTCCGGATAACCCGCACACAGGATTGTGTTAGCCTGTTTAGGGTTAGGATTAGGTTAGGAACATGAGCAGTCGAAACACAGGTGTTTCTGGAACATAGGTGTTTGGAACATTGGTATGTCGGAACATTTAATGTAGTGTAATCGTTTTTGACTATATGCCATCGTGACACGTTAGGCCGAATTGAGTTGAGACCAAACACCCGGGATTGTCATTATGTAATAGTCTGGTTCTTCAGACCTGACGATCCCCCTGACATGTCTCTTTATAGATGATGGGTCATGACACAACTTCCCTGCTCGTCCAAGTGCGTACTTAATGTACGCATGCACAACGCCTATTTGGGCTTTAATATGCATGCAGATGATTCTTTTCCGGGCATTACACCTGGCCCAGCTCCTGTTTGATGAATTAAACATTTTCACAATTGATAACAAATATGGCAGGCCTTTTGATGGAAATAAATGTTATACCATCTGGGACATCCACAAACACCCGATCCACCGCGAACATTAATACATTATCAGAGCGTCAGCGAAAACGTATTTCAGGAAGGCTTCAGGGAAGCATCGACTTTGATCACGTGATCGTGCTTATTCCTTACCAATGTATTTTCGCAATAAAAACAGTGCTTCACTTAAAAAGCAGATTCAGTCTGGATATTTCATTGAACACGTTTTTGCACTCAGGCCTATATTAATGATTCCCAAACGTCTGGCGATGCACTCTTTCATCCTGACATGAGAATATTTCGGACGAGGACTATGGTTAAGATTAACGATAGTTTGACTAACTTCACTCGATCGAACCAGACCACAGGGAACAGTGGCATCGCTGGTTAGTGGTGCACAGCAGGAGCCAGCATCAAGACGTTTTGTGATGACATTTGACTATCGTTTGCCTATAGATGCGTTCGCACGTTGTAATTAATGGGCAGGCGTACCTTACGTCACAAATCTTGGTCCTCGCGCGAACTTACCCGAGGGCCAGGAGCTGTCCCTGGCCAACCGCCCATGTGATTTATTTGATCTCTGCAATGGATCAACCCGTCTCGCTCTGGTGTTGGATCATTTGCGTTTCCAAAAATTGTTTGTGGTGTCTATATAGGTTAGTAATTCTTCATTTTTGTCATTCAAACGAATGACAAAAAAACGAATTTGCATTGTCAATTCAACGCCGATTGCTTCACGAGACGAATTTCAAAGATTTTGGACAAATTGGAATGCTAACAATTTGAATTATACTGAACCCTAAATGAAATCTAGTGGTGGCTTTTTGAAATTCAAATTGAGAAGTGAGCTTGGCGATGATCGGGGACGAAATTAAAGTATCAAAAATAGGGAATTGTATTTACAAGTGTTAAAATAGCCGGGAAAACCTATATTTTAAGAATTCGATGTACACCTAATGTTTGCAACAACTTCCATTTTTCACAACGCGAAAACATCGTCGCCATTGTAAAGCATAGAGCGACGAACTCAAACGCAGTGTGACCTTGTGACCCATACGCCCACTGATTGGTCGAGCTCCGGTTATGGCCTGTTTAATATTCATAAGTCATTCATTGCACGCGAGCACGTGCTATTCACAATTTTTTCAGACCAACGTACGTACGTCGGCGTACTTACGTTCGTTTACACGCGTACATGTGATTGCAAATCATGAAATCTCGCAAAAGTCTTCATTTTCCAACCGGCGATTCGGACCAAACGTTAGAGGTCTCCTGCACGTGTTTCACATGAAAATGAAGGGTATACTTTCCTCTATCTACTGAGCTTTGCTGTTTCTTCACTTGACCTCGGGACAAGAAACTGAGGTCAAACATGGCTGTGTGCGTGACACGGCCACTGACTGCCTACTCAGTGTGTTACCTTCCCGAGTGAAAGTTGGAAAAATCACTCGGGTGGGACTCGAACCCACCACCTCCTGCAGCTTTTTAGTGCAGATGTCTTACCACTCGACCACCGAGCTTGCGGGATCGGTTGGCTGGTTCGAATCTGATATGCGGGTACCGCAATGAAACTACCCATAAGATGTAAATCAATAATGTAAATTGATGTTCATTAATTATATTAATAAATCAATTGATGTACATCGGCCCGACGCAAATTCATCTTATGAATAGCTTAATCGCACTGGACAGTTTAGGGCATGACACCGGTGGCAGGTTCATGCGAAAGCGCTATAGAGCGAAGCGATTTAAGTGACGTCATTATGTTTCATTGTGGCGTTCGACGTTACCACGCTATAATTATTATGAACCACCGGCATCAAGCTTGACAAGGGTATGATTATTGGTATGCAGGTCATGAATTGTAATATTGCCAGAGGCAGTATTGTAATATGCTGCAAGGGGCAAGGCAGTATATGGACATTTTAAAAGGAACGTGAGTTTGTATATTGGCTTCATTCAGCAAACAGCTTGTCTGTGGAACTGCACGGCTTTCGTCGAACTCATTCAGGTAAGCTGGTCGCTTGTGTCTTACCTTTTATCATGCAACCTGAATGACGTGAATGTACAGAACCGACTCGCAGGCCTATCTTTACTCTCTTCGATCGCAAAACGTACCTTGGCAAGGATTTTTCTTGTAAAGATAACCTTTCCATGTTTGTTTATCGATCAAGATCAATTAATGAGGCGAAGGACCCAGTATTTGAATATTTTTTAAAACTTGAAACATTTTGTGTGAGAATTATACGCTAGCCTTGATTCAAGGCTGGTTGGTACTAATGCAGCCGGTTCCGATCCCTGACAAGCGCAGTCAAACCGCCATGGTGGTAGAGGCCACTTTCAACAAGGAAGCAACTCAATCTTGCGAACTTTGGCAACGCTACCCTGGAAATTCCGATCATTCATCGCGCATTAGCTATAATACATTGCGCGTGAGGTATGCTCGGAATTTCCTGGGTAGCCCTGCCAAAGTTACCAAGAATGGAGTTTTTTCATCTTGTTAATAGCGATGGCAACTGCCACGGTGGCTTTGCCGTTCTTGTCCGGGACCGGCTGCATTTGTGGAATAAAAGCAAAATCCATTGTTGGACCTAGACGGATTTTACGCAAGCTTTGCGAATTTACTGCTACTGTGAACCACACTGCGTTGTTCCGGGGGATGGGTTGGCCTTTTGAGAGGAAGGGGTGAATATTTTCATCGATAAATGAATCATATCTTTTTACAATCCATTTGAATAATCAAAGTTACCCTGACGGATTCCAAAGAAGAAATCGAAGGAGAGAAAACAAAATTGCAATTTTGAAATACAACTGTAATCGATTTGGTCATTTTCTACTCTGCTGTGAGTTTTCCGAACCAAACAAACTGACAAAGAGATTTGTTTTCTACGGAAGCGTAGAAGGGCCAAAAAAAAAGAAAAATGTATTTACTATCTCGCCGCGGCGAGTTACTATCTCGCCGCGGCGAGTTACTATCTCGCCGCGGCGAGTTACTATGTCGCCGCGGCAAATTACTATTTTGTATCGGTGAGCGTCGGGCACAACAATGGCGATCCCTCCGGGTCCTATGGAATGATGGATTTTTGCGAGTGGTGATGGATTTTTGCGATCGTTGATCAACATTGGCAAAACTAACACCCTAATCACCCATACAGGGCTGGATTCTATAATAACTCCTCTAATACGTCCGATTAATGAAATAATTTATGTAATAATAAAGTTGTCCTTTCTTGTTTGTTAAGAATAAATTAAGAAAGAAAACGAAGTTCAGTGGGCGGCAACAGGTGATTTATCCACTTGCAATGCCAGGTCCATTAGCGCACGATTTTCCCCACGTGCGCCTTTTAGGTCAGCTTAATCGGTAACCAGTATTGACGTTTCTGCATCGTGAAAGTTCATCAACGATTGCAAAGTTCATCACCAATCGCTAAAATCCATGACCGATTGCGATATTTCAACACCGATTTCAAAAGTCTATCACCCTTCGCCCCATAATAAGTTCGCACGCCCAGTCGTCCCCCCCCCCACTGAAAATTTGACATCCGTAAAAAAACACCTCAATATGAGTTACCATGACTACCTGGAAGAATATAGGCCTAAGTCAATTTTTTCCGGCGATTTCCTGCGAAATTTTTTTAGCGAGTGGCTGTTTATCACGGTCCCTTGGAAATTGAATAGTGGTAGTTAGTTATCCCGCGAGCGCGAGTGGAACACGGATTAATGTAGTGCATCTATAGTGGCCCGGCCGAGTGGTATGTGGGACACTAGACTAGGGCGGGTATTGGGCGGATATCCGGTGAAGGAACCCTGTCTGACGGCCTTTCAGCTCGGATGAAATTTTCGGGCGCCCCTCCATTGTAAACTCAAGCCCCGCCCACTCCAAGTCCCCTAGGATGAAAACCCTGGCTACGCCGATGCCTCTTTGGCGTTCCATAGGACCCGGAGGGATCGCCATTGTTGTGCCCGACGCTCACCGATACAAAATAGTAATTTGCCGCGGCGAGATAGTAACTCGCCGCGGCGAGATAGGAGCTAATCCTTTCTTAATTACTTTTGGCCCTTCTACGCTTCCGTACGTTTTCATAGGCTGCAACTGCAAAACTTATTTTTATTGCTGACTTTACCAAGCTGACCTTTTAGTTTATTGTGACCGATTAGCTCATTTCAATAGATGGATCATAATATTATGATCTGTTCACTGGAAAGAAAAACTCAATTTACCAAAAAAAGTACACGATAGTTCCCTTCCAATATCCATGTAAATATTGCAGTTTGCAATTTGGATCAACGCCAAGAACGTTCTCTGGACGCGTCAGTTATATGCAAATGTTACTGACGTCACTTGCATATTCAGTCATGATTGACCAGTCACTGACTCGTCCTCGCTGCACTTGCTTCATTTGCATCTCCATTGTGCCTGCTGTATTTTAACTACTGGCAAGCTACGCAAACACCTGACCCTTTTGGATTCTCTTACGCAGGCGAAATCAGAAATATTTTGTATACACAAAAATTAAACACACCCTGTCACGGAGACTGTTCTTGGCGTTTGTGGTGTTTTTGCATTAGAAAAAAAAGAACGTTTGTTTTGAATTTTACAAAATAGTCTTTCGTTAAAACAAAGTATTTTTTTTTGGGGGGGGGGGTTGTATAGGCAATTACTGTACAAGGGCGGATCCAGAACACAATTGGGGGGGGGGGGCAAAAAAAATTGTGTCTCCCAAAAAGTGGGTCAAAAAATTACGGCGTGGGGTTCTCGATGCTCTGTGGTGCGATCTGAGGCAATTTCTGACCATTTAATAGCCAATGTTTTTTAACAAAAGATGGTGGTGTACTCATTGCCTGCCTTTATTGCGACGTCACATAAAAAACCCAATTGGTTTCATTTTTTTTTTGGGGGGGTGAATGGCCCCTTTTGGCCCCCCCCCCTGGATCCGCCCTTGTTACTGTAGGGTTTTTTTTCAAGATGATTTTCCTAGTTTTTGCGGCCCAAGAGGGGTGTTTAGAGCCCCTAAACCCACCGTAGATCCGCCATTGAATTCGTTAGGTGTAACAAATCCTTGAAGTAGATTTTTCAGCAGACGTGTAGACACGGACTTTAGGTTTTGTAAACTGACAAAAACACAGGCATTGCTCAACATTTCACTATGTTTTACTATGCACCCAAACAGCTCATTCACTTTACCAGGCATAACCTTATTTACGATGTGAGCGACGCACATCGCCCATGGATTTCTGATCTTTTTTTTGTGTAACACGTATGTGCATGGGGTACAGTCACGCCCATCTAACTTTCCTTAAGTCACACAGTCATGTCTACACTTGAGGCACCATGACAGATTTTGTCTCAAAGCTCTGAGCTTTGTCAACTTTTCTCAAAAGCAATTACGCTGGCCTGAGCGCGATTTTGTTTCCGTACGCGGGATGCTCCAAAGTCATGAATAATTCAGTTTTCCTTTGAATCGTTGCAAGACACTTAGGTTCTCGTTCTCTTTTTTTCCCTTAAAATGAAATTATCCGAACGATAAATTCAGAGAAGAAAATCAGTCGATGAAAATGAGCAGCGTCGACGTGGATCGAACCAGGGATCTTTGTATCCATAGCTCATCACGCTATCCACTAGGCTACTGTGGTAGCTCGACGACATCCGTATTTTAAAATCTTTAAAAGTAACTGGTTGACTAAATAAGAACAATGCTCTTGATGATATCGCTGTTCTGTTTCATGAATAAACATACTATTATTCATGACTTTGGAGCATCCCGCCTACGGAAAAAATTCGCGGCCTGAGCACTATCTCATGTTGAGTCAAAATCTGACTCAGGTGGCGACACTCGTCAACAAGGAGATTTTGCCGACAAGGAGCCAAATGATGCGCATTGACATTCACCAACAGGCAACAAATTGCATCACTATAGGGCGTAGTTTCTGGTATGCGCGCGTCGCCGTAGCCATGCGCGTCGGTAAAATGAAAAAGTTTTATTTTTCAATGAAAGATGATGTCTCAAAATCGCCAAAATCACTGGTTTGACTGGAATCCTGCTGATGCACAATTGTCCTTCCCCACCTCCTGGTAAAAAGGGCGGATATATCCCATATTCCCCTCGGGATACTAGCTACGCCCATGCTCCATCTATTATGCCTGGGGTAGAATACAGTCTCTGTACGCGTAATATTTTGTAGAATATACGCACGCTTGTTTTGGTCAGAAATTGTACAAGATTATCGTAAAATTTGGCTCCATAAAGTTTGATCGTTCACTGTACATTTTTTTTCTAGCAGAATCGAATACGTAACCTGTAATATTTGCTATAGCTGCTATCGCAAACAACAGGGACCATGTTTATTTAATTCGAGAGTCACGGTCGAAAGAGAATATCGAGGCCATGGATTCACCTTTTGAAATTATCGGGAAAACAACTTCAGCAGAAAACCGAAGGGGCAATAGGCAATTTCGCAAGTCACGACCGATAGAGCGTAAAGTACTAGGCCATGGGTTCACCTTTTGAAATTCTCGATAATCAACTGAAAACTGAGTGAGGGGTCAAATCAAGCTTTATCAATACATGTACATGTAGTTGATTGTGACTGCATGTCTATTTTAGACTGGCCTTGATCTAACAGGGGCATTTGGGTCTTCTTGTTGGGTCTTCTTGGCCTAGATCTGGTTCATTTGGTTTTAGTAGGTATATGGTTGTAAGTCTATGGAATATCCCCCTGCACAGCAAGGGTCTATGATACGCGAGCAGAATCGGCGATTAATTATGCAAAACAAGACTGTGTCTTGACCCTTCCGGCAACCCGTTGTTGTATTACAAAAATATGGCAGCCTCGAACTATGCCGTAGAGGCCCAAATGGCCTACTTTTTCATTTGGACCCAAATTTGTTATCTTTTTACTGATTTTCCTGATTTTGTTTGATATTTGTGAAATTTCTTTGAAATGTCCCTTGGATATCGAAGTTTCCTTAAATTTTCTTGAAATTTTTCATTTCCTTAGAAATTTCCTCACTTTAATTTAACCTTAAAATAAGGCAATTTCCTTCAAAGTGGAAGCACTGTCCAGACTGCAGCTGCTAAATAGTTTTGCTTTCCTTTCAGCAGGGGCGGATCTAGGCTTTCAGGAAACTTTGGGGAGGGTACGTGATATGATTGGGTGATATGAATCTAAATTTCGCAGGAATACAAGTTTCAGTCCTGTCCGCGACTTTCAATTTTTTTATTTATTTTTTACAAACCCTTAAGTGAATTGGTCCACAAAATGCATTAATAGCAGAACATTTTGAGGGCATGCAAATCGTTATTTGGCTGGTGTGGGCAATTTCGGGCCTATTTTACTGGCCTGCACCCCTATGGGTGCAGACCTGTAAATCGGCTCCCCCATATTTATTATTTCATCATCTTTCATTTACTGTTCAGTTTTTGTTCAATCATCCGATGACTCAAGGGCGGATCCAGGGGGGGGGGCCAAAGGGGGCCATGGCCCCCCCCCCCCCCCCCAAAAAAAACGAAACCATTTTTTTTTTGTTATGTGACATCGCAATAAAGGCAGGCAATGAGTACACCACCATCTTTTCCTCAAAAAAACATTGGTTAAAGTGGTCAGAAATTGCCTCAGATCGCACCACAGAGCATCTAGAATCCAAAAAAAAATTCGGGGCCCTTAAGCGGGCCCCGAACCCCACGCCGTAATTTTTTTGACCCACTTTTTCGGGGGACCAAATATTTTGTTGGCCCCCCCCCCCCCAAATTGTGTTCTGGATCCGCCCTTGCGATGACTTTTGGGAAAAAAATTCCATTCAAAGATGATCACCCCGAAAAGTAGTCCTGTGGCCCATCGCCATTTTGAAAAATGATGCCTGCGCTCCAAATTTATGCGAATTTCACAGAAAAAAATACGAACTCACACTCCTGTGCACGGTTTGCACCCATCTTCTGTTTTTACAAAGCGTCAAATTCATGGCCCTCAAAATGCCTTAATGGCAAAGAATTTGAGGGCATAGAAATCGTGATTTGGCCCGCGTAGACAATTCAGGGCTTATATACAGGTCCGCACCCGGCCCTATGGTTGGGGCGTCTCATTTTCAGCTCCCATTGGACGATTTTTGTTTACCCGATTGCCTGGGGTGTATACGTTCTCAGCGACGCGGGTCAGTTCTAGCCTGAGCTGAGTATCAGACAATCACTTGTGCCGAGCCACAGACGAACGTCTGATTATATCGTCGCTTTGCTCACGAAGTGACAAAAACCTCAAAATTTGACAAAAGTTCATTCTGAGATAATCACATTTGAAGTTATTCATTTTTTCAAAAGACATTTTCGACCACTTTGCAGTAACAGAATTCGGAAGTTTTTGCATTGTCCGATAGGATATGACTTGCTCTTTGTTATTTCATAATTGTTTGTTAGAAATAGTTAGTAATTAAACAGTAATTCATTAATAAAACTTGTTTGCACTTCGTGAGAACATCAATATTTTGGGTACCATATTTTGCCAATTAGTTTGTACACAGTTTTTGTCACTTCGTGGGATCATGAATCGCGGAGGCTTTACTTATTTTGTACTTTTTTCGACGCAACAAACTTGTTAATTTTGCGCGTCACGACAGTTGAGCGAGGGCGCGTGCGTTCTTTTTCAACATCGTTCGCGCGCGCGTGTATGCTCCCATCCTGCCGCGTGTAAACCATTGTGTAATTATTTTCTGTGTTCTGGCCCTGCTCACGAGTTGACTCTTTGTAACTTCGTGGGAACATGAATCGCGGAGGCTTTACTTGTTTGTACTTTGGACGACATTTTGTTACTTTTGCGCGTCATACGATGGGTGAGCACGCGCGCGTCTGTTCTTTTTCAACATCGTTCGCACGCGCGTGTATGCTCCCATCCCGCCGCGTGTAAACCAATGTATAATTCCTCCGGCCCTGCTCACGAGGTGAAGTTTTGTCTCTTCGTGAGATCATTTTACACTTTTTTACATTTCGTTAAAATGAAAATTTCCGATTTCAGGCTTTTTGTCAATTGTTTGTTTACAATAATTAAGAAAGTAAACAAGATTTTGCCTTGAAACTTGGTCAAATTGTTCCTTGAGACAACTTTAATAAAATGGCCAGTAAAACTCAAAATCGAATAATTATCGATTTTCGAGGTTTTTGTCACTTCGTGAGCAAAGCGACGATATCCTAGCATGCAAATTGAATGCAACCCACACGTCAGCTAATCTGCGTCAAATTTAGACATTATGACGTCAGTTCGATCAGAAATGTGGACTAAGCTGTTGATAGGTCAATTTGGATGCCATTTTTTTTAATACAATATCACTGAATCTACTCGCATATCATAGACCCTTGCTGTGTATGTAAGGGGATCATTCCATTAACTACAATCCCGGCCAAAATGGTTGGGACACTTGGAAATAACCTTAGCCTCCAACGGTCACCAACTGCATGGTTAGTCAATTATAGGCTTGGGTTAATTTCTTACTTTTCAACGACTCGATTGCTAGATCGACGACGTATGAACTTGGTGACTTTTATAATTGTTCGAAAAGTACGAAGAATAGCGCGTTTGTCCTTTGCGAATAGCACACTGCAAACACACCCAACCACATGGCGGGCTTTACCTTCGAATCAGTAATCTTTACACAAGGGGTGACAACTTTCACTGCAATTTTGTAAAGTTTATTGGAAAAGTAAAACATCGGACGTGTTTACGCAACTCGTGTAAATATACATATTTACATTTTAATTTTTTTTTTTTCAATCTAAATTCTTTTGGTCTGTGTATTTACTGTGTATTTACTTACACAACTTTTTTTACCTATTATTCTTTACTATTTATTCAGTGTGTGCAAAGAACCAGCCATCAGGCTGCGAAGGTTGATTGTGATTTGTCAACGTTGGAGGCGTGAGCTCGAAATCTTGATTCTGATTGGCCAACATCATAATTTCTACATATTTTGTTATCAAATGCTTTGGGTCCGTATCCATCCAACGAAACAGTTTTTTTTTACCTGAAGTTTCTACCAGAGGGTGCTATATAGTATATTCCCATTTTGGGGGGCAAAATCATCTCCTTTTGGGACTTAGTTTAAACTTTAAAAGTAATAATTGTAAAACAAATCATACAGTTATCCAGGAACCAAGACCTGGTTTAGATACACAGGCGTGTAGTAGGTTAAGTGTGTGAAGGATCGAAGTCGACTAAACTCTCAAAGTTTCAAAAGAGAAGTAGGGCACACACTTCAACTAGATCATGCTATCTTTGAACCATTGTCTATGCTATGAGTCACTGTGGCGTGATCTGTCTCTTGTTGGGTAGGGCCTATAGGTGGGGAATCGCCTTACCAGTTTGCATCAGAAGATATTTACTTCTTACGCTTCGTCTTAGTATACTCACTGGACTATCAAAGACAACAAACAACCTTTTAAAGATAAGATATTTGGATGCGTTGACAGGTTGATCGTTATTGATGAAACGTTGAATAATATAAATAATGTAATATATGAAATATAGGAGGTGCTGTTCAACAGTTATGGGAAGTTTATGTTGTATGTTTGTATTTCCCAATGGAAGCAATTTCCAATAAACTATTGCTGAACGCAATGCTTTTTGATAAAGTGTGAGGTATTTTTTCGTAAGTACAAGTAAAAAAAAAAGCACAAAAAATTTTTAGGTAAAATAGTTACTATTAAACTATTACATGACGGTCAGTTACGGGACCTAGAAAATGACGGTGACCGTAATTCCTACATACAATCCCGGCCAAAATGGTTGGGACACTTGGAAATAACCTTAGCCTCCAACGGTCACCAACTCCCCCGCTCCCCCGGTCAATGTTGTTCTCTCCAGCGGATGGAGCACACACCGCGCAATGAGAGACAACATTGAGCGGGGGCTGGGGGGTTGGGGGCCCAGCGAGATTTGGCCAGGATTGTAGGTCAGCTCTTCAGATGTATGTGCATTGTTAATAGCAAGCGTACTACCATGATCTGCGTTTCCTTCCCAAGATTTTGTGAAAAGGATTAGCACCGCAAGCACCCTTGGATAAGACGGCGCAGTGGGGGCGTGTCATCCTGATGGTATCCTGATCCCAGGCGATCCGTACTCGTCATAGTTGCATAAACTTTGGTCAGAAATTGGACAAGATTAGGACCTACATAAAAATGGCTTCACGAAGATTGACCGTGCTTTTCGAGCGGCATCGGATTAAATTATACTACTTCGCAGGTCACGGCCGATAGAGCGTATAGTGCCATGGGTTCAACCTTTTGAAATGCTCAGTTCAACCTTTTGAAATGCTCAACAATAACGTCAGCCGAAAACTGAAAGATCAATGGTTTATTGTGACCATGCTCTATATTGTGAATACGAGTAGGTTTAGACTGACCTGTTTTCCTTCCTCCATGATGTAACAGGGGAATTTGGATCTTCTTGAATGATTGGGTTCGTTTTTACCGGGAGCGGTGAATTGGGAAAAACGCTTGAAAAATTCCACAAGCGTGGGAGGTGGAATTTGTGCTAAATTATAAGGGGGGGGGGGGCACTTGCATGCTTGTGACTCACGTACGTATATAGGTACCTTCTGTGTGACCGCTTGTTCTTTTTCGGTTCATGAATAATGTTGTCTATAAATCAAAAAGACAATCAACAGATCAATCACAGGTGCCCTATGATAATAATAGGGCTGATGGCATTGCAATTGAAACACTTCCATCTTTTCTTTCACTAATGCAAAACTGATGAAAATCTAAAAGATACTTCCACCCCGCACAGGGGCGGATCCATGATTTTTGCGTGGGGGGGGGGGGGTCATCAGCAAATCAATGCTGACATGTAGACCGGTTTTTGTTCGGACACTTGCCATCGTAAAATAAAGGGGGGCTCGTACCCTACTTTCAAATAGTGTACAAATACCCCCAACCATGCTAACCAAGCTGGCTCTGTTCGCATTTTTTTGCACAGGCAGACATTATTACAAGTATAATTTTTGTTGGGTGTCAGAGCAGGGGAGGGGGGGGGGTTCCCAAAATTTTTCATGAAATTATATGGAAAAAACCTCCTTTTTTGACAGAGCGGGGGGGGGGGGGGGTTTGATCCCTGGATCCGCGCCTGCTGCACAAGGGCGGATCCAGAACACAATTTTTTGGGGGGGGGGCCCAATACATTTTTGGTCCCCCCATAAGTGGGTAAAAAAAATTATGGCGTGGGGTTCGGGGCCCGCTTAAGGGCCCGAAATTTTTTTGGATTCATGATGCTCTGTGGTGCGATCTGTGGCAATTTCTGACCACTTTAACTAATGGTTTTTTTCAGGAAAAGATGGTGGTGTACTCATTGCCTGCCTTTATTGCGATGTCACTTAAAAAAAAAATTGGTTTCGTTTGGGGGATCCGCCCTTGCTGCTGCATACAATAACAAAATATTACGCTTATCAATGTTGTTTTTCGGGAGAAAAAATGGAAGAACAAAATTCCTGAATGGTGTTCGTTTCATTCTGTTATCGCATTTGGAGAATGGCCCTCGACATTTTAACTCTATTATTATTCTAAATTACCGTAAATTTCGGTGTCGAGATTTTCATGACATTAGCGGCACTTTACATGTTCATTATTGTATATCTAAATTCCAAATTAAAGCCTAACAGAATTTAGGCCTACTTATATCTTTCTAGTAATGAACAAACTCAAAAGTGCCCTATAGGCCTATAGGCACTGTAGCTCGCACGTCGGAAGGAACCTGTAAGAAGAAGACAAGGAGAAAAAAAATACAGTTTTAGAGGTGGGAGGAAATCCAAAGAAGACTAATTCGGGGAAAACCCACATAATCAAGTAGGGACTAAAAACCCAGTCCACATGTTGATCTGGACAGGAATCGTGACCGGGACACCATAGCGGTGAAAGGCGAAGAAAGTAACCACTATCCTTTGAAACGGGCACGGCATCATAAATGGCGCAATATGTTACATTCGTTTGCGCGGATAGTCTTTTCAAGAAAACACTATACGCGGCCATTCAACAGCTGGAAAAAGTCTGCTCACAATAATCTTATGCAGCAGCTGACAACTCACAAACCTTTAAATTATCACATAGGGCCTACTCCAGTCTTTATGCTAGGCTTAGTAAACGTCTTGTCCTTAAGGATTCAGTCATATCAAGGCAATTGTTCATTCTTTGGAAATAACAGAGTTACTTTAATATGTTATTTACTTCATTGACTCACTTCTGTATGTATTGGATCTCCTCAGATTTTGACAGTGTTTGGAAAATCATCAGGCATTAGCAGCGAAGAAGGAAAATGGCTTCGAAAATGCAGCAAATGGTTGAAAACTACAAGCAGGACGTGTCCAAGGCGCTGGAAAAGTACCAAGTCCTCCGCGATCTGGACATCTTCGTCCTGGACAACTCCATCCGTGAGAGCACCGTGGGGCAGCTACGGGGCCACACCCTGGAGAGCAAGTGGCAGATCTACAATGAGGTCAAGAAATGCGGCTTCAAGAACACCATCGTGGCCTCCTTCTCGCACATGACTCGCGTGGACGATGTCTTCATCATGGAACTGAAGGAGAGAGGAGAGGACCCAGAAGGCCTGTGGGCTTTCTCTGAGATCACCGAAGGTAGGCCTATATAATACAATATATAAATTGTACATTTCTTTTCTCATTTAATATCCTGCACTCTCGTGAAGCATTCAAATTTAGTGAATGATAACTCTAAATAACGCCATTTTAAGGGTTCACATCGACATAAAGCTAAGGTTATCAATGTACTTTACATTCAATGTTCACAATTTTATATTTTTAGATTGAAGTAAACTTGTAAGTTGCTCGAATTAACGGGATGCTTCTACTGTTTCTAACCAGATAATGACGTTGATACAGCGCTAGCATTCTGTCACAAAAATGTATTGCAAAGTGATTTACTGCGTTTCGCCTTGGACCAAAGTAAAAGGGTTGCAACGTAATTTTACTGCAATTTTCCTTATCAAAAATATTAATAGGCCTATACCCCTAAAGAAAAATTTTCAGAAGTCCCTCCCCTATCAATATAAAGGGGAAAAGTGATACACGATTGCACAAAACCATTTTGGCGAGGTCGCATGTTAAAATCCAGCTCCATTTAAATTATTTGCTCAAGAAATAATTTGCTGTAGCTATAAGCGTTTCTTCAGATATGGCACAAGAGTATAACCAAACCAAAGGGCGCCCTCCTATTGTGTCCAACAACTCAAAAAGACTGATGATTATTTTCATAGAGATGGTTTATTTTCTCGCCACCGACCTTCCTTTCATACTTCAATCGCTATCATTGCTATATTATAATGCGCCTATCAATAATTGTTCCCCCCACTCCTCCCCGGGCTGCCCCACCCAAGACGTGGGGATTGTCACTTTTGAAGTAACAAAAACCCCATACATACACAGGGCGCACTATAGTGATGGCCTTTCCATGTAGTACGTCAACGGTAACAATGTAATTTGACGGTGACCCAAAATCCCCACCCTGGGGCATGAAAAACGTGACCAAATCCCGACATCGGACCTGGGGCAGCGCGGGGGGGGGGGGGGAGAGATTTTGACAGGCGCATAAAGCTCGGTTACAGCTCTATTTGTATGTATGTGTGCTGCGTTAACGAGTTGATCGTTCACGAGATTAATCACGCGACTTGCTCGTACACCACGATCCCTATCGCGATAACATTTCACTAAATTGCCTTCCTACCAAAACTCATAATCACTTCCATTCTGCAATCTAAAACGTCCCTAGCACAAGGGCGGATCCAGACCACAATTTTGGGAGGGGCCAAAAAACATTTTTGGTCCCCCCAAAAAGTGGGTCAAACAATTACGGCGTGGGGTTCGAGGCCCGCTTAAGGGCCCCGAATTTTTTTTGGATTCTAGATGCTCTGTGGTGCGATCTGAGGCAATTTCTGACCACTTTAATCAATGTTTTTTTGAGGAAAAGATGGTGGTGTACTCATTGCCTGCCTTTATTGCGATGTCACATAAAAAAAAAAAATGGTTTGGTTTTTTTGGGGGGGGGGCGCCATGGCCCCCTTTGGCCCCCCCCCCCTGGATCCGCCCTTGCCCTACCAGATTTGACCCGTAATCCCCGTTCCATTTGGCCTGACACTTGTCAATGTCAAAATTGAACCAGACTTTGGTCACTGAGGTTTCTGGGTCAAAATGATCCGAAAATTGAGTCAGAGAAGTGTCATTTTGACCCAAAAGAGTGTCAATGTTGACCGGGGTCTTTGTTGAGTGTACCGCCATCACTCTTTACTGTTGTCACCAGTTAGCTGCACGTGAAATTGAAAACCAAATGAACAGAACCAGACATGCAAGGTAATCTTTGGGTTTTTGAACCACCAGGTTCGAAAGACAAGGTGCCAGACACCGTGAATGTACCTGTGGGCATCCGGAAATTGAAACCTGCTGGCCTGTACTGTGTGATCTTCGAGGTGGATCTGGGTGATGGGGTCTACGACTTCAACAAGTTCACCATCAAGGACATGTGCGAGTTGCTCAACAAGTGGAACAACTGGTGCTTCGAGAATCTCAGCCCGAAAGCCAAGGTGATGTTCAGCTTCCGTGACCTACCAGACACCATGCCTGACCATTCTGACCGGGCGTTTGAGGTGGTGTCCTACATGGCCCAACTACCGCCGAATCGTCGTCCCTTCGGCATGATGTTCGAGGAGCCCCGAGGGAAGTCAATGCCAGAAGAGTGCGGGATGTGGGCCAGGTACATCCGTAAGAATATGGATGATCACGACTGGAAAGGGCACCTGCTGGTCCACGTTCACGAGAAGTTTGGCTACTGTGATGCCACGGCCCTGCAGGTTAGTTAAGACACTATTCCGTGGTCATTTACTGGTCAAAGATAGCAATCACTGGGCTTATGCATAATGGGAACCGATGCACAAGGAGCAAAGCTGTTTCGAAGTTTTTGTTTTGTTTTTGAAAATCTAGGGAATGATACTACGATGTAATTTGTCTCTGGGACTCTGACCTGTGTTGTAGCCCAGTGTATATACAAGTCCTCATAAGTCCATCCCAAGTCGTATTAAGCAATACAATACCTTTTCTTTGTTATTTTTCATTCCCTGCTATATGACCTGTGAAAGGACTTGTGATTTACTTTTAACCAGACTTGTGATGGACTCGAGCCAGACTTTGTTCAAGAATGTAGTTTATTAAATCTGTATTGTGAAAGCAATGTCACACAGTGATTTGAAGAGGAATAGCCGATGTCAAAATCAGTATACATCATAAATACAATTAGATTTAAACAATTCCTGAATATTGTCAAATGTTGTTGAGTTTTCTTTGTAAACAGGTTCCTTTTTCAGGAGCCGTTTGAAAGGCATGAATCTTACAAGCAACTATTTTATACTCCGTATAAGGTTCTCATGGATGGTGCTGACGGAATCTGGGCCAGTGTCTGCGCTGAGGGTGCCTCTATGGGTAACGCCCCTTCCTGTGTCACCTTGCTGAATCTCATCCGCATGGGAAACAAGAAGGTCCTAGAGAAGTTTGACTGCTCCTACCTGAGGAAAGCTGCCATTAACGTGACTAGGATCACCACTGGTGAAGACCCCCACATCAAGCAGCCGGTCTTCGGTGCCCGAGCCACTGACTTCGTCTTTGATCTTAAGCCTGAGGAGTTCGACTTGGCTAAGTTCTTTGGGGAGAAGGCTCCCGTGAGAATCACCACCATGGCCAGCAAAGAGATGATCCAGCAGCGCTTGATCGACCTCTTCGGGGAGGGCGAACAGTTTACCTTGGAGCTGGCCCACCAGATGAAGGAGCTTATTTTGGAAGACCTCCGAACTGAAAGGTAGGCTCATAAGTTTTATCTAACCTTTTTGACAACGCCATCGTGACTTGGGTTAGCAATTTTGACTCCGAGGTAAACCCAAGACGCGAATCGATTGCACACTGAAGGCCCCTACACACGCCGAGTGACATGTCACACGTACGTTTCATTCCCATACGCCGTGCGGTATAAGCTTTGAGAAGCTGCGGAAACCACACGTTATAGGATCGGCCCTGGCAACCAGGCACTCCGTCTTATTAGATGTCAAATTTAACTGCTTTGTATGCGCGTTATTTAATGAAAACATTACTGGAAATCAATGTTCTGTAATGAGCAAGCCCTGAAAAATTCCATAGTTAGAAATTTGTTTCGGGGAAAACTTCCATGTGGTGATTTTTCTCCTGTAAACAGGTTGAAACATTCAAATTTTCGATCGTTCACGCATGTGCCACTATTTCGTTGAAGAAGTTTTGACAATCGAAGTTTTCACGGGACAATGCAGCACCGAACGTACAAATTCACATGGCAATCTTTTACACACAATATATTTTTTTCTAGATTTTTTTATTAGTAAAAGCGCGGATATCAAAACGTCATACATTTTACGCATTTTTAAGAGTTTTATGTCGATGTTGTTTTTTTGTGTCAATATTCAAACGCCGTTGATCAAGAGTAAAGAAAAAATCTAGCGAAAATGTGTTCACAAGTCTGGTTACTTGGGTCTCCCCTTCACCAGGCATTATGTACCTCTGACTATGTTCTTGTCAAAATTTTAGAAGTCTTCAGTGTAAACAAACGACTTTCGAGTAAAGACAGTATACGTGACCCGGAAAGTGATACAGAGAAGTGTTTTTTTTGTTCCGGAAAGCGTTTTTTCTTACCCGGAAAGTGTCATATTGACCCGAAAAAGTATCAGGTCAAACAAGACCCGGATTCGGGTCAATTTTGACTTGATACTTTGAAGAGTGTGACAAGTCACTCGGCCTGTACAAAGTCTCTGTTCTGTTCGCCAAAAGTCAGAATAGAACGTCACGATAACATTGTCGAAAGGCTATATGGTCTTGTCTTGTCCAGAGTAAGTTACTTGCCATAGTTGTCAGCGTTTCAGATAATTTACATCTGGATTATTGTTTTTCGACGGTGAGACTTCTCGTACTTCAAGTCAATGTTAGGCTCATTGCCAACCTCTTTTCGCAGGTTGGTCTTTATTCAAAATTAAACCTTCTTAAAATTCCGAAATAACGAAAGCCAGGATTATGTTTAAATTGACAGCCCAAAATATAAACCCAAAATATTATACCGTAACTTTCCTTAGGTCTGTTTACAACTGCAAAAGCCAATAAAAAATCTCTGAACGTGCACATCATAAGCCATTCATTTGAACTATGAGACAGTTACTAAGATCAGAGATGTATGAGTGGGTCCTGACTCGAAAATTGAGGTAAAGAAAAGTATACATATATGGCACAAATATGATAATATATTAAGTTTGTTGCAATTAAAAAAAAACATATTTCAATGTACCTGGCGTTGATATAAATGCTGACATTTGTATTTATTTATGACTTTTTTTCTTATTCATTTTGAACTGTGTAGGAGGGAGGAATACATGAGCATAGTGGGCCTGGCTCTGTTGTTCGATCGAGCTGGAGGCAAACTGACCGAGAAAATGAGAGATGCTATCGATGCGTTTGAGGTCAAAGCGCCTCATGCCAAGATTCTGATGGGCAAGGTGCGCGAGATCTGGGACGAGTGGGATCTGAAAGATGAGGTGCAGGGAGACGACATGCTGCAGTTCGACACCTTCTACAACGGCTTCATGGCGCCCTACTTCTCCTGCTACCGCTGCTCTGACACTCGGTGCGCGCTGGAAGCCATCGATATGGATTCAGACGGCCAGGTGGATTGGAACGAGTTCGAGATCTACCTGAAGTGGGCCCTCGCCCAGTATCCAGAAATTGACACCGTGCAGGAGCTGCTGGATATCACCTTCCAGAAAGGCCTGATCCCAGCCATGCAGGATGAGTTCCTTAGGTTGCAGTCCCAGTCTGCTGAATAAGTTTCCACACACACCAACGACAACCCCCAACTTCATATACAATTTGGGGACATACCCACAACTTTCCAAACTGTCCGTGACATGAAAATTAACGTTTCATTTACCCTCTTTCACTTCTTTTCAATTTCGGGGGTCTGGCTCGAAATGATAACTTTTGGGTCATTTTGCCCCCAAAGTTGAACAACTATAAAATTATAGTGAGTTGTCCTGAAGCTAATCACCATTTTGATTGACGATCCACCCACTCTATTGCAAAATACAGGTCATTTCGGGTCAAATTTCATCCAAATTTCTAAGAAATAGGGTACGGTACAAGCTTTAAGACTAGCTGGATCGCTTCATTTTCACAAAAACTCCTTTGAAGGCCAAATTGATCTCTATTAACATATCAGTTGTCAGTGAGCTAATTTAATTGTTTAGCGTCAATGCATACTGTGCCCAATCACTTGTCTGCAATCCTCAACAAGTATGATTGGGCTGACCTTCGTATCCTCCATACATAACATATAGGGAGTTGTGTAGACCTGATGTCAATGTCAAGTCGTTAAACTCAACAATTTAAAAAGCCTATATTTATAAAGTAAAAATTCAAAATCGAGTAGTGAAGGAGGGGTTGAACCCCCCCCCCCCAAAAAAAAACACGAATAGGAAAATCAGGCACAAAAAGTACCACATGCCTGCTAAGGCCCCCCCCCAGCCCAGATATATCTCCCTTAAGCCCCTGGGCCGGCTAGAAGGAGTATTTTAGGTTACTCAACAAGGGGGTCGAATAACTATCTACAGGTTACTTAAAAAGGGATTCGGGAGTATTTTAAGTTACTCTTAAGGGGATCGAAGTAGAGTTTAAGGTTACTGAGGGGGTCAAATAAGTATTTAGGGTTTCTATAAATAATAAACACATAACTGATATACGTAATGTGGTGTTTGCAAGGTATTTCATTTGTTTTATTAATTAATCAGCCATTTTCGCATCTATATTACTTTTTCTTGTTTAATCGATTAATGTATAATAAGGCAAGCATATATGTTTGTTGTATATCTGGGCATTTGAACGTATTTTTTTAAAGTAATAATTCAGAGTATAAGTTTGATAGTGGTTAACATTTTATGATTACAATGTATTTAGCCCACTGAATGGCATTAACTATACGCAAGGTAAAAAAGTGAGATAATTAGCAAGAAACACTTTTCATCTGTGACTCAAAGAACAATTAAAACCATTATGTTGATCTTTATTTATAAACATGTGTTGGACAATACAATCCTCATGATGCTAAGCTGCACTTAGGCCCTAAGTTTTAATCTTTTATTCGCCCACAATATACTATTGGCTGCGTTTTGAGTATAGTGTTTGTAGTCCAGGTCAGTGATACAGTTACGCAATATACTCTGCCCGACAATTTATGTGAAATGTATTAAAAAAATTAATTGTTGATTAACAGACTAAGCATTTTCCTACTTCGTTTGAGATGTTGCTAAGAAGTGAAGCCAGTTGCATTGTATTTTGGGAAAATTGAGCAAAAAAATACTTTGTTTAATAGTATATAATGATCACCTCTCATGTCATATTTCATGACAAACTTTCTGCCAAAAACTCTAGTGGTCATTAGTTTTCATTTTCAATGTTTTCGAAATGTATACTAAAATGAATTGCTTAGTTTGTTTGACTATGCTCTACCTTTGTTTAATGGGTGTTGGATATTTTGTAGATTCCAATAGAAGTTAATCAGTGGTAATTGGGGAGTTTACGGAAGTATTAGTGTATTCGAAAATATTATAGTCAGTGGTTAGATGGTTTAATACTTTCTGCGATAATGCGGAGGTTATAAGGGGCATATACAATTAAATTCAAAGTTCATATCTGGGGGTTTTTGGCCAGCAGTTACAATTGATAATAGGTTCAACGATTTCATTTCACTTTGTCTTTGTCAAAAGCGTTAAATAATCACCTATTACTGTTATTTAACCCTTACACAGATTTGTTAGTTATAATCGCAGAATGAGTGTCTCAGTTTGTCCGATTCTCACAGTAATATGAAGCATTAAAATTCAATTGGTCGGTACCTCAACGTGTAAGCTTTAACCGATACATCCTTGATTAGGTGTCTTATTATCGAGGTTTTCAGTCGAAAAACACGGTTTCCTGGTCAGCATAATTCAAGCAAAATGTTGAAATAACTTTCATGCAGCAACCGGTCACCAGTGAAGTGCGAATTTGGACTTGCGCAAAACAAGACTGCGCCTTGACCTCAGGATTCTGACCATTCAAGGGGCGCCTTCTATCGGGTCTTCCACAACCCGTTGTTGTACCAATCAACAGCTTAGTCCACATTTCTGGTCGAAGTGACGTCACAGCTTCTAAATTCGACCCCGTTGGCTGGCGCGCGGGGTCGCATAAAATTTGCATGCTAGGATATATCACACGTTCAACCGTGGCTCTGCACCCATGAATGTCTGATCTTCAGACTACGGGATTCGGCAATGGCGGATCCGGGGGGGGGGGCAAACGGGGGCCATGCCCCCACCCCAAAACGAACCCAATTTGTTTCTAAGTGACGACGCAATAAAAACAGGCGTAAACCACCATCTTTTCCTAAAAAAAAGGGTTAAAGTGGTCAGAAATTGCATGAGATCGCACCAAAGGGCATCTAAAATCAGAACAAAATTTGTGGCCCCTAAGCGGGTCCCGAACCCCACGCCTTAATTTTTTGGACCCACTTTTTGGGGGCCCGAAAAAAAAAAGTGTTCGGGATCCGCCCTTGATAGTCGATGCTTTTAATATTCTGCACATCAGTGTTTGATTGAAATTATATCCATACAACCCACAATATGAAAAATGATACAAAACAAAATGGAATAAAGAGAACCACGAGAGTACGATTTGGCATTGTAAATTTATACAGTTCACAAATACAGGTTGATATTAAAATGTCCAATTGCACGAGTCTCTCTTTATTGCTGAATGGAAGGATATTGCAATCATAAAGCAACCAACTTGAGTCTAGAGTTAAGACTAAGATTCAAATGAAGGGGGTAAATCTGAAGGATAAGCCAAAATAAAAAAAATAATACTATACTTTTGTCAGGGGCGGTGGTGGGCAGTGGGCGCACTTGCCAGCAGGCGCGGTTCTAGAGCCAATATTTTTAGGGGGGGAGGGCTAGCAAGGTGGATCCAGAATTTTTTTTCAGGGAGGCGTGCTGAAATGTAGACCGGTTATTTTCTCAGGACACTTAGGCCTCTGAAAATCAATACGTGTGTGTGTGTGGGAGGGGGGGGCGGCTCGTGCCATATTTTCAATGGGGGCGCTGATAAAATCCTACAATCAGGCACACTATCCGCTCCGTTCACAAGTACCCCCTCACCTGCAAACGAAAGTACATTTGGGGGACCGACCGACGCCATCTTGCCTGACTGCAATAACCGCGACGCGCTGCCGTACCACTGCGCGTAGTACAGGGTAGCAGACCAGTAAATAAACTTCCATAGACCCCAATGGTAAATGCTCCCACTTCAAAAATTCGGGAAAAATACTCACAACTCTCCAAGGTGTTCGAGACACACATCAAATTAAAGCTTATTTCATCATCTTTCAATTTCTGTTCAATTTACGGGGGGTCAACTGATGACTTTTAGGAGAAATTTCCATCTGAAGACGATCACCCCTGAAAATAGTCCTGAAGCCCATCGCCATTTTGAAAAACGATGCCTACACTCCATTGCAAAGTAGAGCGCTTTTAGGGTCCAAATTACATCAAAATTACACAGAACTGCAAGCTCCAAGTCCTGTGCACGGTTTCCATCCATATTTTTAACAAACCCTCAAGTTCATGGCCCACAGCATGCTCAAATACCGAAGATTTTGAGGGCATGCAAATCGTGATTTGGCCGGCGCAGGCAATTTCGGACCCATTTACTGGTCTGCACCCACAGGTCCCGTGGTAGTACAAATCCCTAGTCTGGTTCCCAGACCTGACAATTATTCCCGACGCTCACGTCTAAATTGTAGGTCAGCTCAGGCAGCCTCCGTGGCTAAAAATAAACATGACGACATTGATGGCCCTTTGCAAAGCTCGGCTTCGTTTCCGATTTCGCTTTATCACTTTTAGCTTTTAATGTTCTGATCAAGTTTTTAAATAAATCACTTGCTTCGTAATATCATACGGTTATGATAATACAGTTTTGATGTTTCTGTAAGATAACATTGACTAAATAGGCACCCAAATAGCGCCGTTAGCAGGCGGAGCCGAATGAAGACCGAGTTTTGGAAAATCTCGGTAACGGTCGTCAAATTCAAAATTGTACATGACGCAGCAGAAAGTTCGCCCATACGATCCGAGTATATTTTGATGCACAAAATCGTCGTTGAATTCCAAGTTTTCTAAATGAAGGCAATGAATATTAATTATCAACTAATTTAGAAAAAAGAGTTAATAAGCAATTAGCAGTTAATTAAACCTATATTATACTCGGGAATACTTGGGCACTATCCGATTGTCGACGAAACGAATTTGGCAAACTTCGGAAATTCGCAAACTTCGCCCTCTTTCGTTGGCGCACGGGGCCCATATTAACTAAAGTGTTCAAATGCACCCTTCTCATTTATGGGGAGCCCGTTCCCATGTACGTCAAATTCATACATTTTGCTAATGCATTTTTTATGGAATTGTTTTTGGGGGCTAGACAAAAAAGCCCCCCCCCCCCCCGTAGAACCACCACTGAGTTGGCAGGCCAACAAAAGTGCCCCCTCAGGTTATAAATGCGCACCCTCGAGATGAACACAAACTGCCCCTCAAACGCACACGTATGAAAGCAAAATGATCGCGCTACAAATAAAAATGTATCTTCTCTTGTGATGCAAAACTGCCCCTCTAAAACACAAGTACCCCTCTCGCACTAACAAGATTGTGCACCTTCTCGCCCTAGTGCCCCCTTTCAAGATGGAAAACTGGCCCCTAAAAATAAAGTGTTCTTCATGCGAATAAAATGGTCACTTAACTGGCCATCAAAAGCAGCAGTACCCCTCTCGCGATAAAAACAACTGGTCTCTCTACGTAACTAGGTAAAAGAAACACAAAGAGCAAGATGGACAACGTATTCATAATTTGTTCCTCATCATATATTTTATAGCGAAAAGAAAGGGACCATATTATTCTTTTCCTCACTTTCACACCGACGGAAGGTGCCCCCTTTTCTGAGCAAGTGCCCTTTTTTTGGTGTTGCCCGCCCCTGACTGTTGTGTTTATGGGACTTTTCAAACCAGTAAATATGGAACGAACTCACCGAGTCTTCACACGAACTCGTGACATGGGGGCCGCCATTTTATTTCACGTCAAACCTGTACTCACCTCTCTGGGTGCACTGAACTAATACAAGTGAGAATTTCTCCGCGAGTCATTAGCATAAAAAGTGCCCCCCGCCCCACAATTTCTTTTGAAAACGGAGACCGCTTGGCTTTAAAAACGGTGGAATAATTGTGTAAATATACCCAATGATCAAATCATTGTTTTTTGGGCTTCCGTCTGAGGGCAGGCTTGATAAAATTACAGATGAAAAATGGGTCCTATTTGCCTGTGAAAGTGGAAGGATGCCACTTGTAAAATGGCTACATGCAGGCTTGGGAACTATCACTTTTCGGGAGGTGATTTTGTTTGGGGGTGAATATTTAAAAATGTAATTGGCTAATCTACCTAAAATTGAAAAGAAATGGAAATATGAAAGACAAGACAATAATTTAATTTTGTTTGAGAAACCCCAGTGATGTTGGCTTGCATGTTATTTGGCCTTGAACTTTACTGATTTTACACTGTTTTCAATGGGACTTGAATGAGTACAGTAGACCCCTTTTTTACCTTCACAAGAAGGAGTGTACCGGGTACAATCATTTCACAAGTGTAGAGGTCACCATGTCTGATTGATTTCCGACCAATGAATAGGCGCGAATGGTAATAAATAATCGCATGACTTGCACTATACATGTACCACGTTCATCCATCGAGATGTTCCAATAAGCAAAGGTTTGCCTGTCACCATTGTATTACAATAGCTTCAAGTTGTTAAATAAAACGTCATCACCTACCAGCATATTTCTGAATTTCAATTTCACAAATCGATTTTTTTTTATTACAGCGTTCAAAATACAGTAAATTGAATCTCATTGTCAAAAACGACTGTCAAGCTGACGCATTGGGGTCAAACCTTCTAACGTATTTTTCGTGACTTAAACAGCAAGGGAGGAAGGAAGCAAGGAGGCAGGCAAGTAGGGAGGGACCTGGTAGATATTCTCAGTTAACATTGTAGCTTTTCAGTGAACGAAAACGGTTTTCTCATTCTACTTACCTGGCAATCGTTCATTCTCATCCAGTCAATACGCATACTTCATCCAAACCCATCCCGATTACATATTCAATCCTGTCCCGTCCCATCCTGACTAATCCAATCCAATCCAATCCAATCCTATTCCGTGCCAACCCTCCCCAACACTCACAAACCCATTCCAAACGCAATAAATCTCATCTCCACCATCCCTCTCCATCCAACCTCATCGATCCTGTCCGCATCCAATCATTAATCTATCCAATTCCATGAAATTACATCCCGGTTCCACCTTGTCATCTCATCAAACCCCGTACCTGGACGTTCCATCCAATCCCTCCTAATCCCTCCTCTTCCCATCCCATTCCATCTAATCCGATCCGATTTCATCCCATCCTATCCAATTCCGTCCCTTCCGCCCAAGCCGAGCCTATCATATACATGTAATATCCCACCCCATCCCATCCTATTCCACCTTGTCCCAATCCAGCCAATCCCGCACCGAATCACAGCCCAAACTTATATCGCCATCACCCATTTAACATCCGACTCAAACTACCCCATTCCATCCAATCCCATTCCATCTTGTCCCATCAATCCCATCTCATTCACTCCATCCTTTTCTCATTACAGTCCATCCCATCACATTTCATTCAATCACATTCCATCAATGCCAAACCCATCAAACCCAAACCCATTCCATTTCTTTCAACACATCCAATCCCATCCAGTCCAAGCCCATTCCAACATGTCCAAACCCATCACATCCTATTATATCCTACCCCATCTCATTCCATGGCACTCGATCTCGTCCCATCACATGACATCCCACGTCGCTCCATTCCACCCATCGAAACTCACCCCATCACCATCCCACCTCCATTCAATTAAGTACCATATTTTCCCTTCTTATTCCACTTGGTCCCAACAGATACTGTCGCATGCATTCGAATCTCTTTTCATCCCATCCAATTTTATCCCATCCTATCCCGTCCAAGCCCATTCCATATCATACCATTTAATCATTTGCCATCCAAACCATTCCCATCCCATTTCCATCCCACCCATTCCAATTACACCAGACAGTGACTCTCAATCTAAACAATCTCAATGCTTTGAGAATGAATTTTGTAGTAAATCGCAAGATTGTTTTTTTAACAGACAATTATTGTAAAAAAAAATTCCTAGGCTGCTTTTTCAAATTGATATTGTACTTTCATCTTGAGAGTTCATGTATTTATAGTTAGCCCATCATACATAATGAACAAAGTATAAATAATTGTTATCATTTTCATTCTTATAAACAATGTCTTAAAGTAGACGATAAAAATGCTCCCTTTGGTTTTTGGGTAGGCTGCAGCGGGAATATCAATGAAATATTGTAAATCGAATGAGCTGCCATCGTGCATGTCCCAAACGGGTTCCTTTTATCGTCCCACGTCTCCTTCACAAGTAGGCCAAATGCGTGTACTTTACAAATACTTGCTGTGACACCCAAAAAATTAGACTGGTAATAAGGTCCGCCTGTGCACCAAATACGGACAGAGCCAGCTTGGTTGGGGGTATTTGTACACTATTCTGTATAGTGTTAATAATCGTCGGATTTGAACAGTGCCCCCATTGAAAGTATGATACGAGCCTCCCCCCTCCCCTCCCTCCTCCTCCACCCCCACCCCCCTATTGATTGTCGGATGCCAAGTGTCCGGAGATAAAAACCTGTCAACATTTCAGACTGTTTGGCTGGTGACACCCCCCCCCCCCGCAAAAATGTCTGTATCCGCCCGCTGGGCTAGACGTTGTTATAGTTTGAAACGCGATAACCCGCCGCATGCGCAGCGACAACCCGCAGTCCTTTCGCGGCGGCGTGTTCGCTACGGCGGGCGGGTTATCGTATCAAACCATAGCAAGGTCTAGCCCCCAGACTAGGATTCAGGCTGCAGAATTAACCGTAGCCTTTTGCCCAGGCCTTCGTGGCTTAAAGTGGCGGAGTTGCGAAGACCCGAAGCGACAGGAGCAAAGATTAAGTCAGCACGCACGAGTTGCAAAGCCACGAGGCCTTTTGCAACTTGATTTTGTTGAATTATTCATAGTTTTTATGCAAATAAGAAGCGTGCTGAAGGTTAAAGCTACAGTCCATCATTTGTAATTTGTGCATTTTGTTCGTTTGAAGCAACAAGAGAGTTCAAAATCTAATGAAGGATACTGAGCAATTAACCTGATGAAGTTTCAGCTAAGCTTCAGCTGTACATTCCGAGAAAAACAGCATTCTAAGATCTCAATTTCAAATCAAAAGTTACTAAATCATGTTTTGAATTGTTTTGAATTGCAGCTATACGCGACGTCGCGCACTGATCCGACGAATTATAACAACCGCGCGCGCGTGTGCGTCGTTCCAATACTTGTGCGCGCTGCGCTGAATAACAAAACGAACTACTAATTTAAATTTTCCTACGGTGCTTCTTAAGAATCACCGTTGGAAATGCCTTCTTTCGTTGATTACTTCAAAATGACAACTTCCCAGAAAGAATAATTTCACAGGGAGTTTAGTTCCCTAACTATCTTTCAACCAAGGTTGTTTTTCAGCAATAATTACGCCAGTTACTTTTTGGATGGCTGCAAATGATGGACTCTAGCTTTAACCAATCACAACGCGGATTTTGCCTAGTCGCTTCCATTAAAAAAAAAAGGGTGGGTAAGGAAACCGTAAGAGCAAATAACTGTAAGTTCAGATGAAAAATAAGTTCATACCTTCAAATAATTTGTTAAAATACCTCTATAAGTAAAGTTAAAATAAGATAATGTAATAACAATTACGCAGTCACGATCTCGTGGAAAACTAGACTCGCATTTTTTGTTTTTAAATTTTGTGCAAGCATCCGACGTGACGCGTCGACGCGTCCGCGTCCGGGTGGTAGCCACGCACGCACGAAAAGGCTGATGATTGGTTGGAATTTTGCTACCCTGTTGGGGTAGCAAAAATCGAGATTATAAAGAAAAACATAAGAATTTCTCGACAAGTTGCAAAAGGCCCTCGTGGCTTCGCCACTCGCATGTGTGGTCTCCATCTCCAGTCGCTTCGCGTTCGCCGCTTTGAATGCGGGCAAGTTAAGCCACGATGGCGTTGGTGAAAGGCTAAATTAACCGCAGACCACAAGTTCAACGCTGCAGACCACGGCATATTCAATTTTATAAAGGCTCCCGCCATTGGTTAATTAACAGATGCATCGGGGCACATCAAAAAAATTCTCCTGAGCTTACATGTATACACACGCATTAGGATTGTTATGTACCAGCAAAAATAAAACCATTTCGAACACGCTGTACACACACAGAATCGGCATACCTAATTCGCATTTTGCCAGCATTTCTGCTAGTGTATACGAACTGGGGATGGTGTATGCAGAGCAAAAAGTTCAAGCGATTTAATTTTTATTTGCTGGCAGCTAGTGTCTGAATTCAATGGCGCAACATAAGGTCGTTTCACAATATAATGTATTATAATGTATTATAATTAACGGATATCAAAAGTAGAAGATATTGGTATTGTTAACAAATAATTATCGCCAACTGTCGTTCAGAGTTCTGTGGAGAGATTTGTCCTTTTTATGTGAAACCAGCGACGGAATACAAAAGTGATCTTTCAACTTGCCAAACTACAGAGTGAGTAAAAAACAACTGCAATAATGCAAAGGTGGTTTTTTTTTCAAAACCAAGTTGAAGTTTTGAACTTTTTAAATTTTGTAAGAATGAGATATTCGTAAACCTGGTGTGAAAAAATGAGGTAATTGCATTTACCATTTGACTTTTATATGAACCTTTTACTGCGGCACCCGATTTACGTTTATGTCCGTGAGGTATCAGAATTTTGCATAAGAGCGGAAACGGTACAATAAAGACATTAGAGAAAAATTATTTAAAATCGACTGAACCTGAGCTCAAGCTTTATTTTTCTGTTTCACTTCTTTATGTTTATGCAAGTTTCTCTGGGCTATACTTAGTGTGTCCTTCAGTTGCAGCTCTGTCTTCTACTTGGCAACCCTGCATGACAATGATGTCTCAGCTCTATACTCATGGAAAGAACGGCGCTTGGGGACACATTTTGTGCTCTTGTGCACTTGAATTTTGAGACGCCTCCTGGACAACTTCTGGATTAACTTCAGTTGTTTTTCACACAAGGTTTAATATAACGAAGTTTATAACCAAGGTCACACAATGTCATTCTTACAAAGCTTTAAAACAGTTAAATCTTCAACTTGCTTTTGAAAAAAGATGGCTCCCTTGCATAATTGCAGTTTTTTTCACACTGTGCGTCTAGACTAAAGGTCACGTGTTCTTTAGGCCAAAAAAGTCTCCGGTTTCTGGTATGGAGCTTGCCCAAAAAGTGATGCGGCGACGCGGCTTTTTTTTTTTTTTTTACCTGATTTGTTTGCTTCAAATGTGTGCTGATGACTGCAAATTGGTGCCCGACTAAACTTAGTGCAAATATATGGGAGTCCAGAGAGGCCACATAAAGCTTATTCTCGACCATAACCCAATCTAAAAACACGTTAAAATTGTGCAGCAGCGGTATTCCAGTCAAACCAGTGAGTTTGGCGGTTTTGGGACATCATCTTGCATTAAAAAAAAAAGTTATTCATTTTGCCGACGCGCATGGCTACGGCGACGCGCGCGCATACCAGAAACCGGAGACTTTTTTTTTTTTGGCCTTATGTATGTTTGTTTGCATTTGAAGCAATATGGTACTTCTATTTGAAAAACCTGTCGTTACAATTCATTGCAACAGAATGGCGCCAAAGATAATCCCTCCCGATCCCCCCCCAGTCTAGTCATGCATGTCTGCACAGTCTCGTGCGTTGCTTTAGGGCAATTGCACTTTTTTGCTAGTCAATTCCCACGCATATTGAACGTATTGAACACGTTTTCAGTTCGGCAATACATTTCCGAAGTGCACACGTTTCAGTTTTTCAACATATTCAAAAACATTTTGGGTGATCCGTGGAGCATCCGTGAGAATCGGCCCACGGAAGGAATCGACACGTTCTTCATTAGTGGTTAGTTCGTGGCAACCCGTGAGATCCGATTCCATTTCGTGGTTACATTACTTCGATTTTTAAACATTTGCGCCCACGGACACCTCGAAGTGGCCACGAAATGGCTACACGTATTGGTGTGAGCGGGGTCTTATGGTATAAATCGAGGACACACACACGTGCAACGTCATCGGTGAATCGAGGACAGGAACCAACTCAAGGACGACATCGATTAGAAAACGGGTGTGGGAGTGGGTGTGTAGGGGTGAGGGGGTGTGTGCGGCTCGACCTACGCTATAGGGCGGTGTTGTTATCAATTTGATAATGTGCTTATCAATTTATTCACATTAAATAAAGTCTAAAGGTCCTAAGGGAAGTACAAAAAAAATAATCATCTCAAAAAATTCATAAAAAACAACCTTCCTTGATAAGCGGCAAATTTCGGGTTTTTGGAGTCCCAAAAAAATAAACTGGATTACATGTATTTTAAAACATCCACGGATCAACTATAAAAAAAAGGTGTTTGATTTCAAAATTACATAACTGGAAAAATACTGGAGCGATTTGAAGGATTCTTTCACTAAAAGAAAGCTTATTAATTGGGCTGTCGTATCCTAGATTTTGAAAGCGCTACATGCAGAAATTCCTTCAAAAAAACCCTTTTTTTTACTCACCCTGTATAACGTTAACTGCTGTAGGTTAAACTTCTGGCGGATGCATACATTTTTCAAGGGGGGGGGTGGGGAAGGCAAATTACTATTATTTTTCAATTCAAGATTTTTAACAAGGGGGCAATCTGGATGGGGTGGTGATATGATGAGGAACGGAGTTCCGCTGGGGGTGCCCCTCCCCGTAGTTACGCCACTATCCTAAGTTACGCAATTTTTTTTAATCGACTCTCCTGCCCGTATGTTCATGTGGGCGTGGCCCTGGAGGGCGCTCCTCTTCAGTTGGCGGGCCACTCTCTGTCGTGGCACTCCGGAATCACTGCATCAGACCACCAATTCACTCGGTAAGTTCCTCTGATTAGCACGTTTCTGGCTAGTTTTCAACTGTGAAATGTATGCAGTAATAGCATTATATCAGTTCAGAAATCACTCGCGACAAAAAGACTGTTGACAGCTCATGAGATATGATAATATGGGTGATATGTAATTCCTTATATGCATTTTTTTTTCAAGTGTACATGTATGTTGACATACACGTACTGTATACTGCATTCAGTGTATTGGTATAGTGAACTTGCTCCATCACGGCCTTGAAATAATACATAAAACGCACGGAAACCACACTATGTGTTCTGGGCGAGGTCGCACCTGGTACGGTCACACAGTCATGACACCTGACGCTGTGCAAGGGTGGCTGCACAATGCTTTGAGCTCTGTTTGTCCTTTGCTTTTGATCGGATCTGTGATCTCAAATTAGATAGATTCGGAGAACTGGATTTCGAGTGAGTGCATGGCGTGGGGGTATTTTATAGACGCACTTAAATATTAGACTATAGAAATGTGATTTTTATTGAGTGGTTGTGGACAACCCGACCACTGTTTAGAATTGTTCTGATAAATCTTCTTTGTTTGGTGCTTTTTTCTGGACGATAATTATCCGCGGTAGTTTCTTCGGTTAACGGTATGAACTTGCAACTTTTAACATATATCGAGACTTATCGCGAGTGGTGCATTTTACTCTGACGTCATGATGACGTCATCGGGTATCAAATTACAAGCGATTTTCGTTCAAACTATGACAATTCATATCCGTCATTTATAACTCATGAACAAACTGCACGATCAACGCTCACGTTCATACATTGTGATCTGATGGACAATACCTTGATAAACATTTTTTTATTTAAAGTCAAAGTCGTCTGACCTTTCCTTCCGGGGCTACCGGAAGGTAGGTGAATTCAAAATATAGTATGAGCCGCAAATAAAAAGAAAACAGGATTTCTTCCAAACGGTTGAAGTGGTGATAATAAAATCTAGTATGAACTTGGAACCTGGAAAGAAGATGTTTAAAAATTTATCACGTCATCATGACGTCATCATGTACCAAATTACAAGCGATTCAAGGGCAACAGTTGAAGAAATAGTTTGCGCTATATCTTTTGAACTTAATAGAGTATCGTGTTTGTTTTTTCGTGACGTTGTAGGTTGTGGACTATACCTTGAGCAACATTTCTTGTTCCCGCACACAAAACCGCTTGACCTTTACTTCCGGTATAACCGGAAGTGCAATAGAAACTGAATATAACTCGAAAGCGGAAGCATTTTACTACAGGCATATAACTTATGAAAGTCATAGTACGTCCTTTAGAGGGGGTGTCAGTCTTGTGATCCTACTGGAGGGGTTGGAATTGGCGGGAAAACCCTGTGTGCTTGTGCACATTTACATAGGCTTGTGTACAAATGCACTATAAACATTGGGATTAGTTCGATCACCCCTGTGACCAAAATGGAATGTCTAATGGGGTTATGTCTGTGGTTTTAACGGCTGTTTGGGGCCTGAGAGATACTCCAGACATGCCAGGGTGAATGGGCTGGTTGTGAGGGTCGGGTGGCTCAAATTACATGTGGTGAAGTTGACATTCCATACAATCTCTGCATAGTAAACATTAAAGGTGCTCGCTCCAGCAAGAGTTAGTGAAGAATGCCAGACACAAAAAACCCAGTGTGATGACGTCATCATCCAAAAGGGCGCCCCCTAGCGGCACATGAAATTGACTTTGCTTTCTTTAATTTTATAATCATCCGTTCAAAGTTTACAAAATCGCCCCTTGATATTCTTTGATTAACCACAGATAACTTGGCAGGGTTTCAAAATAATGACGTCATCAGACCGGAAGTTACCGTGGGGAGAATTTGAAAATGATCAAATTTCAAATTTAGTTCTATCATTTGATCCCTGTCTATGTTCGTAGCCCGAATAATATCCATTACAATGTTGACCTTTAGATCTCTAATCCGGTGACGTCATCAAACCAGTGAAGTTAGGTGGTATACACTTATATTTTACATATTTTCATAAGTTATTTTAACTTCACAATGAACATTTATCCTCTCCGAACTAAATCAGTATTCTACGTGTATGAAACATGTATACTGAAATTAATCAGACCGTTAAAGATGCATTTAAAAAAAAAAAATGTGATTGTACTGGAAAGGTTAAATTTCTTGATCCTTTGCTGTGACATAAATATTCATATCTTTAATGAAAAAGTTGTCTGCCCAACCGCGTCTGCGTTTGTAGATCAACAAACACGAACTTCTACTATATAAATAGTTTAATTGTAACTTTAATAAACGGTCCTGATAGAAGGTAGTTTGATATACTGCGTATAGAGGTTTTTTATTTAAATAACTTTAATTGCTATTGTCTGTACAGCGCTTAGCGGTTTTTATTAATGAAGGCGCTATTTAACTTAAATTTTGTGTTTACTTTTCATGATTTACGATAAGATGGTTGTTGAAGACGAAAACCAAAGCATTGCGAGTCATTGTGCATTATTTTGATTATATGAAATATTGTTGCTGCGGATTCTGTATAAACAATTCGTACCATAATTTTTTTAACGGCTTCGGCATTCATTTTTGTACCACGGGGGCACATGTAACATTTCGAAAAGCACAAAACATGCATGGAAGTACATAGAACAACCACATAAGTACCACGATATGATTACATCTAACACAAAACAAGTCTAACGTGAATCCATAAAACAAAACAAACAAGAAACCATGGACGAAAATTATGCACACCGAAAACAAAATAAAACACCTACAAAAATTGAGCCTCAACGCTGAACGTAATGAAATATACCGTGTTTTTTTTTAATACACACTGCGACACACTTTTGATACTGAAACAGGGCTTGTTCGTTAAGGCAGTCACTTAAAGAGTACTATCAGGGTTTTAAATTTTTTTATTGTTGCTTAGTTTGATGTTCATAGGGACCGATGGTAAATTGTGTGCTATCAAAATGTGACATGGCCATATGCCTAATTGCTCATTAACTAGTTTTTTTGTTAATTTGGTACTACTTTTATTACTTACGCTACAATAATTTCCTTTAAACAGTCGTTCACCACTGTTGAATTATGCCTTATGAAGCTCGCGGTTATGTTGGCGGACAAACTTGACCCACTGATCCTACACACAAGGATTAACGACTCGGGCAGACTCCTGGTTAGACGCGTGATAACGGCTCGTACTGGTGGAAATGGGGCCGTATCATAAGTCCAACGCCTCATAGGTCCGACGCCTCATAAGTCCGAAATTTCGGGGTTATGAGGCGTCGGACTTATGAGGCATACATTCCGCCTCAAAAGAGGCGTAGGACCTATTAGGCGGAATAAATAAATTGTAGGTCTATGCCTCATAAGTCCGACGCCTCATAAGTCCGACGCCTTATAATTCCGAAATTTCGCCTTTTAATGGGATATATAGGTTGCTCCTTTTCGGATATTGAAAACTTTTTTTTCCCGTACTTGCCGGTACTTCCAATCATCGTCCGGTTAAACGTGGAATGCTGCCGTTTGCCCGCATGTGAGCTTCCGCCGTGCGGAGCGGCCGATTGGTGTAGGGGACGCGCATCGTTCTTTCTTTGAATTTTATCTCTGACATGATAAATCTACTTCGTCCCTGCCTTGACTTTTCCCTGGCGTCGAAAAATAATAATTGTTCAGTTTCGTCCATAGAGTTATTTGTATATATTTATAAAAAAAAACATATATATCTCGATGGTTTGGTCTGAAGCGTCAGGTCAGTGAACCAGATTACGAGAGCAGCGTTTTGTCTAATTTGTCCTGCATCCGTGTACACAAACCTTTAATAAACAGGTCAGTGGAGCGATATTTGCTACAACTAAACCCTCAAATCCGCCCATTTCTGAAAATTACAGCAAAAGCAAATGATGTGTACCTTTAAGTGTTGGAGAGTTCTTAGGTGTTGCGCCCTAGTAAGACGAATCGATGAATAGTTTAAGAGTCGGCCGGATTTGCGGCTGACTGGTTTAGCCTATATAGTCCTTGAGAAGTTTGTATTATACAGCTAGGGTAAAGTGGCCTTCACCGCTATGCGTGAATTGTTATCCAAATGTCCGTCCTGATTGTTATAAAAAATTCCTTTTTGTAGCTGTCTGACACACCTTGACGGTAGGAGGCTGTTCGCGTGGCGTGATATAAGTGATTGAGTCGGGGGAATTATCCTTACATTTCAGTTGAACGCAGCTATAGGACACGTCATCATATAATAACAGCGTTAATTTCCATTTCGAGCAAGGTATAGGCGCTTACACGTAAGTTCAACCATTAGAATATAGGTTTTTTTTTATGGTAATAGCCTTGCTGATATAAACCTTACTTATTTTGTAACTCGAAATGGGGCTAAGTTCTCTGTATAGGCAAAATCAAAATCGATTTAGGATTCTTTTTTCTTTCGTGAAAAGTTTGTCCCTCTGTCAAATGCCTTATTCTTTGTGGTATTTAAAATGCTCTATTGTATCGTCTTAAGTACTGTTCTTACATCGATCACTGTCTGTTACTGTTCGTCATTCCGTCATTATTTAGTAGTGCTTGTTATATTTGATCGTCCATCCCAATTCGTTAGTTTGCCTGTCTTGCATGTATTTCTTGCTTTTGAAAATTCCAGTTTCGTTTCTCGTGACTCCCATGTGATGTGACTGTAATTATGGTTTGTCATAGCCTACTTTGTTACTTAAAAATGCTATAGAGAATAAACAGTTTATACATGTAGTCTTGAAGATAAATGGCAAGTAGAAACTAATTTTGCGAAGTTTTTAAAACAAAATGTTATCAGGAAAACCTGAAGCACTGTTGAACATACTTTAAATTAGTAAATGACAAAAGATAATCTGCGTTTGTTATTCTCCATTTTTCTCTCGGCCAACACAAGGTTTCCTTCAAAAACACATTGAAACGAGAAACCACTTCTCAGTTATACCGAAGCTAAAAAGCATAGTCCATTTTTGTATAAGCCAAATCATTTTTTTTTACCCTCAAGAATGTGCCAATTCCCCTAAACGAAGCAATTTATGGATGAACAGTACAAGTCACGCGATCCTAGTCCAGTAGCCGGCAAGCTTTCAAGGCTTGTCCATAGGCAGCAAGCCTTCAAGGCACGTAGGTTCCTGGAAACGGTACGTGCAAACGTACCTACCGATGTACTCGCGCGAGATGTCGAATGATATAGACCTCATCCGTTGCGGGTGTTCTTTGTTAATACTTCAATTTCGTAACAATGAATGCATCGTGCCCATATCCATCAAGCGATACAAAACCATTGCCCTTTGGCATGAAAATGGTTAAAGTAAATGTGGAACAGTGCTCACCGGATAGTAGTTGCACCCAAGCTTTCGGACATCCGTCCTTCTTGGGGAAGTTGTTCTTACATGGTTTGAACGCGGAAATTCCACGTTCAAACCACCAGTGAGAGCGTCCCCTCTGGCTCCGCCTTAACGCATAAGGTTTATTCTCAATGATCCTAGAAATATTTTAACGAACATATAGTGGATAGATACGGCATATCAGGATGGTGTTTCCAAAATGTTAATTTAACCAATCAACCCCTTAAAATGTGTGTACAACCGTAACTAACACATTGCACACATTTCGTAAATTAAGGGAACTCAATCCCCCGAGCCCCCCCCCCCCCTTGGGTGTGCCACTGTAGCTCGACGACAACCGTTCTCTAAAATGCTTTGTAACTTGTTGATTAAATAACAACAATGCTCTTGATATCATTCATTGTTCTGTTCTCATGAATAAACATACTGGCCAGATGGAAATTACTTGATTATTCATGACTGGGCCTCAAATCAACCCCGTCTCTGGCGGTAAGAGAGGTAAAATGAAAAATGAGCAAAAAAATGACCCCGGATTTTAGAGTATTAAAAGTGTCATGACCTCCGTCATGAACTGGTACTGCAAGGTCCCGTCATTGTTATGAACAATGATTTGCCTTGACGATTGACGATATATAGGATTGACTCGAAAGATTCATCCATACATTTCAGTTGCGTAGGCCACGTCGTCATACCTTTCGAGCATAGGCGCTTAACACAGCAGTTTACAGTACACGTATACAACGGTCTCACACAAATTACACCACCCCTGTAAACATCGGGTAGGCTTCCTGTTCATGTGTAGTCTGAGTTATCCAAGGAGCAAGTCTCCTGTATAACGTCTGATATGTCTAGACATGCACTGAGCCGCGCGCCAGCCAATCGGAGTCGACTTTACTGAATCGTGACGTCATTTTATTCCCAAATCAGGACCAAATGGTTTGATTGGTCAATTCGAATGCAGTGTTTTGTTATACAACAACAGCCGGGCGCATTATCGCGTAACATGATACAGAGCGCGTGACCGAGGTGTTTTTGTATCCATTGTCTATGACGCGCAACGGGTGAATGACCAAGACCCGATATAGAAAGCGCCCGCTGATTGGTCAAAATCTAGAGGTCAAGCAGCGGTTGTCTTGCCTATTAATCAGCGAATCTGCTCACATATACATAGACTAGTAATGTGTGTGCTGGATTTGTAAGTTTGTACAGGGTGAGTCAAAAAAAGCGGAACCCAAACCCCCAAAAATATATTGCATATTTAAAAAAATATGTAGCACCAAAAATAATAATGACTGGAAAGCCAATTTCACAAGCTACTTTTGGATGAAAAAGTTACTGAAATTGGTCAATCCGTTGAAAAACATCACCATTTAAACACAATGATCCTAAAACCTGTCTCGTCCAAAAAATGCGATTTTAACAATCGTCGTCACAATAATTGTCTTCAAACATCACCAGCAATAAAATCTTCCTTTAAACGTTAACAATATGCAACAAAGTCCTTTTGAAGGCCCGTCTTTTAAAACACATATTGTTTGCCTAACCAGGGTTGTTAATCAAAAAATTGTGTGCTACAGTTACGGTGACAGTTGTTGAAACAAGTATTCTGTGTCATCTTAATTCTTTGTTGTTCAGTTAAAACACACAATAAATAGATTTTTTGGACGAGGCAGGTTTTACGGTGGTGATATTCTTTGAACGGATTGACCAATTTCAGTAATTTTTTCATCTAAAAGTAGCTTTTGAAATTGGCTATCCAGTCATTATTATTTTGGCGCTACATATATTTTTTTAATATGAAATACATTTTTGGGGGGTTTGGGTTCCGCTTTTTTTGACTCACCCTGTACAATACGCAGCGTTTTCAGGGCCAACTGTGTTGCGGAAGAATTACACTGAAAAGTGCGGACCACCGGCATGCTATAGTGCGAAAAGCTTCTTTCACTGTAACCCCGGCCTACACACATAGCGTAGCATTGCATGAACGCTTTTACCGAGCATTCAATGAAACCGACAGTCGAAAATAATTCTTTAGTATAACACTACATGAATATCAAGCCAAACACAAAATAGGCCTGCCGCGCAAGTTAGTATGCGCAATTTGGCGAAAAATATACACGCAATGTTTGGAAATTTCGTATGCAAAAAAGACCCAATTCAGGGTGAGTAAAAAATAACGAAATCCAAATGTCGGGACTATTGCTTTTAGTGAAGTCCTGCAACTAGCACTTTCAAAATTTAGGATATGAAAGCCCAATTCATAAGCTTTCTGTTAGTACAAGAATCATTCAAATCACTCATGTAATTTTTAAGTTACGGATTCTAAACACAACCACCGTTTTAAAGTCATGTCCACTGATCACTAAAAGGTAAGTGTTCTTTCAGCAAAACGAACACAAATCACTTGGGATGTGAATGAATTGATTTCGTTTTTCTGAAAGAACGCACACCTTTTTTTGTGATCCGTGGACAGAACTTTAAAACGGTGGTTGTGTTTAATATTCCGTAACTTGAAAAGTACTTGAGTGATTCTAATGCTTCTTGTACTAAAACAAAGCTTATGAATTGGGCTTTCATATTCGTGACTTTGAAAGTGCTACATGCAGACCTTCACTAAAACAATAGTCCCGACATTTTTTTTTTTTTTTTTACTCACCCTGTATAAGCGCCTCGGGTTAAAATTGAGAGGTGTGGTTATTGGGTATGTTCAGGTGTTGTGCAATACGGACTTTACGTGAACGCGTACACGCTACCGGCATATACTATCCCTAAGGATGGTTAAGGACATGATGTGATGTGACTTCTAAAAACAAATACAGGCCTAACGTGAATAGGCAAAAGCGACTTTTAAGTATAAATCACGACTTTCAAGTGGTGGACTTTTTATGCCACACACATTTTGTGAATGACAATGATGCTGGGATGTCCAGAATCACATCCCAATTCCTCCAAATCGCATTCTCATATTCAAAATCATATGTTGGATGAGGTGTTTAAAAAAATTACACCCCGTTTTAACACTCATTTATGTTCACACCAAATGCATGTCCCTATAAAGTTCTCACCCTTTCTTTAGAATTCCAGGTCGACACTCAAGAGCTGTAGGCATTCATGATACTTTTTGAGGTCTGAGATTTGTATAAACGCAGCGCCCTTGGATATGACGTGTGCGAGCATTCTGTATGGAACACGAACTAAACGATTTCATCGACAAAGCCGTCAAGCTCGAATTCAGAAATATGAACGGTTCGAACTAATAGCAAAAGAAAAGAAAAGGCATCTGTACACTTCCAACAATATAATGTAAAAAGGCAAACACGGCTTTTACGTGGAGTTTTTATGCCACACACATTTGAATTTGTGCTTTAAAAAAAATTCGACTGTTTTTGGCTCTTTAAACTTAATTGGCTCCTTAATTAACGGGATTTGGGCAATGTGTTAGTTACCGTGGGTTGTACACATGCCGTATCCATCCACCATAATTCTTTTTAAAAATTCTAAGATCATTAAGAATAGACCTTATGCGTTAAGGCGGAGCCAGAGGGCGATGGTTTTCTATCGCAAGGATATAGGCATGCTTCATTGTTATTAGATTATGGACAGCTTCTGAGATACCTTCAACTGATAAATTTTAGGGACCACTTCGGCATCTCGTGTGAGCAAGGAATTGTGAGACGTAATTTCCGATGAACACACCAATGCGGATGCACTTTGAGCAAGAATTTTTTGGTTACATCGGTAGGTACGTTCCTATGAAAGCTTGCCGCCTATTGGACTAGGATCGCGAGACTTATATTGTTTATCATAAAATTGCATTGTTTATAGGCATGCAGCTATAAAACGGCTTATGGTTTAGGTGAACTTGGTTTATAGAAAACGGTCTATGCCTTTTAGCTTCAGCATAATAGAGAAGTAGATTTTCATTTAAATGTGTTTTTGAAGGAAACCTTGTGTGTACACAGTGATTTGAGAGGAAAAAATGGGAAAAAGAACTGATTTAAATTACCATTGCCTTGTGACTATTTTTAGGGGGGCGGGAAACAGTCCGGTAAATACCAGAGTCGCCATGCTTCGTGATTCGTCGCTGAATTGCCATGATTACTGGATAAACTATACCTCTAAAGGTACAGAATTCAACGGTTTTTTTTCTTTTTAGCAGTCACACTATCGCTGGGGTGATTTTCAAGCAACAAACTAATTTCGATCTTAAATTGATTTTCGGCTCCCCTAGCAACGGAACTATCCATGCACAGGCCATATGTACAAAGTGTGACTGATAATATGGACGTAGTCCAGTATTTCAGTCACATTAGACTAGCAGACAGTGGTCGATGTGATAAAAGAACAGTTATTTAGAAATACATTTATGCCACAAATTGGCTTACTAGACAGAGGGAGAACATTTTTTCATAGTATTGTCCCTTCTAAGTGATTTTAGTTAGGCCTACAGATCACTTGGCCCCATTTTCGTGTTACAAATGAGCACGGTTTACAGCATTAAAAACCCACATTATGGAGGCACTTATACATTTTTTGACCTTGCATTGAACTTGACTCGCATTACAGACTCCGTTAGGCCTATTTGGGACAATTGGAAGAACCGATCTCTAAAGGGCAAAATGTGTGTAAAATCCTACTGATAAAATCCTGCAAAACTACAGACGAGCAAAATCCAAAGGATAAAGTCCTATTTACACTACTGAGAATTACTAGGGTAGGCCTACAAACTCCTATTGTCTGCTTACTCTGCAAACAGGCCATTCTGGTACAAAAACATATTAGCATATGAGTGTATGAACGGTCGTCAAAGCACTAGCTTTGTACTGGTATGCTAGTCACGTACAAGTGCTATTATGGTCTGAATCCAAGTCTGGTTCAACAAAATGATGAGTTTCCATAGTGCCCTTCACCGTTACCTGGTACCATTTCGCTTGGAGCTTTAATTTCGCTTGGAATGCTGCCGTTTGCCCGCATGTGAGCTTCCGCCGTGCGGAGCGACCGATTGGTGAAGGGGACGCGCATCGTTCTTTCTTTGAATTTTATTCCTGACATGATCTACCTCGTCACTGCCTTGACTATTCCCTGACGTCGAAAAAATAATAATTGTTCAGTTTCGTCCATAGAGTTATTTTTATATATTGATAAAAACATATATATCTCGATGGTTTCGGGTCTGAAGCGTCGGGTCAGTGAACCCGACTACGAGAACAGCTTGTTGTCTATTTTTTCCTGCATCCGTGTATACAAACCTTTAATAAAATCAGTGGAGCGATATTTGCTATAACTAAACCCTCAAATCCGCCCATTTCTGAAAATTACAGCAAAACAAATGATGTGTACCTTTAAGTTTTGGAGAGTCCTTAGGCGTTGCGCCCTTGTAAGACAAATCGATGAATAGTTTAAGAGTCGGCCGGATTTGCGGCTGACTGGTTTAGGCTATTGAGAACTTTGTATTATACAGCTACAAATATTCCGGACAATAACGCTGGGCACTCGTTTGCAGAGCGGTATCACACACTGCAGCAATCCGAGGAAGAAACCGAGTATAGACTTCTTGTAAATTGATTGCTAACTAATTAACATAACAAAACACGTGACCTCAAAGATGGCTGCTGAATGCAATCGTTCTATTACTGTGCTCGGTCTTAAACGAATTGCTTGCTGCCAGCGAAGAAGAGATACGATTAATGCAATGGCACATTATGCGTAAATATTGAGTAAACTCCACAATCGTCGATTTTGAACAGCGCCCCATCGGAAAATGGTACCAGCCCCCCTCCCCCTATTGTATGAAGAAAAAAAGGGTCTAGATTTCAGCAAGGATGTGTTAGTGCCATTTTAAAGAATTGTTAATCCCCTGCCCCAGGCTGCGCCCCTGCACAGTATTATGTAAAGATGGAGTAAAGTGCACTAAGAAAAAACACCGAGCTATGGCAAGTTCAATTCTAGGGTAAAGTGGCCTTCACCGCTATGCGTGAATTGGTATGCAAATGGTATGCTACAGTTTCGTTTCTCGTGACCTCCATGTAATGTGACTGTAATGATGGTTTGTTATAGCCTATTTGTTACTTAAAAAATGTTATAGAGAATAAACAGTTTATACATGTAGTCTTGAAGATGCCGCAGAGGGTGGCAAGTAACACTAATTTTGCGAAGTTGTTAAAACAAAATGTTATCAGGAAAACCTGAAGCACTGTTGAACATACTTTAAATTAGTAAATGGCATGCAAAACATAATCTGCATTTGTTTTTCTCCATTTTTCTCTCGGCCAACACTAGGTTTCCTTCAAAAACACTTTGAAACGAGAAACCACTTCTCCGTCATACCGAAGCTAAAAGGCATAGTCCATTTTTGTATAAGCCAAATCATTTTTAGACCCTCAAGAATGTGCCAGTTCGCCTAAACGAAGCAATTTATGGATGAACAGTACAAGTCATCCTAGTCCAGTAGCCGGTGTCACATGAAAATCTGACTCCTATGAAAATCGGACCCCTTTTCCCTTTTGGTTAATCCCTCTCACGTGACCAGTCACTTTCCTAATTACCATACTTACGCACGCGCGGTATTACCAATGAGTCCAAATTTCATAGAAACGTAAATTCACGCTACACCGGTGTCACATGAAAATCTGACTCCTATGAAAATCGGACCCCTTTTCCCTATTATTGGTTAATCCCTCTCACGTGACCGGTTACTTTCCTAATTACCATACTTACGCATGCGCGGTATTACCAATGAGTCCGAATTTCATAGAAACGTAAATTCACGCTACACCGGCAAGCTTTCAAGGCACGTAGGTTCTTGGAAACGGTATACGTGCAAACGTACCTACAGATGTATAATCACTCGCGCGGGATGTCGAATGATATAGACCTCATCCCTTGCGGGTGTTCTTTGTTACTGAATGCACAAAGAATTTACTCGTGCCCATATCCAACAAGCGATACAAAACCATTGCCCTTTGGCATGAAAATGGTTAAAGTAAATGTGGAACAGTGCTCACCGGATAGTAGTTGCACCCAAGCTTTCGGACATCCGTCCTTCTTGGGGAAGTTGTTCTTACATGGTTTGAACGCGGAAAATTCCACGTTCAAACCACCAGTGAGAGCGTCTCCCCTGGCTCCGCCTTAACGCATAAGGTTTATTCTCAATGATCCTAGAAATATTTTAACGAACTTATGGTGGATGGATACGGCGTATCAGGATGGTGTTTCCAAAATGTTAATTTAACCAATAAACCCCTTTAAAATGTGTGTACAACCGTAACTAACACATTGCACAAATTTCGTAAATTAAGGCAACTCAATCCCCCGAGCTCCCCCCCCCCCCTGGGTGTGCCACTGTAGCTCGACGACAACCGTTCTCTAAAATGCTTTGTAACTTGTTGATTAAATAACAACAATTCTCTTGATATCATTCATTGTTCTGTTCTCATGAATAAACATACTGGCCAGATGGAAATTACTTAATTATTCATGACTGGGCCTCAAATCAACCCCGTCTGTGCCGGTAAGAGAGGTACAATGAAAACTGAGCAAAAGAATGACCCCGAATTTTAGGGTATTAAAAGTGTCATGACCTCCCTCATGAACTAGTACTGCAAGGTCCCGTCATTGTGATGAACAATGATTTGCCTTGACGATTGACGATATATAGGATTGACTCGAAAGATTCATCCTTACATTTCAGTTGCGTAGGCCACGTCATCATACCTTACGAGCATAGGCGCTTAACACAGCAGTTTACAGAACACGTAAGTGCCGCCATAATGTGGGTTTTTAATCCTGTAAACCGTGCTCATTTGTAACGCGAAAATGGGCCAAGTGATCTGTAGGCCTAACTAAAATCACTTTGAAGGGGCAATATTGTTACCATGTAAAAATGTTCTCCCTCTGTCTAGTAAGCCTTAGCCTTTGTGGCATAAATGTATCTTCTAAATAACTGTTCTTTTATCACATCGACCACTGTCTGCTAGTCTCATGTGACTGAAATACTGGACTACCTCCATATTATCAGTCACACTTTGTACATATGCCTGTGCATGGATAGTCCCGTTGCTAGGGGAGTCGAAAATCAATTTAAGATCGAAATTAATTTGTCACTTGAAAATCACCCCAGCAATAGTGTGACCGCTAAATTGGAAAAGAAAAACGTTGAATTCTGTTCCTTTAGAGGTATAGTTATCCAGTAGTCATGGCAATTCGCCGACGAATCACGACGGTTTTAAAAAAACATAGCTTCTCTGATATTTACCAGACTGTTTCCCGCCCCCCCCCCCTAAAATAGTCAAAATGCCAAATAAAAATTTGAATCAGTGTTTTCCCCATTTTTCTTTCAGAACAAGGTTTCCTTCAAAAACACACTGGAATGAAAATCTACTTCTCGATTATGCTGAAGCTAAAAGTCATAGACCCCCGTTTTGCTGAAAGAACACTTACCTTTTTGTGATCCTTGGACAGAACTTTAAAACGGTAGTTGTGTTTAAAATTCCGTAACTTAAAAATTACATAAGTGATTTGAATGATTCTTGTACTAACAGAAATATGAATTGGGTTTTCATATCCTAAATTTTGAAAGTGCTAGTTGCAGGACTTCACTAAAAGCAATAGTCCCGACATTTGGATTTCGTTATTTTTTACTCACCCTAAATTGGGTCTTTTTTGCATACGAAATTTCCAAACATTGCGTGCTTATTTTTTCGCCAAATTGCGCATACTAACTTGCGCGGGAGGCCTATTTTGTGTTTGGCTTGATATTCATGTAGTGTTATACTAAAGAGTTATTTTCGACTGTCGGTTTCATTGAATGTTCGGTAAAAGCGTTTATGCAATGCTACGCTTTGTGTGTAGGCCGGGGTTACAGTGAAAGAAGCTTTTCGCACTACAGCATGCCGGTGGTCCGCACTTTTCAGTGTAATTCTTCCGCAACACAGTTGGCCCTGAAAACGCTGCGTATTGTACAGGGTGAGTAAAAAAAAGCGGAACCCAAACCCCCAAAAATGTATTTCAGCCAAAAACAATAATGCATGGAAAGCCAATTTCAAAAGCTACTTTTAGATGAAAAAAATTACTGAAATTGGTCAATCCGTTCAAAGAACATCACCACCGTAAAACCTGTCTCGTCCAAAAAAATCTATTAATTGTGTGTTTTAACTGTTTTGAACAACAAAGAAAATGACACAGAATACTTGTTTCAACAACTGTCACCGTAACTGTAGCACACAATTTTTTGATTAACAACCCTGGTTAGGCGAACAAAATGATTTAATAAAATCTACTGTTTTAAAAGACGGGCCTTCAAAAGGACTTTGTTGCATACTGTTAACGTTTAAAGGAAGATTTTATTGCTGGTGATGTTTGAAGACAATTGTGACGACGATTGTTAAAATCGCATTTTTTGGACGAGACAGGTTTTAGGGTCATTGTGTTTAAATGGTGATGTTTTTCAACGGATTGACCAATTTCAGTAACTTTTTTCATCCAAAAGTAGCTTATGAAATTGGCTTTCCAGTCATTATTATTTTTGGTGCTACATATTTTTTTAAATATGAAATATATTTTTGGGGGGTTTGGGTTCCGCTTTTTTGGACTCACCCTGTACAAACTTACAAATCCAGCACACACATGAACTAGTCTATGTATATGTGAGCAGATTCGCTGATTAATAGGCAAGACAACCGCCGCTTGACCTCTAGATTTTGACCAATCAGCGGGCGCTTTCTATATCGGGTCTTGGTCATTCACCCGTTGCGCGTCATAGACAATGGATAAAAAAATCACCTCTGTCACGCGCTCTGTATCATGTTACGCGATAATGCGCCCGGCTGTTGTTGCATTACAAAACACTGCATTCGAATTGACCAATCAAACCATTTGGTCCTGATTTGGGAATAAAATGACGTCACGATTCAGTAAAGTCGACTCCGATTGGCTGGCGCGCGGCTCAGTGCATGTCTAGACATATCAGACGTTATACAGGAGACTTGCTCCTTGGATAACTCTGATTACACATGAACAGGAAGCCTACCCGATGTTTACAGGGGTGGTGTAATTTGTGTGAGACCGTTGTTAAATTTTTTGACCTTTCATTGAACTTGACTCGCATTACAGACTCCGTTATTTATAGGCCTATTTGGGACAATTGGAAGAACCGATCTCTAAAGGGCAAAATGTGTGTAAAATCCTACTGATAAAATCCTGCAAAACTACAGACGAGCAAAATCCAAAGGATAAAGTCCTATTTACACTTCTGAGAATTACTAGGGTAGGCCTACAAACTATAGGCCTATTGTCAGCTTACTCTGCAAACAGGCCATTCTGGTACAAAAACATATTTGCATATGATTGTATGAACGGTCGTCAAAGCGCTAGCTTTGTGCTGGTATGCTAGTCACGTACAAGTGCTATTATGGTCTGATTCCAAGTCTGGTTCAACACATTATGCGTAAAGATTGAGTAAATTCCACATTCGTCGATTTTGAACAGCGCCCCATCGGAAGATGGTACCAGCCCCCCCCCCCTCCCCCTTTTGTATGAAGAAAAAAAGGTCTAGATTTCAGCAAGGATGTGTTAGTGCTCTTTTAAAGAATTGTTAATCCCCTGCCCCAGGCTGCGCCCCTGCACGGTATTATGTAAAGATGGAGTAAAGTGCACTAAGAAAAACACCGAGCTATGGCAAGTTCAATTCTAGGGCAAAGTGGGCTTCACAGCTATGCGTGAATTGTTATGCAAATGTCCGTCCTGATTGTTATTAAAATTCCTTTTTGTAGCTGTCTGACACACCTTGACGGTGGGAGGCTGTTCGCGTGGCGTGATATAAGTGATTGAGTCGGGGGAATTATCCTTACTTTTCAGTTGAACGCAGCTATAGGACACGTCGTCATATAAGAACAGCGTTAATTTCTATTTCGAGCAAGGTATAGGCGCTTACACGTAAGTTCAACCATTAGGGCCAAAAAAAAGTCTCCGGTTTCTGGTATGCGCGCGCGTCGCCGTAGCCATGCGCGTCGGCAAAATGAAAACGTTTTTTTTTTTCAATACAAGATGATGTTTCAAAACCGCCAAACTCACTGGTTTGACTGGAATTCTGCTGCTGCACAATTTTAACGTGTTTTTAGAAGGGGTTATGATCGAGAATAAGATTTATGTGGCCTCTCTGGACTCCCATATATTTGCACTAAGTTTAGTCGGGCACCATTTGCAGTCATCAGCCGACATTTGAAGCCAAAAAAACCCAAAAAAAACAGGTAACAAAAAAAAGAAGCCGCGTCGCCGCACCACTTTTGGGGCAAGCTCCATACCAGAAACCGGAGACTTTTTTTTGGCCTAAGATAGAGTGTTTGTTTATGGTAATAGCCTTGCTGATATGAACCTAACTAATTTTGTAACTCGAAATGGGGCTAAGTTCTCTGTATAGGCAAAATCAAAATCGATTTAGGATTCTTTTTTCTTTCGTGAAAAGTTTCTCCCTCTGTCAAATGCCTTATTCTTTGTTGTATTTAAAATGCTCTATAATAATTATTGTATCGTCTGAAGCACTGTTCTTACATCGATCACTGTCTGTTACTGTTCGTCATTCCGTCATTAGTAGTGCTTGTTATATTTGATCGTCCATCCCAATTCGTTAGTTTGCCTGTCTTGCATTTATTTCTTGCTTTTGAAAATTCCAGTTTTGTTTCTCGTGACTCCCATGTAATGTGACTGTAATGATGGTTTGTTATTGCCTATTTTGTTACTTTAAAAAATGTTATAGAGAATAAACAGTTTATAGTAGTCTTGAAGATGCCGCAGAGGGTGGCAAGTAGAAACTAATTTTGCGAAGTTTTTAAAACAAAATGTTATCAGGAAAACCTGAAGCACTGTTGAACAAACTTTAAATTTGTAAATGACAAAAGATAATCTGCGTTTGTTATTCTCCATTTTTCTCTCGGCCAACACGAGGTTTCCTTCAAAAACACATTGAAACGAGAAACCACTTCTCAGTTATACCGAAGCTAAAAAGCATAGTCCATTTTTGTATAAGCCAAATCATTTTTTTTACCCTCAAGAATGTGCCAATTCCCCTAAACGAAGCAATTTATGGATGAACAGAACAAGTCACGCGATCCTAGTCCAGTAGCCGGCAAGCTTTCAAGGCACGTAGGTTCCTGGAAACGGTACGTGCAAACGTACCTACCGATGTACTCGCGCGAGATGTCGAATGATGTAGACCTCATTCGTTGCGGGTGTTCTTTGTTACTGAATGCACAAATAATTTACTCGTGCCCATATCCAACAAGCGATACAAAACCATTGCCCTTTGGCATGAAAATGGTAAAAGTAAATGTGGAACAGTGCTCACCGGATAGTAGTTGCACCCAAGCTTTCGGACATCCGTCCTTCTTGGGGAAGTTGTTCTTACATGGTTTGAACGCGGAAATTCCACGTTCAAACCACCAGTGAGAGCGTCCCCCCTGGCTCCGCCTTAACGCATAAGGTTTATTCTCAATGATCCTAGAAATATTTTAACGAACTTATGGTGGATGGATACGGCATATCAGGATGGAGTTTCCAAAATGTTAATTTAACCAATAGACCCCTTTAAAATGTGTGTCCAACCGTAACACATTGCACAAATTTCGTAAATTAAGGGAACTCAATCCCCCGAGCCCCCCCCCCCCTTGGGTGTGCCACTGTAGCTCGACGACAACCGTTCTCTAAAATGCTTTGTAACTTGTTGATTAAATAACAACAATGCTCTTGATATCATTCATTGTTCTGTTCTCATGAATAAACATACTGGCCAGATGGAAATTACTTAATTATTCATGACTGGGCCTCAAATCAACCCCGTCTGTGCTGGTAAGAGAGGTACAATGAAACCTGAGCAAAAGAAAGACCCCGGATTTTAGGGTATTAAAAGTGTCTTGACCTCCCTCATGAACTGGTACTGCAAGGTCCCGTCATTGTTATGAACAATGATTTGCCTTGACGAAAGACGATATATAGGATTGACTCGAAAGATTCATCCTTACATTTCAGTTGCGTAGGCCACGTCGTCATACCCTTCGAGCATAGGCGCTTAACACAGCAGTTTACAGAACACGTAAGTGCCTCCATAATGTGTGTTTTTAATGCTGTAAATCGTGCTCATTTGTAACACGAAAATAGGCCTAACTAAAATCACTTTGAAGGGACAATATTTTTACTATGTAAAAATGTTGTCCCTCTTTCTAGTAAGCCTTATCCTTTGTGGCATAAATGTATCTTCTAAATAACTGTTCTTTTATTACATCGACCACTGTCTGCTAGTCTCATGTGACTGAAATACTGGACTACCTCCATATTATCAGTCACACTTTGTACATATGCCTGTGCATGGATAGTCCCGTTGCTATATAGGGGAGCCGAAAATCAGTTTAAAATCGAAATTTTTTGCTGCTTGAAAATTTCCCCAGCGATAATGTGACTGCTATATAGGAAAAAAACCCGTTGAATTCTGTACCTTTAGAGGTATAGTTATCCAGTAGTCATGGCAATTCGGCGACGAATCACGAAGCATGGCGACTCTGGTATTTACCAGACTGTTTCCCGGCCCCCCTAAAATAGTCACAAGGCCAAATGATAATTTAAAGCAGTGTTTTTCCCCCCATTTTTCCTCTCAAAACACTGTGTACACACAAGGTTTCCTTCAAAAACACATTGAAATGAAAATCTACTTCTCTATTATGCTGAAGCTAAAAGGCATAGACCGTTTTCTATAAACCAAGTTCACCTAAACCATAAGCCGTTTTATAGCCGCATGCCTATAAACAAAGCAATTTTATGATGAACAATATAAGTCACGCGATCCTAGTCCAATAGGCGGCAAGCTTTCATAGGAACGTACCTACCGATGTAACCAGAAAATTCTTGCTCAAAGTGCATCCGCGTTGGTGTGTTCATCGGAAATTACGTCTCACAATTCCTTGCTCACACGAGATGCCGAAGTGGTCCCTAAAATTTATCAGTTGAAGGTATCTCAGAAGCTGTCCATAATCTAATAACAATGAAGCATGCCTATATCCTTGCGAAAGAAAACCATCGCCCTCTGGCTCCGCCTTAACGCACTATTATCGTGGATGGATACGGCATAGTAAAATGTGTGTACAACCCACGGTAACTAACACATTGCCCAAATCCCGTTAATTAAGGAGCCAATTTTTATACAGCCAAAAACAGTCCAATTTATTTTATAGCACAAATTCAAATGTGTGTGGCATAAAAACTCCACGTAAAAGCCGTGTTTGCCTTTTTACATTATATTGTTGGAAGTGTACAGATGCCTTTTCTTTTCTTTTGCTATTAGTTCGAACCGTTCATATTTCTGAATTCGAGCTTGACGGCTTTGTCGATGAAATCGTTTCGTTCGTGTTCCATACAGAATGCTCGCACACGTCACATCCAAGGGCGCTGCGTTTATACAAATCTCAGACCTCAAAAAGTATCGTGAATGCCTACAGCTCTTGAGTGTCGACCTGGAATTCTAAAGAAAGGGTGAGAACTTTATAGGGACATGCATTTGGTGTGAACATAAATGAGTGTTAAAACGGGGTGTAATTTTTTTAAACACCTCATCCAACATGTGATTTTGAATATGAGAATGCGATTTGGAGGAATTGGAATGTGATTTTGAACATCCCAGCATCATTGTAATTCACAAAATGTGTGTGGCATAAAAAGTCCACCACTTGAAAGTTGTGATTACTTAGAAGTCGCTTTTGCCTATTCACGTTAGGCCTGTATTTGTTTTTAGAAGTCACATCACATCATGTCCTTAACCATCCTTGGGGATAGTGTAAAATTCGTATTGCACAACACCTGAACATACCCAATAACCACACCTCCCAATTTTAACCCGAGTCGCTTATACAGGGTAAGTAAAAAAAAACCCGAAACCCAAATGTCGGGACTATTGTTTTAGTGAAGATCTTCATGTAGCACTTTCAAAATCACGGATATGAAAGCCCAATTCATAAACTTTGTTTTAGTACAAAAATCATTAAAATCACTTAAGTACTTGTCAAGTTACGGAATGTTAAACACAACCACCGTTTTAAAGTTGTGTCCACGGATCACAAAAAAAGGTGTGCGTTCTTTCAGCAAAACGAAATCAGTTAATTCTCATCCCATGTGATTTGTTTTCGTTTTTCTGAAAGAACACTTACCTTTTAGTGATCAGTGGACATGACTTTAAAACGGTGGATGTGTTTAAAATCCTTAACTTCAAAATTATTTGAATGATTTGAATTTGAATGATTCTTGCACTAACAGAAAGCTTATGAATTGGGCTTTCATATCCTAGATTTTGAAAGTGCTACATGCAGAACTTCACTAAAGCAATAGTCATTACATTTGAGTTTCGTTATTTTTGTCTCACCCTGTATTGGGTCTTTTTTGCATGCGAAACTTCCAAACATTGCGTGCTTATTTTTTGCCAAATTGCGCATACTAACTTGCGCGGGAGGCCTATTTGGTGTTTGGCTTGATATTCATGTAGTGTTATACTAAAGGAGTCATTTTCGACTATCGGTTTCACTGGTAAAAGCATTCATGCAATGCTACGCTTATGAGGCGTCGGACCTATGAGGCGTCGGACTTATGAGCGGACCCCGTGTACCATGAATACTTGTCAACAAAGACCCCTGCGCGCGGTGGCTTTAAAATTTGCAGGGCTGTGCGCCCGATTTAGTGCCGAAGTCTGTCAAGCCAGCTAATTACATTTTTGAATATTCATGATCCTACGTTTTGGGCCTTTATTATTGAATTCTGATAAGTGTGACTACATAACCATATTAACGCCGAGCACAATATCCTTTATTAGCTTTAAAATAAAATCATAAATCATGAAATCATTATCATAAGTCCAACGCTTCATAGGTGCGACGCCTCATAAGTCCAAAATTTCGGACTTATGAGGCGTCGGACTTACGAGGCGTACATTCCGCCTCAAAAGAGGCGTAGGAACTATGAGGCGTCGGACCTATTAGGCGGAATAAATAAATTGTAGATCTATACCTCATAAGTCCGACGCGTCATAAGTCCGACGCCTCATAAGTCCGACGCCTTATTAGTCCGAAATTTCGCCTTTTAATGGGATAGATAGGTTGCTCCTTTCCGGATATTGAAAACTTTTTCCCGTACTTGCTGGTACTTCTAATCATCGTCCGGTTAAACGGTGGAATGCTGCCGTTTGCCCGCATGTGAGCTTCCGCCGTGCGGAGCGGCCGATTTAGGGGACGCGCATCGTTCTTTCTTTGAATTTTATCCCTGACATGATCTACCTCGTCACTGCCTTGACTATTCCCTGGCGTCTATAAATAATAATTGTTCAGTTTCGTCCATAGAGTTATTGTTATATATTCATGGGCGTCGCCAGGATTTTTTTCTAGAGGGGGGCAAAAAAAATTTTGCCAAAAAAATGCTTGTATTTCTCAACACATTCTCGATTTATCAGTTTTAGAGGGGGGCAGGGACATTTTGCCCCCCCCAACTCATTAAATTTACACCACTTTGTCTTCGCGCCTCTTTTTCTTTTCTTTCTTTTTTTCTTTTTTTCCTTTTCCAGGGGGGGGGGCAAGTGCCACCCCCCCCCTTGCCCCCCCCCCCTCGCGACGCCCATGTATATATTGATAAAAACATATATATCTCGATGGTTTCGGGTCAGAAGCGTCGGGTCAGTGAACCAGACTACGAGAACAGCTTGTTGTCTAATTTTTCCTGCATCCGTGTTTACAAACCTTTAATAAACAGGTCAGTGGAGCGATATTTGCTACAACTAAACCCTCAAATCCGCCCATTTCTGAAAATTACAGCAAAAACAAATGATGTGTACCTTTAAGTTTTGGAGAGTCCTTAGGTGTTGCACCCTTGTGAGACAAATCGATGAATAGTTTAAGAGTCGGCCGGATTTGCGGCTGACTGGTTTAGGCTATACCGTCCATAGTCCTTGAGAACTTTGTATTATACAGCTACAAGTATTCCGGACAATAACGCTGGGCACTCGTTTGCAGAACCGGTATCACACACTGCAGCAATCCGAGGAAGAAACTGAGTATAGACTTCTTGTAAATTGATTGCTAACTAATTAACATAACAAAACACGTGACCTCAAAGATGGCTGCTGAATGCAATCGTTCTATTACTGTGCTCGGTTTTAAACGAATTGCTTGCTGCCAGCGAAGAAGAGATACGATTAATGCAATGGCACATTTTGCGTAAAGATTGAGTAAATTCCACATTCGTCGATTTTGAACAGCGCCCCATCGGAAGATGGTACCAGCCCCCCCCCCCTCCTCCTATTGTGTGAAGGAAAAAAAAGGGTCTGGATTTCAGCAAGGATGTGTTAGTGCCCTTTTAAAGAATTGTTAATCCCCTGCCCCAGGCTACGCCCCTGCACAGTATTATGTAAAGATGGAGTAAAGTGCACAAAGAAAAAACACCGAGCTATGGCAAGTTCAATTCTAGGGTAAAGTGGCCTTCACCGCTATGCGTGAATGGTATGCAAATGTCCGTCCTGATTGTTATTAAAATTCCTTTTTGTAGCTGTCTGACACACCTTGACGATGGAAGGCTGTTCACGTGGCGTGATATAAGTGATTGAGTCGGAGGAATTATCCTTACATTTCAGTTGAACGCAGCTATAGGACACGTCATCATATAAGAACAGCGTTAATTTCCATTTCGAGCAAGGTAAAGGCGCTTACACGTAAGTTCAACCATTAGAATAGAGTTTTTTTATGGTTACAGCCTTGCTGATATAACAAACCTGACTAATTTTGTAACTCGAAATGGGGCTAAGTTCTCTGTATAAAAGTGAAAAGTTTCTCTCCTGTCAAATGCCTTATTCTTTGTGGTATTTAAAATGCTCTATTGCATCGTCTTAAGTAATGTTCTTACATCGATCACTGTCTGTTACTGTTCGTCATTCCGTCGTTAGTAGTGCTTGTTATATTTGATCGTCCATCCCAATTCGTTAGTTTGCCTGTCTTGCATCATTTGCATGTATTTCTTGCTTTTGAAAATTCCAGTTTCGTTTCTCGTGACTCCCATGTGATGTGACTGTAATTATGGTTTGTCATAGCCTACTTTGTTACTTAAAAATGCTATAGAGAATAAACAGTTTATACATGTAGTCTTGAAGATAAATGGCAAGTAGAAACTAATTTTGCGAAGTTTTTAAAACAAAATGTTATCAGGAAAACCTGAAGCACTGTTGAACATACTTTAAATTAGTAAATGACAAAAGATAATCTGCGTTTGTTATTCTCCATTTTTCTCTCGGCCAACACAAGGTTTCCTTCAAAAACACATTGAAACGAGAAACCACTTCTCAGTTATACCGAAGCTAAAAAGCATAGTCCATTTTTGTATAAGCCAAATCATTTTTTTTTACCCTCAAGAATGTGCCAATTCCCCTAAACGAAGCAATTTATGGATGAACAGTACAAGTCACGCGATCCTAGTCCAGTAGCCGGCAAGCTTTCAAGGCTTGTCCATAGGCAGCAAGCCTTCAAGGCACGTAGGTTCCTGGAAACGGTACGTGCAAACGTACCTACTGATGTACTCGCGCGAGATGTCGAATGATATAGACCTCATCCGTTGCGGGTGTTCTTTGTTACTTCAATTTCGTAACAATGAATGCATCGTGCCCATATCCATCAAGCGATACAAAACCATTGCCCTCTGGCATGAAAATATAAAAAGTAAATGTGGAACAGTGCTCACCGGATAGTAGTTGCACCCAAGCTTTCGGACATCCGTCCTTCTTGGGGAAGTTGTTCTTACATGGTTTGAACGCGGAAATTCCACGTTCAAACCACCAGTGAGAGCGTCTCCCCTGGCTCCGCCTTAACGCATAAGGTTTATTCTCAATGATCCTAGAAATATTTTAACGAACATGTGGTGGATAGATACGGCATATCAGGATGGTGTTTCCAAAATGTTAATTTAACCAATAAACCCCTTAAAAATGTGTTTACAACTGTAACTAACACATTGCACAAATTTCGTAAATTAAGGGAACTCAATCCCCCAGCCCCCCCCCCTTGGGTGTGCCACTGTAGCTCGACGACAACCGTTCTCTAAAATGCTTTGTAACTTGTTGATTAAATAACAACAGTGCTCTTGATATCATTCATTGAATAAACATACTGGCCAGATGGAAATTACTTAATTATTCATGACTGGGCCTCAAATCAACCCCGTCTGTGCCGGTAAGAGAGGTACAATGAAAACCGAGCAAAAGAATGACCCCGAATTTTAGGGTATTAAAAGTGTCATGACCTCCCTCATAAACAAGTACAGCAAGGTCCCATCATTGTTATGAACAATGATTTGCCTTGACGAAAGACGATATATAGGATTGACTCGAAAGATTCATCCTTACATTTCAGTTGCGTAGGCCACGTCATCATACCTTACGAGCATAGGCGCTTAACACAGCAGTTTACAGAACACGTAAGTGCCGCCATAATGTGGGTTTTTAATGCTGTAAACCGTGCTCATTTGTAACACGAAAATGGGGCCAAGTGATCTGTAGGCTTAACTAAAATCACTTTGAAGGGACAATATTTGTACTTTTTACTATTTTATTGTGAAGGTACAAAGTAAACTTTTGTGTTTAAAAAACAGAGATTTCGATTTCGAGAAAATGAATCGACAACCAAAAACTTACTTATGTATTTTGAAGGTACAAAGTTAACTTTCGTGTTAAAAAAAACACAAAAAAACCAACTAAATATAACGGGGAGGAATGTAGTAAAGTGCGATTACGTAACATGAGTACAATAAACCACGGTCCGGTGTCGTGCCAAAAACCGTCCGATTGACTTGGTTTCCCTAATAGTTTAAACATTGTATTTGTGCAAAATGTGTGTGTGTTTTTTTCGCGTCAGTTCACCTGTTTGGCGTGCATTACGTACGTAGGCCTAACGCCGTGTGAAGTGTGTGTAGTAGTACATGTACATGTATCGTGCTGTGTGTAGCATTATAACCAACGTTATATTTTACGGTTTCTCCCACCTAATACTGTCCGATTTTTCCTGCCAAATATTGTCCGATTTTTCCTGCCAAACTGTCCGATTCCTCCTGCCAAATATTGTCCGATCCCCCCTGCCAAATACTGTCCAATTTCTCCTGCCAAATACTGTCCGATTTTTCCTGCTAAACAGTGTCCGATGCCCTGCCAAATATTGTCTGATTCCCCCGCCTCTGAATATTGTCCGATTTTTCCTGCCAATACTGTCCGATTCCCCGCCCTGCCAAATATTGTCCGATTCCCCTTGCAAAATACTGTCCGATTTTGCCTGCAAAATACTGTCCGATTTTTCCAGCTTAATACATGTGCGTACATGTACGTGCGCCCTTGTTCTCGCTCGATCGACGGCGCCCGGACACTACTTGGCACCGGTGTCACGGTCTCACTTCTCCGGCGTGCTAGCTTCTCCGCAGAGGGAAATTTCGCCTCAACACGCATGCACAAATTGCGCAGTAGTGTACATTTTGGCAACTTTATTTGTGTGCTGAGTTCTGTGGGGTTGTACTGGTGCACGTGACATTTTAGGATAATTGTATGTAAAGTTAGTAAGCTGTTACAAGGTACCAGTCGAATCCAGAATTTTCGTGGCGCGCGCAAATCCCAATACATTGTAACCAAAAAACTTGAAGGATACACATTTATTTTTAAACCATGGTTACAAAAATAAAGATAACCACGAACGAGCAAGGAACACAGACAATGCACAGGGGTTCGTTCTTAATTATTCGTCCATGAACACACACTTGCAAGGCCATGGAATGACCCACCCAGGGAGTGACCATACTCTCTATAAGCTCAATAGCTTGACCCACAGGAAGTGTTACATAACACATTCTTGGGTATCCCTCACTCAGGCTCACTGTGTTATTTAACACAGCCCGAGGAAAAGTAAGCACAGTGGACACATGAGCATGTGTCGTGCTCATGTAACGTGCACTGTAACGTGCTCAATCATCCGCCGCATTCACCCGGAGAATCTAGCACGCCGGAGAAGTGAGACCGTGACACCGGAAACTATTTGGCATGTTTTACATGCCAAATAGTGTCTGGCGCCTACTGCGCATGCTCAGCGGACACTGTTTTTGGCACGACACCGGGGCGTGTCCGGGGTGCACATCAGCTCGATGCAAGCCACGGTCACGCCAGTCGTATTCCTGAATTCAATGTGTGTGCGTGCATGTCTACTCTTTGAGTGCTGTTCAACCTTAGACTTCAGCGGGTGCGACTCACCACTTCCGAAGAAGACGTCTTGGGTAATTATATAGACTGCTGCTATAGTCAACCCCTATCCGCATTCACAACTTAAAAATGTTCTCTCTCTGTCTAGTAACTAGTAAGCCTTATTCTTTGTGGCATAAATGTATCTTCTAAATGTATCTTCACATCGACCACTGTCTGCTAGTCTAATGTGACTGAAATACTGGACTACCTCCATATTATCAGTCACACTTTGTACATATGGCCTGTGCATGGATAGTCCCATTGCTATAGGGGAGCCGAAAATCAATTTAAGATCGAAATTATTTTGTCACTTGAAAATCACCCCAGCGATAATGTGACCGCTAAATAGGAAAATAACGTTGAATTCTGTACCTTTAGAGGTATAGTTATCCAGTAGTCATGGCAATCCGCCGACGAATCACGACGGTTTAAAAAAAAGCATAGCGTCTCTGATATTTACCAGACTGTTTTCCGCCCCCCCCCCCCTAAAATAGTCAAATTGCCAAATAAAAATTTGAATCAGTGTTTTCCCCATTTTTCTTTCAGAACACTGTGCACACACAAGGTTTCCTTCAAAAACACATTTTTTTCATTTGAGTGGTATGTCATGGGGATGGAAATATAGTTAAGGGTGATTTTGTGGGTCAAAAAACCTTTTTTTGGTCAAACGACATGTTTTTTAGGCTAAAATCATGGATTTTGGGTAGTCACATTGACACTTTGTTTAAACATGCAAACAGTATGTGGTATTGTGAGATGTTGTTTTTAAGTTCGAGAGAAAAGTTCAAATTCTATGCCAAAAGAGTTTTTGTAATTGATTAGGCCTATTAGTATCATAAATATGTTTAAACTTGTTCCAAAGATAAACGGAAAAGTGAGGCATCTTATAGCGAGCTACATTAGTAACAAAAATGCTAAGGATCGTTACATGGTATTTAAAAGCACCATTTATTCACCAAATCTTTGCCAATGTGTTACGATCAAAAATAGGGTAGGTTGCAAAAAATCAGATGACAGGAAGGGTACTTTATGACGTAATAATGACGTCACAATATACTACCGAGCTCGTACAGTAATTAATTGTAGAAAATAAGGTCGTGAAGCGTTGTGATGAGATTCCAAGTAATTAATTTGACATTTTGAGGGTCAGGGAATTGAAGAGTGATATAATCAGTGACATTTAAGTAACAATAAGCTGATTTGCTGTTGCAGTGATGTCACTATTTTCAAATTTTCTTGAAAAATCTAAGCATTTTTGATTACGGACAAAAGTGCTACAATGACGGTATTTGTCACGCAGAAAATAAATTGTGTGAAATTGTGCGGCTCCTTGAATTTGGTCTTTACCACATCCATTTGTTTTGACCATTTACTATAGCTGGAAGACGTAACATTCTTATATGTGTTTTATATTACGGGTAATGAGGTATGGGTTAGGAGCCAGACAGAAAGGAACGTGGTAACTTGAAATAGATTAACAGAGTGGCCGGAAATGGTGATGGTACGTCTTTTAACAATGTATTACAAACGGGGTTCCGCCCGATAGTCCGAAGGTTCTTTACTCCGAAGGTTCGATAGTTCAAATGCATAAAATTTCCATAAGGGGGGTTCGTTAGTCCGAAAATGAAATAAGGTTTGTTAATCCGAACATTTGATGCAATAGTCCGAAGGTTCATTAATCCGAAGGTTCATCAGTCTGAAGGTTTATTTATCCGAAGGTTCGATAGTCCGAATTGAGAATAAGGTTAATCAGTCCGAAGGTTCAATAGTCCGAAACGAAAATAACAAGCCCGCGGGAACGGGGGTGCTGTGGGTGCTGCAGCACCCCCAACTTTTTGGATTGGGGTGCTGAAATATGCTTCAGCACCCCTACTCCCGGGCAAAAAATGTGTTCCAGCCAGCAGTGTTCTACGACGTTGAAATTGCGCCGCTGCGCTATACATTATGCTTGCTCTAAAAATATCTCCTTCGTTTTGTTTGTTTCTAGTTTTGCCGCGGCTAAGCGCGGCGCTTCGAACGTCTACCACAAAGTAACACTGTAAAATATCAGGAGGGGGTATTTTCTAAATTTTAAGGCAGTGCAGAATCGATATTTCTCTCAATGTATCTAACATCATGAAAAAAAAACCTCGGCCATGACAATGGTGGCAAATTTGATTATGCTTGCCACGATTTTTTTCATTCGATCTTTCAATAGGGGCAAAGTTCATACCTTTCCCCTGAAGGTTTTTCTTTTCAATTAAAAGTTTCATTGACGTTGCTAGCATTCTGTACTCAACATTAACAAATAGCAAGGTGCACACACATCCCAACCTAATAGGAGTGGGACGGGCTTCCATTGAAAGTAGAGTCAGTGTAGTTTCGTTTTAATAGAAAAGCTATATATGTATTACCCTTTGCAAGTTTTTTCTCATAAAAACTCAGTAGACCGATAAATCCTTGTCTAGCCCTAAACTTGCCTCCTACCGATCATAAATATAAAGATGCATTTGGTCTGTTAGTCTTTTTTATTTGCCATTCCCTGTAACAAACAAATAATACTGCAAATATATCAAGAGCTACATTGTTTAGGCCTATGTGAATATTTTTATGAACAGAAATTTACCCGCTTCCAGTGGAACCATTTTGTTTTAACTTGAACCAAAAAAACCATCCTTTCGGGTTATATAAGTTTAAGTATATACTTCAGTATATTTCATCACAGTGCATCCAGAATCCAACATTTGCAGGGGCCTTAAAGCAGGCCCCTGGCCCTGTGGCCCCACGCCGTAAGGGCTCGGAAAATAAAACAAAACATACACGACGGAATTTACTAAATGTAAGAAAGCAGCCTAGCAACAATATTTACATGCGATGTCATGCATAATGATACAATTCTTTGTCCAGAATTAAATGGAACAAAGAATGGAGATAAAAATACAGGGTTTTCGACTTTTCAGTACAGTAGAAACGTTATAAGAGCAACAGTATATTCTAAACAAAAAAGTGAAATAAATTGTCTTTATGATCTCAAAAAAAAAAAAAACGTTTGCTAAAAAAGTCATATGAAAGTGGCTAGGAAACGCCTCGTATTGCACCACAGAGCATCCATATTCCAAAACTTTTAGGGGCCCTTTAAGCCACGTCGTAAGGGCTTTTCGCTCCGCGTTCGCATTAATTTTGTCCGTCCTTTAGAAATTCCAGCACCCCCTGGCAAAAGTTTGTTCCAGCGGACTTGAAAATAAGGTTCAATAGTCCAAAGGTTCGATAGTCCGAATTGACAATAAGGTTCGATAGTCCGAAAAGACTCTATGATGGTCCGATGGTCTGAATCGACAGTAAGGTCCGATAGTCCGAATCGACAATAAGGTCCGATAGTCCGAATCAGCAGTAAGGTCCGATAGTCCGAAGAGTCATACTGACGAACCGTATTGCCCATTCGGACAATCGAACCTTATTCTCAACTGGGACTATCGAACCTTTTTCTCAATTCGGACTATCGAACCCAATCGTCTATTCGGACTATCGAACCTTGGGATTAATTAACCGTATTCTATTTTCGGACTAATGGTACCTTCGGACTATCGAACCTTCGGATTATCGAACCTTCGGACTATTGATCCTTCGGACTAACGAACCTTTGGACTAATGACCCTTCGGACTAGAGAACCTTCGTACTATCGGGCTGTAACCATTACAAACATAATACCAGTGCAGCAAGTCATGTCCTGCAGTTTGTAAAGGATTTTAGTTTGGGACGTGAAAAAGACAAACAATTATCCATGATGCACAAGCACAAGTGTGTTTCTCGATTAAATGCACCATCCTTGTCGTTGATGGACCGTCTATCCTATTGAAGTATCCATCAGACATCATCTTCTGTGTGACACGAGCAGAGGATCTCTGAAGGTCCACTGTGTGAGTAGTTTATCCTTTCTTGTTTCCACAAAGCTGGATTGGGACTGAGATCGTGCAAATAAATACTCTTTAAAAAAGCTTCATCTGTAGTCTTGTTTATTAATTATTAGAGATTTTGGTACAAATGAAAAGAAGTCTTTGTAGAAATTGTAGATATAATTTTTCTTGCGTAAAATATACCTTTGCAAGTCTACAAACTTCCACAAAACGTATTTTGCAACATTGGAACGTATAATTGGTTTGAACATTCTACCTTTTTATTGCTTATGTGAACTGTTACTATCGTATTTCAGGACAGTCATCATGGATTGGACTGCTTGCATTATTTGCATGCAAACTACACCAGAAAAACTACGTTGTAAAAAAAGGTTTAAATTGTAACTCCGGAGAAGTATATGCTCAATTCCTGGCTAATGTTGAAGGGTTTAGGGCAATAAATGCAGTAGAAACTCTTGTGGAAAATAATGCCTCGTGGCATCATTCCTGAGGTAACAGTTATGAGATAATCATGACGTAAGACATTGCATTTTGACGAATCATTGATCACAACAGGGGATAGGAGCGAGGGTCAAATGTACATGTACATACATGTTTAATTTAATACATTAAATTAGAAAACATTCCTCATTTTATCAAACTATTTGTATTTAAATCGTTTAAAGAACTAAGAACAAAATTGGCAACTGCACTGATTTCCTTGATCTCAGAAACGTATATTAAATGTAAAAAAAAAAACGATCCATGGCTTATTCCTAACTAATATCTCAATTTTAATGTATAAGTGTGTAATAATTAGCCGATGACGTCATAATGATGTAATAAATGGCCCTTCCCATCATCCAATATTTTTCTATCCTACCTTGTTTTCGAAAAGGTAAACAATGGAGATCCTTTGGTGTGCAAATGGTGCTTTTATCCACCCGTGTCACGATTTTATCACTAAGGTACCTCACTTTTCCGCTTATCTTTGGAACAAGTTTAAACATTTAAGATACTAATAATCAATTACAAAAACTCTTTTGGCATAGAATTTGAGCCTTTCTCTCAGACTTTAAAACAACATCTCACAATACCACATACTGTTTGCATGTTAAAACAAGGTGTCAAAGTGACTACCCAAAATCCATGATTTTAGCCTAAAAAACAGGTATTTTGACCAAAAAGGTTTTTTGACCCACAAAATCACCCTCAACTATATTCCATCCCCATGACATACAACTCAAATGAAAGATCTTGTTGTCCCCTTTAACTTGATACCAAATTTGTTGTTGAGATGCTTGCAGTTCTGAAGATTATTATTAATTTATATTTTTTCATGTAATAATTAGCTGATGACGTCATACTGACGTCATACATGCCCTTTCCATCATCCAATATTTTGCGTCCGTCTTTTTTTCGAAAAGGTATACCATGGAGATGCTCTGGTGAAAAAATGGTGCTTTTGTCCACTGTGTATAACGATCCTTAGCATTTTTGTTACTAATGTACCTCACTAAATTGTGACGACGATTGTTAAAATCGCATTTTTGGACGAGACAGGTTTTAGGGTCATTGGGTTTAAATGGTGATGTTTTTCAACGGATTGACCAATTTCAGTAACTTTTTTCATTCAAAAGTGGCTTATGAAATTGGCTTTAAGTCGTGTAATTTGTGTGGGACCGTTGTTACATTTTTTGACCTTTCATTGAACTTGACACGCAATACAGACTCCGTTATTTATAGGCCTATTTGGGACAATTGGAAGAACCGATCTCTAAAGGGCAAAATGTGTGTAAAATCCTACTGATGAAATCCTGCAAAACTACAGACGAGCAAAATCCAAAGGATAAAGTCCTATTTACACTTCTGAAAATTACTAGGGTAGGCCTACAAACTATATTGTCTGCTTACTCTGCAAACAGGCCATTCAGGTACAAAAACATATTTGCATATGATTGTATGAACGGTCGTCAAAGCACTAGCCTTGTACTGGTATGCTAGTCACGTACAGGTGCTATTATGTTTATTTACAAGTTCAAGTACCCGAATCCAAGTCTGGTTCAAAATAAATGTGGTTCAATTGTGCCCTTCACCGTTACCTGGTACCATTTTGCTTGGCGCTTTAATTCGCATGATGTATGAATCGGTCTATACATCGGGTATAATGTTAGAATTCGCAATGTGGAAAGAGAAACGTTAAAGGTCGTTTGTTTTAAAATACATGTAGGTAAAGGGAAACGAAGTATTGTATCTCATGGTTGACTTTGTGGAGTTACTGTCATATCCTGAATGCGTGAGATTCATTTCTGTTCGATGTCTGAAGATCATGTAGGCGGCAAGGGTGGCTAAGATTTGTTTGGGCTAAATGTAAATAAGAACGCACCGTGAGTGAAGAAAGAGAGACAAATCTGACGTCACAGATAAAGTTTGTTATGGGAACTGTGCCCCTGCCCTCCCTTTCAAGTTCAAGTGAACTGTGTGAACTTCAAGTTGACGATATGTTTTATTGGAAACTGTAAACCACACAAGATGCACTGCTGCTCCAGAAGTGTCAGAGGCCATGAGCTAGGCGTGTCTATACGGTTTGTTAAAATTCTGTACCCGCAAAGCCTTACCCCTAAACCTGCCACAGACAGAGAACAAAAACCGCAACGTGCACGAATGTCGAGGTGAGGGCACACTACCAACGCAACGCAAGCAGTGGCGTAGCAAGGAATTTTTCAGTGGGGGGCGCTGGAACATTTCATGGGGGCGGAATGTAGATCAATGATAATTTTTTTTAGAAACTCAAAATCTCAGGGCGGGGGCGACTGGGGGCGACAATGTTTCATTGGGGGGGGGGGCTGTCGCCCCCACGCCCCCCCCGTGGCTACGCCACTGAACGCAAGGGACATAAATATTTTGTGTAACTCCGAACACAATTCCACAAAACGACCGTATTAAATAACCCGAACCATTTCCAAATGCATGCACAAGCGAGAGTCTCCGATCATTCATACGTTGACATTTGCACATCACCTTGGTCATGTGTAGATCCGTATACATATACCGTCCAATCAATTATCGTTTTAAAATCGTCAAAACAAAAAGGAAAAACGAACCCTTTACCGTTTACCCTATTATAATCTGGAGGTGCCATCAGACTTGAGATCCTGACATATTTATCTCAGGATGATGACATTTAGGTGGTAAGACCAGACTATCCTGACTGCTTACAATGGATCACAGATCGGGTAACCGTCACATTAAAAATATAATGCAGCAAAGCTGTACCCTCGCATGAGTGCATATCTTCGGCAGGACGTCTATCTGTTCATTATAATGCCTGGTGTTGAAATTCTTAAATGCAAGCCTTAAATACATGTGTATCCATTTTTTTAAAGGATTGATAGCGAACATGATGGGCACTTCGTTGTCAAAAAAGAAGAAACATTTTTTACACAGGAAGTACCCGCGCTATCACCAACATATCGAAGTGTCAACGAACCCGGATCTGAGCACCGGATTATTCACTTGTACATCCCGCAAAGTTTGGCTGTTGACATCCTGTTGAAGTCGTTGCCATTCCATTTCAGTTTTCTGCTTTCCGGGAAAGAAGATTGAACGTTTTTGCCAACCCGTTGTGTAAACTGTTGTTTACACAACTTGCGTAAAATATTACACAACTTTTTCAAATTTTTTACACAACTGGTTGCTAGGTTCATATAGTACACAACCAAAATAACAGTGTAAAACTGTACCCGCCAAAAGTGAACGGTTCCAATTTCCAAGCTTGGGCGTCGCCAGGATTTTTTTTTCCGGGGGGGGGGGCAAAGCACATTTCCCCCCAAAATTCCTCAACTTTTTCCACATATTCTCAATTGATCGTTTTACCGAGGGCGGACAGGGGAACATACCCCCCCCCCCCCATTAAAATAATAACAATATTGCTTCGCACTTCTTTTTCCTTTTTGTTAAGCGCCCTTTGCCCCCCCCCCTTCGCGACGCCCATGGTTCCAAGTAACTCCGCCGTCACGGTATCCGACACACGTCAACATTAGTTTTTTAATGCGCTTGACTCTTTATGCAATCAATGGACAGTTTTTAAAAGGCGCATTGAAGGACCCATGCAATGTATTTCTTTTAATGCAATCCAGAAAAAAACCGGTTCTTTTCAGAACCACACTTCTTCTCAAAAGAGATTTCCCACAGGGTGTCACCGCAAATCTCACTAGTTTACACTACCACAAGGCAAAGTTTCAAACTGTTCATTTGTGTCCCACGTATCCCTATTTTCAATTTTCGGTTTGCCATTTTCAAGGGTATTTTGGTGCCTTTTTGGTTTTAATGCTAATGTGAATTTCCATATATAGCAAAATTGTGATGTCATTTCAGGCAGAAACCTGTAAAAAAAAAAGGGGGTAAGTGTTCTTTTAGAAAAAGGAAAACAAATCACGTGTGTGATTGTTTTCGTTATGCTTAAAGCACGCACACCTTTTTGTGATCCATGGACAGAACTTTAGACGCTGGTTGTGTTTAAACTTCCGTAAGTTGAAAAGTACATGAGGGATTTCAATGATTCTTGTACTAAAAGAAAGCTTATGAATTGGGCTTTCATATTCTAGATTTTGAAAGTGCAACATGCAGAACTTCACTGAAACAATAGTCCCGACATTTGGGTTTCGGTTTTTTTTTTACTCACCCTGTGTTAATCAGGCATTTTGTGCCCTAAAAAAACCCACTTAGGCCAGAAAGTAATGCCTATGATGATTTTAGGAGCTTTTCTAAATAAAAAAAGCGACAAATCCTGGACAAATTGAGAGAAAATGACCCGAATATTTGGACCCCTGTACATTTTCAATGGCGTGCCTTTGCTTCGTGCCGCCAGGCCAGTTTGTGCGAATGCGTGCATAATTATGAGTTTATTAGTAAAAAAATTGACGCGCAAACAACGTCACACATAGGGCCTATACTCAAAGTGCCACATACGCTGCAATCGCAAGCTGGCTGCGCAGCCACCGCTAGATCAAGCGTTGAAAAAAACTGACTGGTTAAAAGATGAGTGTTTCGGTGGAAAGCGGTTGTCATTTTGTTGTGCTGATTTATGAATGAACGACGTATTGAATAACAAAAGCAACATGTCGCCTTCGCCGTTAACGCATTACCAACTTAGGGCCTACATGCAAAAACTGAAAACATGATTGTATTGGTCTTGTTTGCACACAGCAATGTTTTTCAACCCCTGCACGTACGTACCGTGCTGACTTTCGTATACGCTATAGCAAGTGTTTTGTTCGTGGCAGTTCAAGTTCCTTTATACATTTTTTTCACAAAGTTTTTGATTTTTGGGGGTTAAAAATATATTTATTAATTTTTTTTTCTCAATCTAACAACAAATATCATCGCCGACTCTAGGTTAATTATGAAAACAGTCAAAAGATTTAACATGGGCTCAGCGGGGCGCGTATTTTTTCCTAGGAGGGTTGGGGCCAAGTCATGCATAATTCAGTTTTTCCTTTGAATCATTGCAAGATACTTAAGTTTTCGTTCAATTGAAATTATCTCAAGGGTAAATTTAGAGAAGAAAAATAGTCGATGAAAATTAGCAGCAACGACATGGATTCGAACCAGGGATCTTTGTATCCATAGCTCATCTCGCTACCGTGTGGTGGCTCGACGACAACCGTTCTTTAAGATGCTTTAATGTAACAGGTTGACTAAATAATAACACTGCTCTTTATATCATTGTTCTGTTTCATGAATAAACATACTGACCCGATCGAAACCACTGAATTATTCATGACTTTCTCCCAATCGTCCTGTTTGCCAACACATTCAGTGTTGGGATGGTGTTTATTTATTTATTTTTTAAATTTCGGTTGTTTGAAACCCGCAAGTAGTCACTTCCATGATGTTAATGTTACACTCTGCTGCAATTTTTCATGTTCACTTTTCAGCATCAGGCCCATCCTCCTGGACAGCTGTCTATATTGCACAGTTTTGGGGTGTGTGTTTTTTAGCACAGAGTGAATTTGTTGGAATCAGCAGACTTTAATCTTCTTTTGTTGGACTCTGTTTCATTTCAAATGCAGGAATATTTGATCAACGTACGTAGCTGTCAGTGGAAGAAAAATGGCTTCGAAAATGCAGCAGTTGGTTCAAAACTACAAGAAGGACTCGGCCAAGGCGCTGGAGAAGTACCAAGTCCTTCGCGATCTGGACATCTTCGTGCTGGACAACTCCATCCGTGAGAGCACCGTGGGGCAGCTACGGGGCCACACCCTGGAGAGCAAGTGGAAGATCTACAATGAGGTCAAGCAATGCGGCTTCAAGAACACCATCGTGGCCTCCTTCTCGCACATGACTCGCGTGGACGACGTCTTCATCATGGAACTGAAGGAGAGAGGGGAGGACCCAGATGGCCTGTGGGCTTTCTCTGAGATCACTGAAGGTACATAAACATGTTGTGCAACATCCATATTGAGGTGCCTTTATCTTCTTCTTATAGCCATCATCATTTTGTCTGCATTGTCATCAATATTATGACAGCAGCATCGTTAGATGATTAATTGCTTACCCTGTTTCGGGTAAATTAAATTTCACATTAAACCAACAACAAAATAAGGGGAAAAATCTAAGTACATTTATCCTGAGGTATTTTCTATATTTCCTATATTAACCTCTAGGTATCAAAAAGAAGATCCCAGACACCGAAAATGTACCCGTGGGCATCCGGAAATTGAAACCTGCTGGCCTGTACTCTGTGATCTTCGAGGTGGATCTGGGTGATGGGGTCTACGACTTCAACAAGTTCACCATCAAGGACATGTGTGCATTGCTCAACAAGTGGAACAACTGGTGCTTCGAGAATCTCAGCCCGAAAGCCAAGGTGATGTACAGCTTCCGTGACCTACCAGACACCATGCCTGACCATTCTGACCGGGCGTTTGAGGTAGTTTCCTTCCTGGCCAACCTGCCGCCCAATCGTCGCCCCTTCGGCATGATGTTCGAGGAGCCCCGAGGGAAGTCAATGCCAGAAGAGTGTGGCATGTGGGCCAGGTACATCCGTAAGGTTATGGATGATCACAAATGGAAAGGGCACCTGCTGGTCCACGTTCACGAGAAGTTTGGCTACTGTGATGCCACAGCCCTGCAGGTTAGTTAAAATGAGACATTTTACCTAGAAATTTACTGACCCAAAACCCAATGTACCAATCAAAGTTGACCCTAACGTAGCTGCATGGTAACTTCGTACCTGTCCAGAAAAGATGAAAGTGTAAATATGGCTGCTTTAAAGTTCAATATTCTTAATTTTCTTATATCCAAATCTAAAAAAGGTATGTGTTAGAATTAAAGATGTGAAATAATTCTGGAGCTTTTTAAAAGCACAGTCATACTGTATGGTGAAAATAATGATCAATATCAACTCAGCCTGCACCATTTACAAATTGTAAAATCAAAAACAATACTTTAGTTTTATCAAGCTGTTTTATACAGGCGTGCTTGTTTATAAAGCATCATTTGACTGAAATTTTTCTAAAATGCATGAATTATACTTGTATAATGAATTACTTTATATTCAGGTTCTCATGGATGGAGCTGATGGCATTTGGGCCAGTGTCTGCTCTGAAGGTGCCGCTATGGGTAACGCCCCTTCCTGTGTCACCTTGCTGAATCTCATCCGCCTTGGCAACAAGAAGGTCCTGAAGAAGTTTAACTGCACCTACCTGAGGAAGGCTGCCATCAACGTGACTAAAATCACCACTGGCATGGAGCCACACATCAAGCAGCCGATCTTCGGTGCCCGAGCAACTGACTTCGTCTTTGATCTCAATCCTGAGGAGTTTGACCTGGCAAGCTTCTTCGGGGAGGAAGCTCCCGTGCGAATCACCACCATGGCCAGCAAAGAGATGATCCAGCAGCGCCTAATCAATCTCTTCGGGAACGACCCACAATTCACTTTGGAGCTGACCCTCAAGATGAAGGAGCTTATTCTGGAAGACCTCCGAACGGGAAGGTACAAAAAGTTATTTCTTTTATACCAACTGTACGCCCATGCATGTAGGCCCCTAAAACTAATTTGCGATATCACTCTTACCGTATCTAGGAATCGGCTTATGAATAATATTTTCACCGAGGAGACTTTCTATACAGACTTAATAATATTTCAAGACAATTTGAAATCCTTCGATCCACTGTACCTGTCTTTAGGACGGCAGCACTGTTTCCAAATCGTTCCCATTATGTTGAAAAAGCCTGTTCTCATCCATGCATGAGTTGGCTTAGATTAAAGGCTAGGCTTATGTATTTGCTTATGGCATTTTCGTCCCATTGCTTTGAATGTACAGAAAGGAGGAGTACATGAGCATGGTTGGCCTGGCCCTGCTGTTTGATCGTGCTGGAGGGAGTCTGAATCAGCCAATGAGAGATGCTATCGACCAGTTCGAGCTTAGAAGCCCGCATGCCAAGTATCTGCTAGAAGAAGTCCGTAAGATCTGGGATGAATGGGATCTGAAGGACAAGGTGAAGGGAGACAACATGCTGCAGTTCGACACCTTCTACAACGGCTTCCTGGCACCCTACTTCTCCTGCTACCGCTGCAACGACACCATGAAAGCTCTGCAGGCCATCGACATGGATGCAGACGGCATGGTGGATTGGAACGAGTTCGAAACCTACCTGAAGTGGGCTCTCCACCAGTACCCAATGACCGACACCGTGGATGAATTGCTGGATATCACCTTCAGGAAGGGGCTTATCCCAGCCATGCAGGATGAGTACATCAAGACAAAGTAAGAATGGTATGACCCTCGTAACGCCCTCTTCAGGTAGCCTATTCTATCTTGCAGAGGGCGCTATACACTGGCATGCCATGTAGCACAGGAAGTGGTGGTGAGGGGAAGTGTTTGCAGTTCCTTTAAATAATTAACAAATGAGGTTATTTGTAGTCTCACATAGGTCGTCATTTTTTTTTTAATTTGAGAGCATCCTTTATCTTTCATCTTGTATCACATTGTTTAAAATGGTAATGACGCCATGTGCAAATAAAAAGATGTTTTTACAGATGCAAGGAACAACAATATAATAAATCCGAGGCAGGTTATTTAAAAAAAAAAGGCAAAATTGTCAGCTCACAGTAGATATTATACTTTTAATTTTAGAAAACTGTGAAAATGCATCTTCATTTTTCTCAATGAAAATATTATGTTTCCGTTAAAGCGCAAAAGTTCGGTCCTAACCATCGCGAGGAAATGATGGTAACTCCTCTTTTCTCGAAAATGACAGCACACTGGGCGCAACGATTTCACAGAATGCATAATCCTATCATATACTTATTTACGTAGGATATTTCATGATAATTAGTTTGACAGTTTGATTTTGAACGTTTGCAAATTGGGTTCATTTTAAGATATTTTTTTCTTATAAATTCCTGTACTCGCTGTGTTAAATATATCTTGCTTGATAAGCCGTGTGTTATGTAGCATGTTGGTTCCTACAAAGACAAACGAGATTTCTCCCTTGTCTAATTCACGATGCGGTTTGCGAAGAAGGATCAATACAAAAAAAAGTTCTGTTTGGTAGTCGGTGTCCTTACAAAATATGCGTAATATTGATATCGTGAAAAAATATACATGGGATATTAAAAATACGTCTCAGTTCTTTTGAACTTGAGATGAATAATTGTAGTGCTTCAGATTACTTACAAAGCATATTTCAACGGTTTGGGTCGCATGCAATCCATATGTTGTCTACTTTTTAAAGAATGTGTCGTCCACGGTGTAGTCGTCGTTAATACATTTGATTAGAGAATTTCACTGGTTTACAACTATTTTCTCATGTATTGCTCCGATATGTTTGTATATCCGGATATTCCATGCAAGAAGTGCGCTCCAAAAGGTGCAGTCTTATTTTTTTTTTTACTCAAGTCAACATGTTATCTCCTAGTTATCCTATCCGAATTTAGTCACTAGTTTTCTGCAATTCAATAATATTTTTCCTTTTAATTCTTGAATCTCTTGCTCTTTTTTGTTATATTGTTGCAATATTGCGGTGTTTAGAGGCTTAACTTCTCAGCGTCACGATAGTTTTATTTTTGATAATCGCTTATGAATGTAAGATGAGAAAAAAAGCGTCTTTTGATTTAAAGAATATAGTTTAACTTTAATACATGTAGTTGAGATTAAACAACATAAGAGCAGTTGTTACTAATTTACCGAAAGCGTACCATGCTCAAGTGTACTTCTATAACAGTGCTTATATTAAAGTAGAAAATGTTTTCTTTAGTCCACGTCTATTCCAACTTTGCATTCGCTATCACGAAGTTGTTAGTATAATCATTTTCATGATTGATGTTCCATATTAAATTTGTTCCACACATTGAAGCCCCCCCCAAAAAAACACATTTGGAAATGAAATTCTAAAAGAATGCACCTTTTCATCATTTGAAGGGGTGTACTTAGCCTTTTTGCAGATATAATGGTGGACATAGAATCAACCATTGTGTCCGCCATATCAAAAACTAATTTCATTTTGCAATTTCCGGTCTAGGTTACAGTGGTTATTTAAGGATAGCCTTTCATTCAAAAGATCAAAATACTTTGACGCATTGATGCAGTTTGCTAGCCATTGTGAATGAACAATGGCAATATGGCCTTTCAGCTTCAGTTAGTGGGACTGACAAGTTTTGTCGAATCAATTTATAACATTGTATCATTCAATCATTGGAATCAAACTTTAGAAGATCATTTACATTTATTTTCCTGAGCACAGTTAGATAGAAAAAAAAGTGTTGCACTGCTTTTAATTTTCCTAATAATAAACATTGCTCTGCAATTAGATGTCATGTTAATTTGCAATGTTGCTTTTTTGTCTTTAATTGATGTGTTTGAACGACTTTGTGAATGTGTGGTCATGATTAATGTTTTTGGTTGCGAGGGATCATTTTTTTTGGTGCGCGTGAGAAATATAGGTTTTCCGGGCCAATTTCGCAAAGCGTTAATTAATTTCGATACAGTGTCAAGGGCGTATCCAGAGCACATTTTTTTTGGGGGGGGCAACAAAATAATTTGGTTCAACAATTTACGGCGTGGGATTCGGGGCCCGCTTAAAGGCCCCGGAAAATTTGTGGATTCTAGATGCTCTGTTGTGCGATCTGAGGCAATTTCTGACCACTTTAACCATATTGTTTTAGCAAAAGATAGTTGTGTACGCAGTGATTGCCTTTTTGGCGACGTCACTTAAAAAGAAAAATTGTGGGTGGTGTTTTTTTGGGGGGGGGGGTACCCATGGCCCTGTTGCCCCCCCCCCGATCCGCCGTTGTACAATGTGAGTTTAATTCCGCTAGAAAGAATTTTCAAATCGTTCTGCATACTCGATTCATTTTCGCTACAAGAGCATTCGATTCCATTTCAGTTCAATCAGTGAAAATATGTTTGCGCAGAACGTTTCGTTTATGTCCAATCGGATTCGTTAATATGCTTTCTTTACAGCGTTAAGAACATGAATCGTTCTATTTCACTTTTAGGGTAATGTCATCATGCAGCAAATCCAATGTAATAATAGGGATTTTTTTTCTTTTCATTGATCATCCTTAGCCATATACATGAAATAATTTAGAACATTAAAGTCTAAGCTGCATCATTCATTATTGGAAATGTATCCAGATGAAAAGAGTAACATCAAACTGAGGTCGAAATTAACAAGCAACCAATCAAATACAGGACATGTCAAAAAGAAAGTGACCAGCTGGATTAATTTTTTTCTATTAAAAATCAATTAAATTTGATACACAAATGAAGCATATATTAAACGAAAATGTTCTTCCACTCATGTGAAAACAAAAATTAATGAAAGGGATCCATGTTATCAGAATGTATGCTTGGTTTAGTAAAATAACCCAATTGCACAGCTGTCCATGGAATGCTATTACTTTGAGCTGTGTGAGAACCAAAGATTACACACAGACATTCAAATACAAATGAGATTTTAATAATTTGGTCAAGACTGAAACATTGCTTGTATATGAGCAACAAATCCATTCTTTTTCTGAAATGATGACTTTTGTCTGTTTTCCACATCAATTGCTAGCTTTTCGTTAATTCGTGGAGGTATATAGGCAAACCTCCATGGTTCATTGTATTTAAAGGGTATTCATCAATGCGTATCGGTAAATGATCAGTGGTGGACAGCTGAATTTTGTAGCATTTCTGTTAAAATCGAAAACACTTGTGAATAGAGTGCGCAATTTACGTTGAATTTCCAGTTAATAGTCAATAACTTGATTCCTATGTTATTTTATAATATTTTTTCGAAGTCGGTCACTTTCTTTTTGACCCATGTACCCTGTAGTGTCTTGAGACAGTTATGCGACCTTTAGTCTTTTTCTCCGTTCGATTTGTTTTCAGTTCTCCCTTTTCATTATTTACCTAGTTATCTTTAAATGAACTTCTCTTCATTCTATGATAAACTCTTTACATTACATTAGGTCAAATTCCCCCTCCCCTCAGAGCCACCACTGACTAGGCCTATATCAATCAAAGGTCAAGTTCATTTTCTGACATTAGACTTTCGAACTCAATAGTCCGTGGGACGAGGCCTTTTTTTCGCTCGCCACGTGGTCTGGTTCGCCGAATTTTATAAGACTTCACAGACATGTAGATTATGGTGTACCATATCGAAAAAACTTTGTTCCCCGATTTACACTTTGTTTTGGGGAATGAGAAAATCTGGCATAAAAACGTCAAAAATTCTACATGAGGAAAAAACATAAGAAATGCGCCCTCTATTGACATAGTCAGAAACCACTTCTCATGCAATGGCCGTACGAGTTCGGGCGGTCTGTTCTTGACAGGAGTATTTTTTATTGTTCTCGCACTCGAACGGTGCGACGGAAACTCGACCCACCACACCACTGCACTTAGAGTAGGATCTCACGCCACGTACATGACCTAAGTATGCCTGAATATAAAAACTGTTATAATTTGATGCAGCTTCAAAAAAGGAAGCGGGTGGGCCGTTGGGGTTTAGTGGTGGTTTTAATGGATTGGATGGAGCAACAACAAAACATGAATCAATTCTTAATACAATATTCAAAATAATAAAAACGATTAATAGCAGTTGTAATGCTGCCACTCAAAGCTTCCAAATAAGGGAATATAAATTCATTTTCTCTTAAAAACGTTTGCAAACAGAAAGTGGGTCCTTCAATTTGCGATGAGACTTTTGACATGTTAGGCCAAAATACAACAATTTATGTTATCGGTCTGTGATGTATACGTTTTGTCAGTTGAAAATAAACGAGTCATGCTCATTCAGTACAGATTGAACAAACTTATGTCATCTAAATACCATTCTTCTTGTGTGGGTGAAAACTGTGCATGTTTTAATTGCCCCCCCACAAAAACTTAAATAAATGAAATAAAATTAGATTATGTGAAATAAATCACGATTTGTATTTTTTTAGGTGATTACTTAAACCACATTGTGCCTGGAATATAAAAAAAAATATTTTCAGTTATTGCCGTCTTTTTATTTCTGAGTCATTTTTTTTGTTTTTTGTTTTTATAAAAGTGTAATCAAAAAATACAAATCAACCTAAGTACATGTAATGTATGAGAACATGAGATGTAATTTTAGAGTTGTTTTGTAATAAAGACGCTTCAACGTATCTGATATACATGTATATAATCCCTTTTTTAAAATTCTGCGTCACTGCTATTGAAAAGGGGGGAAAGTCTGTTAATAAAATTTCATTTATGGATTTTCGACAAATTCCCCCCCCCTCCAAAAACAAAGAGGGGGGGGGGGGGAAGAACTGAGAGATGTCCTGAGATTCTCATCTGGGTATACGTTTTAACTATACCAATCAATATTTATGTGGCTAATACATAACATTCGATCTTGAAACTTCAAGTGCATTGATCATTTCAAGTTGCACAAACTGTAATAAAAAGGGTTTGGCATCTTGATGAGAAATAATAACACAAATCAAGATTATGCATGTGTTATGAAAGTTGAAGGAAGTATGGATTTTCCAGGCCATTTTACAACATTTTTCATTCAAATTCACAACTCTAACATTCAATTTCGCCTGAGAAAAATTTCACACGCTTTTAACAAAACTAATTAGTCATTTGTGACCATTCAATTTCATAGTTTGGTCAACCTCTTTATTTACCGGGTCGAGAAAATTCGTCATTACAGATCAAATTCGTCTAAGCTGTTGCCGAATGGCAGCATTCAGTGATCGAATTCGTCTTATATACATGTAAATCCATTAGACGAATTTAATTTCTGAATGACAAGGTTTGGCGTAGACAAAACGAAATTGAATACTCAGTGACGAAAACGTGTGTTCATTGTTTGAATTTGCTCGAACTGAATTTGAAATTGTCTGACAACAGACGAAATTAAACATTGGAAATGCACCAAATCGATGTTGTTGGACAAATTTGAATATTAGAAATAAACGATAAACGTTTTAAAATAGTAGGGAACACTTATATTAACTGGCAAGCACTCATTGCGTGCGAAAAGGTTTCTGACTGTGTCAATAGACGACGCTATTTCTTACGTTTTTCTCATGCAGAATTTTCGGCGTTTTTATCCCAGATTTTCTCATTTTCAAATAAACTTTTGATCGGGGAACAAAGTTTTTTTTTCATATGGTACATCATGAACTACATGTCTGGAAAGTTTTATAAAATTCGGCGGACCAGATCGCGTATCTCAAAAACTAAAGCGTTTTCGGGCTCTCGTCCCACAGACTACATTTCAGTCGGGTTTAATTACTGTATTATGAAGAAGCTTGATTGATGACAAAGTTTTGAGCATTCAGTGGTAGTTGAGCTATGATGTATGGGCGAGCTTTCAGGGCATAGCCTACGGCACTCTTCAACTATTGAGGTGAGGAAGTCCTCAAGTGTAGCTCTAGTAACATCAGCTTCTGAAGAGATTCTGAAGTTAACATGTGCAACCTCATCGGACACAACAAATGTAACGTTGACGTTTTTACCCCTCTGATGATGGACAACGCATTTGGCTGGTTATCCACAAGGAGCTCTCTTCTGTGATCATCAAGTTCATAATATTATGTTTCTATTCTCGAATTTCTCGTCTATGTAGACGATTGGCATAATCACTTCTAGCATCTAAAATGTGTGCCGGGGTTGCGCTTGTCTGGGCCATCCTCCGGCCTCCACGGCCATTCTCCGGTCTTCACGTAAAGAAATGTTCCTATAGTAACTGTTGTGGCAGTGAAACGATTTATGCCTAGAATGTCGGCAAGTTGCAGACAGTCTGCATCATTCTCAACTGCATCAACGAGACGGTTTCGATCAACAATAGAGGTTCATCATGATATCACGTACAGGTTGATGCGAATCGAATATCCAATGAAGAATATCATCTCATTCATTCCAGTGTGAATTTATACGATTCTGTATCAGGTTTGGAATTCTGTGATGTAACCTGCTATTTTGAATGAATACAAGTTATGTTTGTTTCCGCATGCACGAAATCGTTTTCCCAAGCTCGGCTATAGGGAAAGTATGCTTGCGTAATTAGGTGTACAACAAATAACGAAGTTGGCCGCCTGAAAACGGAATGGACACACAATGAACATGAATGAATGGCCGATTTTCAGAAGCGAATTAACACTTTGCGAAATTGGCAGGGTCATTTTGCTCAAGCCGAACGCGTGGTAACTTTCCCTCTAGTCAGGCGCGGTGGGGGGGATGGGGGATGACCACAATCCAAAAATTGCCCGGCCGTGGAAATTCGAAAAGTGCTGGGGGTGGGGGTGCTGGACACCACATTACAATAGTGGGCGCTCTTCAGGATATAGATGTACACAATATGTATACTCACCCCTGGTCAAAAAGTGGGGGAATATATCCCCATCCCCCAGGATTTACGCCCCTTGTGTGAGTTAATCATAGCGAACGTTGACTTTGGGTCGGAAGTAGACCTACACCAACTTTCATATGATTTGGGGTAGTAGGAAAATTCCGTGATGGTCAAGACAAAAGCAAAAAGAGCAATTGGCAGAATATACATAACGGTAAAGTTTCATATTTATTGAAGGAGGGAGGTCTGAGACAGGATTACAAAAAAAGGAAAAGTCCTCAATTCATACAATGGCTTAGCACTGACAGCCTCAGTTTCAGTGCTAATTTTGGGATGTGTCTATTCCTTGATGATTTTCGGCATATGTAGCGCGATATGTGACAGAGGAAACCCCCCCCTCTCTTTTGTGTTGACCACTGTAAGTTACCAGAATCTCAGGAATTCTTTTGAGATATCTACAGGGAGATGTGCTTGGTAACACTAGTCTAGGGTGTGTATAGGGTATAGGGAGATGGGGGGGGGGGGGTTCCCATCTGTCACATATCGTGCTAGGTTAATTCCCGGGGGCAATGGGTTCAGAGACATGCTATTGAGGGGCCGTTACAACATAAATTCACGCACGAGGTCCTTTTTTTTACAAACGCCAGTGAACATGTAACGTAGATTGTCAACGTCGCTGTGCTGTGTAGACTATATATAGGCCTATGTATTTTGCGCAATTATTGCTTACGATTTTCCTTTTGGCATTTAACGGTTATGGTACTAATTAGTCCCTGCATTGTCTTCAGAGCTTACCACGGTGATTTTGCTGGTGACGTTGTTTTGATCCACTACACGTAGTTTTACGTCATTTGTCCCCGAACTGTAGAATACTGTTGTAAAATAATGATAGCAAAATTCGAATTCACGCGGACCATCATGGAATTCGATACTTCTGGTTGTTTCCTAGTTCTGTTGTCGTTTACCTCCAATCTGATGTGGGGGTGCGTTTTCAAAAGTCTAGGCATTTTGTTGCCGACGCTGACGAACCAATTGGATCGGACCAAACGCACACTTGGATTATTGGAATAATCGCATCGATCACGTCTGATATCGGAGGTACGTTAGAAGAATTAAATAAATAAATAAATAATTAATGCAGCTATCATTGATTAATTCATAAGGCAAGACACAGTTGCACGTTTGATCTATTTTCTATGATTTCAGCTCTTCTGACCGTGCCCCTGGCACAAAGATTCAACTATCGCCCTTTGTTAATCGTCGGTAGTGTGGTATTCAGCGTAGGATTGCTTTTGGTTCCTCTTTCATCAAGCACCATTCACATAGCCCTGGCATTGGCAGTTCTAGTAGGTAAAGAACGTGTCTTTATTCATCACTTCAGATCGTGCTAGTCAGTTTTAAAAAAAAATACACTTAACAAAGGATGTAACTTACTTTCAAAGAAATAAAGTAAATCTTCGACATGAAATTTCATGTCCGCCCACGGCGCACTGAGGGGACATAGGCCTCGCGCGGGAGAGGGAACTCTATCTCCCCGTCTTGCTGTTTGACCGTTGTCACCGGCAGAACCGGGGGGGGGCAGGGGGCCATTGCCCCCGCCCATCTTTCCACTGGGCGGGCATCCCCCCCCCCCACTCTCGGCAGGTTTCAAAATAGTGTTATCTATGCCCTAATCCAGCAGAAATGTATTGAATGCTCTAATTAACGAACCAAACATGCGGTAGTGAGATGTCGCCTACTCGCCTGCCAAGATACATGTTGTATACAAACTTTCTATAGACCTAAGTTATCCATGGGCGAATCTAGCTTTCAGCAAACGGGGAGGGGGGGGGGGTTGATATGAAGGGCGAGGGGTGAATGGTGGCGTGCCGTTTTATTATGCACTACTGGGGGGTCCAGGGAATGCCCTCTGGAAAACTTTTTCAATCTACGATGCTTTGTCCTGTAGGCCTATTTAAAGGCAATTTGAGAATGAATTTCAGGAACTTAAAATTCCATTTAAAATGTTTGACATCATCATCATCATTGGGCGGCCGCAGCCGAGATGGATGCAACCAAACTCTTCCAGACTCACTTGTCAGCCATGGCCGTGGTGATGTCATCGACGTGCTGGCTCACGTCATTGCATACAGTGTCAATGCAGTTGAGGGGTCTCCTCCCTTTGTTGGGGCAAGGCAATCTCCAGCAGATGAGGTCGGAGACAACTTGATCTTTGGCTCTATAGCAGTGGCCGGCAAGGCGGGCTCTGCGCTGTGCGACTGTAGTTGAGATAGGTGGGATGCTGCCGCACATTTCCGCCTTTGTCTTATGTTCCTTCCATGATATATTTTGCGCTCTCATGAGGAGGCGAGTGTAGGTGCCATCTAGTCTCTGTTTGAGTCGTCTTTCATAGACCATGTCTCGGCACCGTATAGCAGGATACTTTCGACAGAGGATCGGATGAAAGCAAGTTTGGTTGATTGAGATATGTCGGATTTCCAGATAGAGTGGAGTTTGTTGCATGCATTCAATGCTTGACCCTTTCGTGTGAGAAAGTCCTTCTTGCTGTCAGCTATGTAGGAACCCAAAATATTTGTAGTCTGGCACCTCTTTGAGTTGGGTGCCATCTGTGGAGAGGACAGGAGCGTGGTTTGGTGGCTTATTAATGGTCATCAGCTCAGTTTTTTTGGCTTTCAAGAAAAGACCGACTTTGGAAGCAGCGTCCTGAAGGGAGTACAGCAGACTCTGAGCATCATCTAGTAGATCAGCAGTGAGAGCAAGGTCATCTGCGTAATCAAGGTCTGTGACAAAGAGGCCTAATAGTACTCGCCTGGATTGCTTAGGTGTGACGGTGAGACCTTTGGAATTGCTGACGTTCAGAGACTGCCGTAGGATATAGTCAACTACGATGACAAATAAGAACGGGGCAAGTGTGTCTCCTTGCAAAATGCCTGTTGTGGTGAGAAACTGTTTAGTTGCTCCATCCATGCTTTGCTAAATCAAGTGGGGTTCTCGAGACTATTGCCCTGATAGTCTCTTCTGGAATACCGTAGTTCATCAGAATATGAAGCAAGACTTTTCGATTGACACTATCGAAAGCCTTAGAGAAGTCGACAAATACTTTTGAGGCGCTTCTCTTTGAGATCTTGAGTTCTTCTATTATTCGCCGAGTGCCAGTATTTGTGGGAGGGTGGACCTATTGACACCATTGTGCTAAAAATTAGTCGGCGGCTAAACGGAGGAGTTGTAATCCCCGAACCCCCCTCCCCCTCTCTAGATACGCCACTGATATCTTCAGTGTTACCACGAGCTATAGCCAACAAAATCGTAATTAATATCCAATTAATATCGCAAAGGTATTAGGGCCCACATTACATAATTACGTAATGGATCGACATTCCAATATTATCTGTAAAATAAATGTAGTAAGAATATAATATAATCATGGGCAGCGTAACTCTGACTCTCTCGTTTGTCGTGGATCCGTGGGTGAATGACATTCCCAGCTATGTGGTCGCTACCTTCGTCTGTGGGTTGGTTTTTCTCGGCATTGTACACGCTCAATGACGTCTTGATCAAAGATGTTTTTGGAAGCGATCGTTTCGTGAGCGCTTTCGGGTTGGGTAAGTTATTCCTTTTCGTATACAGATTTCTTGCTGGCTTTATACCTGGTAAGTCAATTTTCCGACATCGCTTTACTCTGGAGCAGCAGTGGTTGCAATGGTATTGTCTATACAGCTTTCTGCGCGCTGAAATAGTCATGTTAAAGAATAATACTCTTTCCAAAAGAGAATTGTGAGATTTCACCAAGTAAAGGACAATGGTTCGGCTATAAGGCTCAGAGATAGCTAAGAGATTGACCTTTAAACAAGTCAAAAAAGTGAATCAAATCATTGCCATTATTAAATAAAGGGAACCGACTAAGTAAAATCATTGCTTCATTGATAGGTTTCAAAATCTATAGAAATTGATTTGGAAGTCATTGATCATGTTTATCTTGATTTCTGTTGATGTGATAGGCTTGATATACGAGGCAAGAGGAAGCTACGACTTGGCGTTCATCGTGATTGGCCTGGTACCAACTATCTGCCTCCTCACCATGATTATTGGGATACTGCGAAAGGCAACAGAAGGCTTGTGAAATGTGCGTGTACTACAAAGAACAAAAGACGTTCTTGCATCTTGGGAACGAGTTCACAAAACTGTTATGGTATCAACCTCTTCCCCATGGCGTCAAGCAGTATGTATTGTTATCAGGGTGCACACCGGTATATAGGCCTAAATCCATCCGCCGAGCTCATGAATAAAAGTTATACCCTCAAAATATTCTAGAGAGTTTTGAGTGCCATAAAATTGGGGAATTGAAGAGATATGGCAATGAACCTCTGCTTTTCCGGACAACTGAGGGCACTGTTGCTATGATGTCATTTCATGAAGACACTATTCAGTTTATGGTTTTCTGTTTCAATTGTGAACCCACAAGTTTGCTTGTTGAAAAACATTTGTTTGAAAAGTTTGCTTATTGGCTTACTGCCTTGTACTAACAAACCACCAAAGTAAAGACAGCCTGCAACAGTAACAGTCTGGCAACTTTTGGTGCAGAAATAGCTGTAACAATGATAGCTTCTGCCTGAACTGATATCACAATTTTTCTCACGAATATGGAACTAAAATGGCACCAAAATACCCTTAAAAATGGCAAAGCAACAATTAATGGTACAAAAAGGTGCATTTTCAAGGATTGCAAAAAAACCACTACATTACAATTAGCCAATGTGATGTAATCGGCCCAAGCCTGAATTGTTGCGTCAGCATGGTGATTGACAGCGACAATTTGTTATTTCATTAAACATTTTCAAGAAGTGTAAACCCAAATGATGAACTTTTTGATATCACGCTCAATACTTTATAGTTAATATTTTATATAGCCTCATCTGACAGTATAGGCCCATACAATGAATGACTTTTGATTGATAGACGTAGACCGATGTTGGTTGTAGTATTGATTTATTGTCTTACGACAGTCCGTCATTGTAAAGTGCAATTCGTTCTGCAAATATTTTTTTAATGGCCAGTTGACTTATCGCAAATTAAATTTCGCGTTACGTCTGACTTAGGCGTATTGATTGTCAAAATACGTCAGTTCAGAATATTAAGTTTACCATTATAATGTAAACAATTCCTAGTTGCACAAATAACGATGTTTCATTTTTGTGCACCTATAGCTAGAAGGAAATGCTCTTTAGTGGTTGGACGTTGTGTTTTAACAATCTCCTAATCTTTTTGAAAAATCAAAATAATGGACCTTACGCGCCACTTGCTGGACCACTTTCGTCTGACACAACAGAGATGTGTACAAGCCCCTCTACAGCAAAGTTTATTGAAACGGAAAATGCAAGGCACATTGGACGAACACAATGCACTGCAGCTGAGGCGCGTACGTGACTCAACCAATTTCATTTAAAACACTTTCTACACTCCATAATCATTACACCATTGACAACAAATATTTGCGCAAAAAAGGGACACCTGGATCAAATTTCTAGAAGTTGTCGAGCAAACAGATTCAGTATTCTTGACATGAAACGTTTTGCTTAGCAAGAAGGCTGGTAACCAGCCAAAATGTCATATGATTTTTATTGCTTGACTGGCTGCCAGCGGAATTCTGCTAAGTGACTGAATTTCAAGCAAGTTGTTTCAGGCAAGCATCTCCAATGTCAAAGTCAACTGTCAAAGTCACCTGTTGTCTACAAAATGGATCACACATCAATCACCACATGGATATAAAAACCGGACGGATGGAAGGGAAAGGAACACTAGTCTTTTTACACGACTCGTAAAGGTGTCTCGACAGACGGGAGTTTTAAAAATAAGGCAAGATAAACCGTAAACATGTACTCGTTTGTACTCGGTGCCGTGTTTTTAGCTGCGGTTCAAGTCAGCGCATCGCTGATTGCTTCTCCCGACCCCAACTCCTACAGGTGCCCGCATGGGTACCAGTTTTACAGCGGCAAATGCTACAAGGTGGTGACGGTTGCCAAGGACCACGCAGCGGCTCAGGCGCACTGTGAGGTAAGTGCATGCATGCAGGCCTTTACTTCGATTATTTCTAACTCATGTGGACGGATTGAAGGTATACACAAAAGCTCAATCTGACATCGCATAATTTCAAACCATACTATTTTCAGATGCTTGATGTAACTTTGATAATTTAAATCTGACTCTTTTCACGAAACGACCATGAGATAATCTATTGAATAAAAACCGTAGGTGATCATTTTTTTAAAAAATCGGTAATTGTTCGTACATGATACTCCGTGACTCCGTCAAATTTGCTGTGATAAGTCATTCTTAACCCGACACGAAAGGTCTTATTGACAGCTACAAAGCCTGATCAGCTTTAATAATTAAAGAGAACTCTTTGTATGAAAGATGTCTAAATTTATCTTCAAATTATTTACTTTTTTTTGCAAAAACAAATCTCCCCAAAATGTTTTTCTCAGTTAAAGAAAGCTGTGAAAAGCGCGTGGATTTAAAATTACATTTGAGTTTTTGTTATTTTTCAAAAAGGATGGTTTGTGTGCCACAAGAACTTTTCCTGTCCGTGTAAAAAGTAGACGTTATTCCCTAAATTCAGAGCAAGTCAAGGGACTTGTTTAGGGAAGTTTATTTACATGTATCGAGGCAATTGTGCAGATTGTATCGATTCTTGGTACAGTCAAAGTTGTTTGTTTTAATTGCTCTTTTGGGCCTGCCTCCACGGGGAAGCCAAAACGTCTCCTTTTGACACAAAGTCCAAAGCGATTTCGCATTACAGTGCGTCCAAAATATTGAAAATACCCGCAACATTTTTTTTTACGAGGCACTAGTGTCGCCGAGGAAACACGTACTGCCATTATTTTTATATCATCTTCAAGCTTGAAATCTTATACTTTATCCCTAGCAAGTATTGGTTTGATTTTCGAAAGGGTTTTGAAATGATTCGTGTTCAAGTAAAGGCATGTCAAAAACAAACTCAACCGATTAAATCAATCATTTTTCTAATGTTAAAATGGTTCATCATGTTCATGACGTGACGATCTCGTTGCCTTTTACTTTCTGTGTTTCCTATTCTTTTCGGTCCACGTAGACTACACCTTCAACAAATTCATTTGCTCTTCGTTTCAAGTTCAATTTTAATATTCACCTGCAAGTATGTACCTATTCAAAAAGCGCGCTCAAGTGTGACTCGATTTTCCATCGGGTGATACCGCATGATCAATTTTCCTTGAAATCGGAGTTTGTTTACGAATTGCCTTTATTTGAACACGATTAATTTTAAAAATCTTTTAAATATCAAACCAATACTCGCCAGAGATAACGTTCGGATTCCAGCTTTAAAACGATATTTTGCGATAGAGCCTCGCAAAAAAAAAAGAAAAAAAGTTGCGGGTATTTTGGGACCTGCATGCTGTGTGTATTTTGGGACCCGCTGTATAGGACAGCCGAATCAGTGAGCGCTCAATCATCCATTGTGGCACAGTGTAAGGTATTAATGGAAAGCTGATAACCACTCCTCAAGATGCAAACACATTCACATCGTCATATTCATGATTTTAACATACCTGCATATTATTTTGTTGTGACCAAACCCAACAAAATGAGTCGCAAGTCGCCAGAGATGCTTTGAAGTAACTTACCTTTCTCTTTAATACACAGTTGAAATCAACAGGAACATATAGTTAGCCTAATCTTTCCCCCACAAAATTATGTATACAAGATGTCAAACTGCCATTAGTGCAGTTAAAGAAAACACTAAGCGCTTCCTTTTGCACGTGAAAAACGCAATAGTTAGAATTGTCATAAATAAGATTCTTTTATAGGATCCGATAACATTTTATACCCTGTACAGAAGAAACCCTATAAACAAGGGCGTCAATCGCTTCTCAAAAGTGTTGGGGTGTGTGTGTGGGGGGGGGGGAGGAACCATAAGTTGATCACAACTAATGCGAGCAAGCCCTAACGGCGTGGGGTTCGGGTCCACTTATAGGCCCCTGAAAATGTTGGAAAGACGCTCTGTGGTGCGATCTGTGGCAATTTCTCACCACTTTAACCCTTTGTTTTAAAAGCAAAAGGTTCATCGAGTTCTGATTGTTTTGAGCTATGTAATCATAGTAGGCTACAATTTTTATTCGGGGACGAATAAAGTGGGGGACAAACGATAGGATGACCCCCACTTTAAAAAGTGTGGGGGGGGTTGTCCCCCCCCCCCCCGTCCCCCACGGATTGACGCCCATGCCTATAAATATTGTATCCTTTCGCTTGGTGCAGAGCACAGGTGGTACCCTGGCAAGTCCAAACAGTCAGGAGGAAATCGATTCAATCATGGACTTGGTCGGTCAGACCACTGCCGTTCCCGGCTTACTGTGGCTGGGCTATAAGGACGAGACGAACGAGGGCACGTTCACGGATGGTAGTGGCAAGGTTCTGACCCATCCGACATGGGCCAACGGAGAGCCCAACAACTGCTGCGGTGGGGAGCATTGTCTGCAGTTGTATAGAAACAGCGGCCTCATGAATGACTTGGGATGCCACAGGGAGATAGGCTTCGTCTGCTCTGCCTGCTCTCAAGGTAATGCATTTACTAACGAATTAAAACAACAAAACAGTTGGGGCCGTATCGTTAGTCCGACGCCTCGTAAGTCTGAAATTTCGGAATTATTAGACGTCGGATTTATAAAGCATTGGGATTCGGCCTATTAGCTCCGACGCCTCATAAGTCCGACAACGGACAAACGGTGTTTCCAACTTAAAGAAGCATCGGACTTTACGAGGCGTCGGACCTATGACAAGGGCGGATCCAGAACACCAATTTTTTTTTTTTGGGGGGGGGACCCCAAAAAAATTGGTCCTCCAAAAAGTGGGTCAAAAAAATGACGGCGTTGGGTTCGGGGCCCGCTCCAGCGCCCCCCCCCCCCCCAAAAAAAATTGGATTCTAGATGCTCTGTGGTGCCGTGATCTGAGGCAAATTCTGACCACTTTAACCAATGGGTTTTGATGAAAATATGGTGGTGTACTCTTTCTTGCGACGTCACTGGGGGGGGCATGGCCCCCTTTGGCCCCCCTGGATCCGCCCTTGACCTGTGAGCGGACCCCGCCGAAACATTCGGGAATTGTTCCTTGGAAGATTGGGGGGGGGTGTAGGCATCTCCACCACCCAGCTCGAGGCCTGTGTCCCTCCCCCTCCATAATGTGTGTCCCCGCCTCCTGCTCAGAATTTGGGGGAGGGAAATATGAACTTGTTATTCCCTAAAACCCATAAGGTGCCTTTCCTCCAGAAATTGATGCCCCCAGCACAATGAGCCTAATACGCCACTAGCACTGCTCTTCTTCAGTTATAACAAATCCAAGACCACCACACGTCCCCCTGACTCCCAACAAAATGCCCAGTAGTTGATTTCTGTAACTATTTAATTTTTTCCCATCTGCATTCCTCCCAATCTCTCCGGCAGACCTGAGCTGTCGCTGTCCAGCACTTTGGCATGAGCACGATGGAGACTGCTACCGGTTCTTCGGCCTGCCGCGATCATTTGAAGACGGCGAGGCCAACTGCCAGAGCTACCACAACGCTCATGGGCAGCCGGCCCACCTGGCCTCTGTGAGCTGCCAGGCCGAGAATGACTTCATCACGAACTTCATCGCTCAGTCCTGGCCAGGCCAGGGACTTAGGAGGTAGGCCTATACGAGTAGGAATTACGACAGGTTGCTTTCTTATTTCTGTTTAATTAAATTACATAGAGGTGATAGAGGTTGAGCAAGAAATAATATTGTCGACAAAAAACCATACCCAGCGCTGTTGTCACAAAGGACCATCAGAAACGATGCATATACGGGATGTATTCGGCTGTGAAAAAGCAAATTTCTCCGAACCACATTCGTACACCGTATACGCGTACAATTTCTTAGTGTCCCTATTATGTTTGTTCATGGGGCTCATTACAAGCCCATGTGAGCCAGTGCGCAGGAACCATATCCAAAGTCATAATGTTGAAAGTAATATTCTGCGAGCCTGCAGGGAAATGGTCACCGGATCACTAAGTCTTGGAGTAAATCGTTACACATCAAATTCACAGTCAGCAAAGTCGTCGATCTCCTGTAGTTTGTTTTGAAGATTTCGAGTGTTTGGTTTGTTTGTTTGTTGTTGTCGGCCTTCGGTTTATGAAATGATTTTAATTTGTATTGCGGCCAATCAAATAGTTTTGCTTTAATGATGAAGAACTGAACCGTAAACATAGTTGCTGATCTAGTTTTTCATATGGAACAGTATATCACTGGATTTTGAAAAATGTATAATTAGCCCATGGGTTTGACTTCTTAAAAATCTGCCAAAGGCTCGTACAAGTACCGTTTAAAGACCTTTCTGATCTTGTTTTATATCCACGCAGAACTTGGATAGGATTCAACGACATTGATCACGAAGGAAACTTTGAATGGACGGATCACTCGGCGGAGGAATACACTAACTGGAAATCTGGCGAGCCCAATGACTCCAATAATGTAAATAACAGTCAAAGTTAACTCATCAACATTTATCTTTCATCTTTCCGATTACTGATGGATCCAGGGGACTAACGGGGGTCATGACCCCCAAACAAGTGTAATTTTTTAACAGTAAGAATTCAACCAGAAGAGAAGTGCAGAGGACTGTTTTTAAGTAATGCTGCTAATCCCCTTTCCCCCTGGATTTGTGAAATATGAAAAAGAGAGAAAGTGGGAAAGAGCGCCCCTAGCGTCAAATGAGGTCCAGTCCTCCCCCCCCCCCCAGAAAATTGGTTCGGTTCATGATACACCTTTGTCTCCGATCGCGATATTTGGTATGGCATTATTCAAGATACCATGACTTTTTGGTCCCCAACTTCAACATGCAACACAATGGGGAAGTGAATTGGCTGATATTTCTTTAATCACAAACATTTGTTATTTTTTTAACAGAACGAGGACTGCACTGAGATCAACTTTCAAGAGCCCGGGATATGGAACGATCTTGGGTGCCAAACCAAGCTATCGTCTGTGTGCAAGATGCCGGTGTTTGACCCGTACGGAGCTTGTCATAAGCTGGCCGATATTATCACCCACCTCATCGGCCAATGCAGCGCCGCTCTACCCGTTCAGTAAATCAGGTTGCGAAACGACCAATCATATTACTTATGTTTGAAGAAAGGGATATCTGTTAAATATGTTGTAGTAAATATATTCAAATATACTTTAGTTTATGGTCCCCCAGGAATTTTTCTAAACTATGGAATCTTAGCTTCTATTTGAAAACAGTTGTTCGATTATGAACGCATCCAAATAGTCCAAAAACGTATGATTAATAAAGCTATACTTTCCCATGCTGTGTTTGAGTTTCACCACGAGAAATAGATTGTACTTAAAATGTTTCTTCATCAACACAAATGTTAAGTCACTTTTGAATGAGACATCAAACGATAAAATTGCCCATGTTAAAGGATATTACTTAAGGCACATTGTCGGGTGTGTGACGGTGTCCGAAGGACGGGGGAGGCGGACCAACCCCAGTAGGGACGACCATCCCCATATTCGACATGTGTCCATAAGTTTGTTAATACCTAATCGTCAATATCAAATAAACTGTCGAACATTGCTTAAAGCTTGCCTCGTGCACACATTTAGATTTCTAGCAGTTTCGGCAAATATATCGTAAAATACTTTTCAGTGAAACTTCTGGTCCACTTTAAAAAAACAAACCAAAGAACCACCCAGCAAACATCTAATTTAAAAAATCTGTCACTTTAAATTGAAAGCGACAGTTGCTTACAAGAAATAGCATACCATGTCCCACTCCCAAACAGTACTATAGGATAATAAATGAGTATACCCGACAAAATAGAACAGTGTACTGTCTGAATTATTGGAGTGTTTTGTGTTTTTTTGACAGACTGGTGTACGAGTCTTTATTTTAAAGAATGGTACGAAAGCAAGTTGCATTTTGCAAATAAAGATACGTGCTGTGAGACAAAAGATAATAGGTTAAAAGGCAGTCTTCTACGAAAGCCCGTTCGTGCCAAATTTATAACCCATTAGTCTACCACGTTGTAGCCGCGTCCTTCGCAATTCAGCACACCAGCTGCGAGTAAGGATGATTAACCTCATAAATTATTATTATTATTATTATTATTATTATTATTATTATTATTATTATTATTATTATTATTATTATTATTATTATTATTATTATTATTATTATTATTATTATTATTATTATTATTATTATTATTATTATTACTTTTGCGAAATACTGCTGCAATTTTTGTATTTCAATGGTCTGTCTACCTCTCTGTATGAACTTCCACTTCGGTCAGGTTTCAGTGAACCAGTAAAAGAAAATGGTATGCATCAGGTGTAATTTGGGATGTTCACCAATTTTGCAAATAGTTTTTTGTTCATAGCAAATATCTGTCCTTACATGTCCATGAAAATTGGTTCTAGATTTTGATTGCAAAAGTGACCTTCAATTCAATGCTGATTTGTAGGTGATCGATTCTGAGCACTTCCACCGACCCGCCAGGGAAGCCCGCTTCTCAGTTCACCATGAAAATCAGTGATCTGGGAAAGTGGGATCGATGTACTTTTGGTGTACAAAAGATTTGGGAAACCACCACCGAGTGGTGTGGAGCTGTTTATGTGCAGAAAGGAAATGTGATGGCATTATCATAATATGAAAGAAATGCATGTACACGGTTCTCATGCTGTTACATATTACATCCTCTTCTTTATTACATGTGGTTGTAGATGCCAGAACATTCAATAACTTAGAACAAAGCAAACTACATATTGACAAGCTCTGTGGCCAACCTCCTCTCTTGAATTCGAGAGTAGGGGCGGATCTAGGGGGCTAGGGGGCGTGGGGGCGCACGCCCCCTTTCGTTAAAAAAAAAGAAAAGAGCAAGATATAGAGAGGGAAAGAGATTCAAAACGAGAAGAAAAAATACTGGGAGACAAAATTTAAAGGGCAGTTCACGTCATACCGTAGCCTGCTAGGATAAGTTGCACATAAGACAACAATCATTATTGGGGGCCTGTCATACTTTTACTAAAATTAAAAAGCGACGGGACCAAGAACTGCAATGAGACAGTGCGCGCTCTATGAGACAGAAAAGGCTGTGGCGAGCGAGAGGAGCCATATGCTGTAAAATATGCTGTATATTACAGGAATATGCACCCAGGCCCCTCTATCAGGGCGGACAGGCACGCCTTTGGTATGGGCGTCAATCGGTGGGGGAGAGGGGGGGACATGTCCCCCCCCCCCCCACTTTTTAAAGTGGGAGGGGGTATCATATCGTTTGGTCCCCCCCCCCCACCTTTTTCATCCCGAATAAATACTGTAGCCTACAGTTTGATTTTATAGCTCAGGATAGCTGATTCAATGACTTGGAACTCGAAACTGGCATTTAAATTATGATCTTGTGCTGAAAAAAACAGGGTTTAAAGTGGTCAGATATTGCCTGAGATCACACCACAGAGCATCTAGGATCCAACATTTCCTACATAAAAATTCAGCATGTCCTATATTTGGATTTAACCCACACACATTTGAGGGCCAGTTTAATAACCAATTGTGTATCTTTTTACGTGTAAGTTTCTTATTTACCGATTGTATTTACATGCACAACTTTGCTTTCATTACAGTTTAAATGATACTTTAACATCTATTATTTACATGAAACAATTCTAATGTAAGATAATACACAAACAGTACTAATTTTTCCAGTACTTTTTGATGAAAACATACTTAAAATGGCAACATTCTGCATATAACAATTTTACAAATTGCGTTCGGTTGTTTTTTTTGGGGGGGGGGGGGTGGGGCATTGCCCCCGTTGGTCCATGGCCATGGTCCGAGTATCATCCGTTCCTCAACGAGGCACACAAGCTCCACAACAACATGATACATGTATATGCGTGCATGCAAATTTTATGCAATCCACGCATGCCAGCAAATCAGAGTCGACTTTAGAAATTGTGACGTCATTTCAAGGAGAAATTCGGGTCTAGGCCATTGATTGGTCAATTGGCTGCCTTGTTTTTGTAATACAGCAACCAATTTCCGAAGACCCGATAGAAGGCACCCGCTGAATATTCAGAATCTGGAGGTCAATTGGCTGCCTTGTTTTTGTAATACAGCAACCAATTTCCGAAGACCCGATAGAAGGCACCCGCTGAATATTCAGAATCTGGAGGTCAAGACGCAGTCTTGTTTTGCATAATTTGTCACTGAATCTGCACGCATATCATAGAGGCTGTGCAAGCGGCTATTCCACAGACTATACTTAACAAGTAGGCCACACTCCCGCTTATAGTGAACTAATGGCTTGTACAAGCATTTTCCACATTTTGAATCGGCCACAATCCTCCTCCATTATGAAATGGTCCATAGCACTTTCTTTGTACTTTAACAAACCCTGAACATCGAGTCCTATTGTAATCTCATAATGACTGGACATCACAGTATGTATGTACTGACTTAATAACAACTGCACAATGAAGTGTGGATTTTGATATAATCATGACCTTCACTCTGACAGTAAACGATAAGGTTTGTGGCAGTACATCTTGATGGTATCCACACCTGGAATGCAGGGATCATCCATTGTCAAACCTCCCTCACAAAGACGTGTTGAAGTCCCAGATCTTGAGCTTGTAGTCGGAGCACGCTCCGATTATCTTGGTTTCATCAAAGAAGAGGCTGTTGATTTGGCTGCTGCTCTGCAAAGTGTGGTTACTCTTATTGCTGTGTTGTGAATGGAAACCAAACAAATATAGACTTTATTATATCATTGAGGGAGCTACGCTTATTCTTTTGTCTAACTAGTGGTAGCATTGTCAAAAGTTGTGTCTTGAGGAATTTGAAACCTTCGTAAAACCACTTGGAGAACCTAATCAAACTTGTTGCTTGCGTCCTAGAAAGCAAGACACTTAGCTCAATACTCTTCATTCCTAATAGAACATACGGCTATCAATCTGTGAGCCTTTTGTGAGGGCAAAGATAATTCTGGGTCATTCAGTGAAACAGCTAGCAGAGCTAAACCTTGTACATGTAAACAATTTAAGTTTTGGGGGCAAGGAAATGCTTTACGAGTCACAAGATTTCACGAGTCACATGTAGCTATAACTCCGGTTTTAGACAAATCTTCAAGAATCGCACAAAACCAAACGATCATCAGGAGTGACTCAAGTCAACCCAAATAGATTTTAGTTTCAGACAGGCAAACGTTATGTGTTAATTTTGCATTGACTAGCCTCTGGAGTCATTCCTAACCATTAAATGCAACAGTTGATCTTTTGTGTGTAATTAGTCCTTATTGTTTCAAACGTGGCACTCAGGAATGCGTGACTGAAAAGGATATAAATTTCAAACAAGTGTATAACCTAACTGGAGGTCCTCAGTCCCATTTTGACTTAAGTTTAGTACCCATGTTAATGTCTTTGTCCAAGGGGCGCTAGTAAACTGTAAACCCGTATATGCCATGTAACCAGGGATCACACCCAAAGACAGGATGCTAGCAACATACATTAGCAATGCTACAAACATATGCTTACATATTTTGAAATACACCACAACGGAAAACTGACTAGGAGCATTATATGTATTTCTTAAAACGCTGATTGGAGTGGGGTCTGAACCTGCAACCTCCTGATTGCCGTTCCGGGGCTCTACCAAGTGAGCTATCCAGCCCTCTGTTGGCGGTTCCTCATTATGTCAGTGTCTTTGTCCAAAGGGGCACTAGTTAGAAGCCATCAACCTGTATATGCCATGTAGCCAGAGATCCTGCCCAAAGTCATGAGGCTAGCATTATTACAGTAATGCTGGGAATATGGAAAATAGCAAATGGGGAACACTCAGAGAGGATACAGCTTTTATTACAAAGTTGTGGTTTATTTGAAAACCCATTTAAAAAAATAAAAACAGTAACATTAAAACATGTGTATACCTATCAAGGTTCCAGTACTTGACCATCCCATCCTGTCCAGCAGTGACTAGTAATCCCCTGGGACTATCAGGATCCTTTGCATTGTCCACTCTCAGACCAACACTCTCCACCCTGACAATACAAATCAAAATACAAGAATCTCACTATGTACTTTCTTTAGTTCACGCCAGGATTACCTTTGACAAGAACGGAACGAGGCGCGGGATTACTTTTCACTCGACCTCAAGCCAGGCAGGTTGAAGCCATCACCCTCGGGCAGCACGCTCATATTTCAGGCCTCGCTCGCTGCGAGTGGGTTGCTGACAGATATTTCCGGCCTCGATCCCTGCGTGTTTACCTGTTATCCGTTCCAAATACCGCAAAAATTGTGCGTGTATAAACGGCCTCCAGGGCAAACTGGTTAAACATATACCTTGCAGGAATATACGAGTGATTCAATTTTCTGCATATAATTTACCATGTAGCCAGCAAATGCCACATGAAATGCATGTCAGGCCCAGTAATGCATGTCAGGCCCAGGCTACACTGGAAGATCTAGAAGCTTTCCAAAGGAGAGGCTAAAGTATTGAAAGTATAGAGACCAAAGAAATGAGCCATAAGAACCTGTATTGTTTTGAATCACATAGTATTTAAAAACTATAGAGTGCTTGGGCGGTTTTAGGCCGTTTCGGGCAGTTTCGGGCAAAACTTTTGTGTGTATACATTCCCTCTGGCGTGAACTGGTTAAGGGTCCATGCGATGAAAACTATTTGACATCCCTTTTTGCTAGTTTTATGTACTTTTTGTTACTTTTTGTGCTGAAATAGCTGCAACATTGAGGTTTCTGGCCAGAATGACAACACAGTTTTGCTCATGAATATGGAAATGTTTATAGTTTAAAAACCAAAAAGGCACCAAAATGCCCTTCAAAATGGAAAAACGAAAATTTAAAATATATAAGTTAAATGGGACACAAAGATGCATTTTCAAGGACAACATTAATATAATTTCAATGCATGGGCCCTTTAATGTGCATTTTGGTAAGCTTATTGGTCGAAGGAACTCTGAGTGAATGCGTACCGTACCACCTGAACGCGACTAGCGCGAGCCTGGGGCCACCTCAGAAAATGGCTGTTGCCGGATAAGTCCATATATTTTCAATTTCTTTCTGTGTTTTTGGCTGGTTGGGTTCATGCTCTTACCGTTTGTCATGTTCATCGAATGTTTTGATACAGCTGGCCGTTTCAAGCCTCCAGAGGGAGACTGTCTCGCCGACAGCGCATGTGAAGTAACCACTGTGATAACTGAGTGCCATGATGGAGGTACTCTGGCTGGCCCAGATGACTTTTGTATAGCGGCCCGTCTCCACGCTCCAAACACGAATACTCTGACAAGACAAACAACAAACATTGAAAAGCTTGAAAATGGTGGGGTGTTATCAAATTTGTTCTCCTTTGATACGAAACAGACCTGTCTGGACACACTCTACATATCTCGGACAAATACATCCAGCAGGAGAAACTGCTTTGGAAATGCATAAATACTGTACAAAACAAATTTCTTTGAGTAACAATGAGATGTGATGTACACACTGATCTTCATCACACTGACTGGATAACATATTGAGAATTGAGTCACCAGGTTGCCAAACTGACATCACTTGGTTGCCATCTTGAGGAGACCTTAAATGTATAAATTTGTGCATTACCTCTTGATATAGCATGCTGTACTGTTTGCTGTTAATGCATGTGGCGGTGATTATTGGAGGTCTTCAAAATTAACTAGCGAGCAGCTTTTACCTCGTGCATGAGGATGTATCAGTTCAAGCATCAGTTGATGTACAGGTTGAGCGAAAAAAAAAACCCCAAATGTCAGAACTATTGTTTAGTGACGTTCTGCATGTAGCACTTTCAAAATCTAGGATATGAAAGCCCCATTCATAAGCTTTCTTTTAGTATAAGAATCATTCAAACCACTCATGTACTTTTCAAGTTACAGAATTTTAAACACAAACACCATTTTAAAGTTCTGTCTTCGGATCATAAAAAAGGTGTGCGTTCTTTCAGCAAAACGAAAATAATTCACACACATCCCTTCCTTCCTTCCTCCCTTACAAGTGCAGACTTCATGGCTGAAGATAAGCGCACTGCCAGAAACACCGGGGCGAACCCCTTCTCTTAGCGATAAGTGTACTGGGTTCTTTAACGTGCATTATAGAACACACGGGACCTACGGCTTTACGTCCCATCCGAAGGACGAAGCAATAATGGTTAGGTGCCTTGCTTAAGGGCACAAGTGTCCAGACCCGGGCTCGAACCCACACCACTGTTGCCTCTGAAACACCAGAGCATGAGTCCGGTGTTCTTAACCGCTAGGCTCACTGACACTCCCTATCTGGTTTGTTATTGTTTTGCTGAAAGAACACTTACCTTTTTGTGATCCGTGGACAGAACTTTAAAACAGTGGTTTTGTTTACAATTCTGTAACTTGAAAATTACATGAGTGATTTGAATGATTCTTGTAGTAAAAGAAGCTTATGAATTGGGCTTTCATATCCTAGATTTTGAAAGTGCTACATGCAGAACTTCACTAAAACAATGGTCCCGGCATTTGGATTTCCTTTTTTTTACTCACCAGTCACCCTGTAGGCCTGTACAGTACATTTTAGTAAAAAGAGACCAGTGGATTTACAAGACATTTTAGGGTTTGCTCCTTTTAGCCAAATTTTTTGTCAATGTTTATGACGTTGCTGCTGTCCTGAAATTGTCATTCGTCATATCTTGCTGATACTGCAAATGATGCTAATGCACAAAAAAAATATTGCTTTATTATAAACTGTGTCATGTGCATACAGCACACTACTTTCTAGCAAATTGCTTCATTAGACCAATTTATATACCACCCAAGTAAATCCTTGTCTTTTGATTGGAGGATTGTAGGCATTCATTAATTGAACCATTGCGGCATTCATTAATAGAACCATTGCATGGCCTACGTCGTAACCATGCATTTTTTGTTCCATTCACCGTGCATTTTCGTACAATCCCTTTGATATATTGCACGCCGCGCGCACGCTAATACGCACATTAGCCTGGCGCTATACGATCCTTGCCTTATTTATACTTTATCATGCGTATAGCAGTACAAAACTTGAAGTTGATACAGTCGCCTTGATGATTTTTTGCATTATTTTAACTTCCAATGTTCATTTTTTCATTATTTTCAATGATGTGACTTTTAAACCTTTGGTAGTCTTAACAAGCTGAAAAAAAGAAGTGGATATGATACAATTTTGTGAGTTTTGTTTGTTCTTTGACTTTTAAACCTTTGTTAATCTTGTCAAGCTGAGAAAAAAAAAAAGTGGATGTGATACAATTTTGTGATTTTGTTTGTTCTTAAAGTTTTATCCTCCAATCGAATGAAAAGATCTACTTGGATGTTATATAAAACAAATAATGAACGTTTTGCATTCATGCAATGGTGAGAATATTTCCATTTGTTGAAAGATGAAATGTTCCATTCAACTCGGCTTCGCCTCGTTGTCAATCTTTCAACTCATGAAAATATTCTCACAATTGCACTCATAAACATTCATTATTTGTATACCATTTCATAAAGAAAAGTTCAGCAGGACATACCCTATCAGCAGATCCAGAGATGACCATTGTGCAGTCGTCATCCATGTCCACACAGAAGACAGCCTGAGTGTGGCCCACCAGCGTATGCTCCAGAAGACAAGTTCTCATGTCCCACAACTTCAGCTGGGAGAAAAACAAACAAATAGCAAACAATGTCGAAGAATGTAGTTTTGTGATGATTAAGGTTGACACCCCTTGTCTCTCAATTTCACTTCTCTGATTATAGTGTTGTTATTGAATGGCATGCAGTTGCAGTTTCTCAGTTAATATTATTTCTCAAGAATAGGAGTACTAGTAGTTCAAAATAAACTAAGAAGAAAGTACAGAAACCTTATAAAACTGTGCATTACCATCAGAGCAGTCTAGTCCTTGAAAATACGTATAAATCCATAAAAAGTACTCAAGCTCAACAGCTATGTGACCATGTGACCTAAATTTGTTTGATTCTCAATCTTCGTTAAGTTATTATCCTTAACGAGACTTCGCCTCGCCCCTGAAACACAGAGGCGGCGGTTTTGCCGCCTCTCGCCTACGTAGTTGAACAATTAACTCGCAAACACACATACTTTTAAAAAAAATTCTTGGACCCCCTTTTGTCCCTCTTTTGTTTTTACTTGTAACTTTTTAGGAAGAGCCCCTATATGTTTTGTACACATACCTCAAAACTGGACCGTCAAATAGTGGACCCTATTGTCCTCTGTTGTTTAAGGTCCATTACTTGAATGTGTATGCATGTATCTACACACATACACACCCTTTGCACTCTATAGTATAACGGTGATCGCCCATGAAGTGAACTCCAAATTGAAACCAATTTTGTGTAAATATCTATGTCTTTGAATTGTCAAAAAAGTTTTTACTTGTATTCGTCCTTTTAAGAGGGCGCTCTTTCACTATTTACAGAGTCAAAGATTCGTCATGACAATAGAACGTTCCATTGAGTTCCGCCAAATGATGTTTTGACCAATCACAGCTTGATAATAAAAATCTTCATGCATGCAAAACCAAGTGCACATCAATACCATGCAATGGTACTTAAGGTGAGCACCATTTTCTGCTAATTATTAAGAATTATATAACACCCAAGTGAATCCTTGTCATTTGATTGGAGGATTGTAGGTCACGCGGCATTCATTAATCAAACCATTGCACGGCCTACGTCATAACTGTGCATTTTTGGTTCCATTCACCGTGCATTTTCATCCCATCCCTTTTGATCTATTGCATGCCACGCGCACGCTAAGACGTGCAGCGGCCCGGCGCAATAAGATCTTTGCGCTAGTTAGACTTGCCTTTGAAGTTGATGCAGTTCAATTGATGATCATTTTGCATTGTTTTAAGAACTTACAATGTTAATTTTCATTATTGTCAATGATTTGACATTTAAACCTTTGCTAGCCTTGAACAAGCTGAAAAAAGTAGTGGATATGATTCAATTTTGTGAGGTTTGTTTGTTCTTAAAGTTTTATCCTCGAATCGAATGACTCGACAAGGATCTACTTGGATGTTATATAAAACAAATAATGAATGTTTTGCATTCGTGCAATGGTGAGAATATTTTCATTCGTTGAAAGATGGAATGTTCCATTCGAGCGTTCAATCTTTCAACGAATGAAAATATTCTCACCATTGCACGAATGCAAAACATTCATTATTTGTATACCATCAAGAAATTGGCCTCTGCATGCCTCTTTCTCCGGCTATTGCTATGGCTGTCAAAACTTAACCACGGACAGACAGTGGGACACTTACTGTCCTATCCTGTGAAGCAGTGACCAGAAAGTGGCCCTTCTGTGCCATTGCCCAGATGGGTCCATCGTGGCCAAACATGGTGCGTGTACAGACGCCACTGCGTAGGTTCCAGACTTTCACGGTGCCATCAAAGGAGGAACTGACTAGCAGGTAACGGGTGAAAAAGCTTAGGCACCAGACTCCTTTCTGTGAGGTTGATAACAAAACATAAATTTACTAAGGGCTCACTAGCCGTATCAAGGGATATTGGTGCCTGTCAAGTGCTTTCTATAGCCCATGTAGATGATCTGCCGGTAACTTTTATGTGACTTACAATTATGTACAATTCAAATGTTCAAATCGATGTCCTGGCTTACATAGTCAAATTTCAACATTTTGGAACAACTTGCCCTGTAGTCTACTAAACCTTTGTCTCAAATTCAAAATTCAAGAAGAAAGTTCAAAACCTAACGTGGAGAATTTTCAGCTTAGTGGATATGACCCTTTAAAAAAAAAACTGAAAAAACAAAACAAAACAAAACATTTTTGATCACGAAACTCAATTTTGTCTCCATAATGAAAACATTTGGGCCCAAACGCGCAAAAGCTCAGTGTGTGAGACTAGTGAGAGCCAACATACAGCCATGCACACATGGACCGTACACACATACAGTTGACCTTGCAACGCATACACCACATTCAACATGGGATTGGTAAACTGGAGGATTTGGATTGCTCCATTATGTGTAGTAGGTAAGAACGAAGGATTTCAATGTTTATCTGTGTGTTAAACAAACCAAAACAAGCGTTTTCTCAGAAAAAAATGAAGATCATGTTATGAAGTTCATATATATATATAAACTCCATGATTATATAATTCTTCTTTCTTCTCTGTACTACCGGACAAGGCTTCCATCGATCTCGCACTATGGTCACGGTTTATGTACAGATTTGTACCTATTATTCAAGTGGAACGGTCCTGCTCTGAAAGCCTGTGGCTCGGAAATGCACACGTAAACAGGCTATACAAGGGTCCTTTTTGTCAGAAAAGTTCTCATTGGAAGAAAACTTTCGGAGAAAAATTATCCCTGGATTTAGGACCAATCACAATGAATTTGACATGGATTCGAAAGAGGAACTCTTCCGCTTTACAAAACCATTCACCCCAAAGTGTGATGACCTTTAGTTCTCGCGCTATGTCAAGATAAAGACGACGGTGTCGTGTCTGCATGTGACAGATAGCCAGTCTATTAGAGTACATTGTATGTCAAAGGTCAACTCGTGTAAGCGTTGCGGTGCGCGGAGCCATGTTGAATAAACGTGTGTTATGAAGCTGTAAGCCAAACCGAGCTGGAGTTGTTGTGGTGCTATTTGCGTCCCAAGTTGTTTAAATACGAATCCCCATCAAAGGATATAACATTGGCGACGAGGTAAACAATGGAGAAAACCGTGATTCCCACCTTCAACTGCTTTTCAGAGCCGGCAACCCTCGGGCCGCGTTGGGAAAGGTGGCTCACGTCGTTCGAACTGTACGCGGACGGTAAGGGCCACATCGTTGGATCTGCCACCGCACCCGAGGTAAAGCAAAGACGACGGGCGTTGCTGCTCCACCTTGCGGGCCCAGACGTTCAGGAAATTTTTCAAACCCTGCCGAACACGGGTGACCCTGCCGACTACGACGCTGCAAAAAAAGCGCTGAATGCCTACTTTGTTCCCCGGAAGAACGCGGCATTCTCACGGCAAACATTTCATCAGTTGGCACAGAAGGAAGGAGAGACTGTGCTACAATTTGTAACCAGACTTCGGAGGGCGGCCAGGGATTGCGATTTTGGAGGGGAAAAGGACAATCAGATCAGGGATGCTGTGTTGAGTAAGTGCAAATCCGATTATGTTAGACGCAAACTGTTGGAAACTGGGGCTGAACTGACACTGGATAAGGCACTGCAAATAGCTGATAAATGTGAAAAGGTGGAAGGACAAATGGCTGCACTGTCTGGCAAAAGCAAAGACCCTAAATCTGACTCTGTCAACCGTGTGTCAGACAAGAAACAGAAATCCCGTGACAAGCAGTACAAACCCAAAACGGAAACCAAACACTCATGGACGCCACAATCACAAACGGGAAATCGGCGTACAAAACCTGAACCGACCCCCAAAGGTGCTTGCTACAGATGTGGTCGAACCGGACATTTCGGCCGTGACTCGAACTGTCCCGCGAGGGGTCAAACATGCCAAAAGTGTTCTGGCAGGGACCACTTCGCAAAGATGTGCAAAACAAAAACCAAGCCCAGAGTCAACCAAGTGGGTGAGGAACACACTAAACCCGAGGCTTCACAAGATTACGCCTTCCTCATCAGAGAGGGACCACATTCGAACATGTTGAAGATCAAGGTGGGCGGAGTCGACCTTAACATGCTGATTGACTCGGGAGCAACGAGCAACATCATCGACGAGCAGACTTGGGACTCACTCAAACAGAACAAAATTCAGTGTGAATCCCATGTAGCCCCACCAGACAGAAAGCTGTGGGCGTATGGCGCAGACCGTCCCCTGTCACTCAAGGGCACATTCGAGTGCGAAGTGCAGATATCAGGCAGATCTACCCGAGCCGAATTCATCGTAATCAAAGGAAAGGGAGTACCGTTTCTTGGCAAAGACACAGCAATGAAACTGAGCGTACTCCAAATCGGAATCAATGCTGTGAGCGGCCACGCCGGGACTATAGATGAGGTCAAAGTTGACAGGTGCGCTAAGAACAGCTCAGCTACGAACTGTGACAAGGCCAAGCAGTACCAGCGGCAGTTTCCTGGGGTGTTCGGAGGCGTGGGTAAGCTGAAAACTGAGCAAGTTAAGCTCCACATCGACACCTCGGTTACGCCAGTTGCGCAGCCCCTTAGGCGAATACCATTCAATTTGCGCAGTAGAGTAGAACAAAAAATACGCGAACTAGAGCGCCTTGACATAATCGAAGCCGTTGATGGCCCGACACCTTGGGTCAACCCTGTCGTCGTGGTACCGAAACCGAACGGTGATATTAGACTTTGTCTTGACATGAGACGCGCGAATGAAGCGATCATACGCGGCCGTCATCCAATCCCTACTGTGGATGAACTTTTGCAAAGCATGAACGGCTCAAAGGTTTTCAGTAAACTCGATCTCAAATGGGGTTACCACCAGTTGGAACTCGCCACGGAGTCGCGAGGGATCACGACGTTTGTCACGCACTGCGATCTATATCAGTACAAACGACTTCTGTTCGGAGTAAGTTCCGCGAGCGAACAGTACCAGTACATGATCGCAAAAACGCTAGCAGGTCTTGAAGGCGTAGAAAACATCTCGGACGACATAATCGTACATGGCCCTGACCAAGATACCCATGACAGCAGAGTGCTGGCAGTTTGCGCAGATTGCAGGAGCTAGGTCTTACCCTGAATGCTGAGAAGTGCCAGTTCAACATGAGCCGGCTAGTATTCATGGGGATCCTAATGTCCGAGAAGGGCATTGGTCCCACGCAAGAACGCGTTAGAGCCGTATCCGAATTCAGAGAACCCGAGAACGTATCAGAGGTTCGGAGTTTTCTCGGCCTAGTTGGGTTCAGTAGTAGATTCATACCCAACTTCGCTATTCTGTCCGACCCGCTTCGCAAGCTGACCCGAAAAGGCGTTCCATTTCAATTTGGGCCACACCAGAAAGCAGCCTTCAACGCGCTTAAGGAGAGCCTCGCGAAGGCAACCACACTCGCGTACTATGATAAAACGGCACCGACAAAGGTGATAGGTGACGCGAGCCCAGTCGGCCTGGGTGCAGTATTAGTTCAGGAACAGCGTGACGGTCTGGTTCCAATCTGCTATGTGAGCCGCAGCCTGACCGATTGCGAAAGAAGATATTCGCAAACAGAAAAGGAAGCGCTGTCGTTGGTTTGGGCCTGCGAAAGATTCCATGCCTATATCTATGGACGCGACTTTGAGCTTCTAACTGACCACAAGCCACTCGAGGCCATATATGGACCCCGTTCCAAACCATGTGCCCGGATTGAACGCTGGGTACTACGCACAACCGTACAACTACAAAGTTGTATACATCCCCGGACGCGAGAATATCGCTGATGCCCTGTCCCGCCGCTTAAGTGGCAAGGGCAAACCAGAACATGCCCATGGCGCGGATGAATATGTTCGTTTCGTAGCTGTATCTGCGACGCCGCGTGCCATGACCACGAAGCAAGTCGAAAATGCGTCTGCTGAAGACAGTGAACTTGCAAACGTGAGAGAAGCAATTCGCACTGGAAAGTTCGAAAACTGTAAGGCATACGCTCCGGTCGTAGGAGAGCTGTGTATCATGGGACAGCTTGTTCTGCGTGGAACACGCATTGTCCTACCACAGAAATTGAGGCAACAGGCACTCGCTCTTGCTCACGAAGGGCATCTCGGCATTGTCGGCACCAAACAAAATCTCCGCACGAAAGTCTGGTGGCCGGCAATGGACAAAGCGGCGGAAAAATTCTGCAAGTCGTGTCACGGATGCCAAATTGTATCGCGACCTAACCCCCCTGAACCACTTAGGCCAACCCCACTCCCGGATGGTCCGTGGCACGATCTGGCAACCGACCTACTCGGGCCACTTCCATCGGGACATTCTATACTAGTGTTGGTCGATTACTATAGCCGGTACTATGAATACCAGATATTGAGCTCCACCACCACAGACAAAATCGTTGACTCCCTCGAAGAGGCATTTAGCCGCCACGGCTTACCACTGACCCTTAAGTCGGATAACGGTCCGCAATTTCGCTCGCAAGAGTTTCGTGACTTTTGTGAGGAGAATGGAATATCCCATGTGAGAGTGACTGCCAAGTGGGCTCAAGCAAACGGTGAGGTGGAGCGACAGAATGACTCGATCATGAAACGAATCCGCATTGCGCAAGCTGCAGGTCAGGATTGGAGAAAAGAACTGCGCAAATACGTCGCGAAATACCGCGCAACCGAACACCCCACCACAAGGAAAACTCCTGCTGAACTACTGTTTAACCGGAAAATCTGCGGCAAACTACCAGCATTCAAGCCAGACAATCACACTGATTTGGAGGTTCGTGACCATGATGCTGAAAGCAAAGCAAAAGCTAAACTGTACGCGGATACACGCCGAAATGCAAAATACTCTGATGTGCAGATTGGCGACCAAGTCCTCGTGAGGCAGGAGAAGACCAACAAACTTTCTACTCCTTTCATTCCCGACCCATTCACCGTTGTGAGTAAAACCGGCAACAGTGTGGTTGTTGCATCCCCGGAGGGAGCCCAGTACTCACGAAACACCAGCCATGTTCGGAAGTTCACGCAGAGTGCAAGTGACACAGGCATTAACACTGCCAGTGAACCTCCCATAGCGGACAGCGGTGGGAACACCATGGACCAGGCAATCAGTCCCCAAAAGACTGTAACTGATACCCCACCCGCTGTGACCCCACCGGTTGCACAGGAGCTGCCCAGTCCATGTGCGGGCAGACCCAAGAGACAGTGTGGCATGCATCCTAAGTATAAGGACTATATCTTGAACTAGAGTGGACTGAACTAAAGTGACTTTATCTAAGTGTTGTTCATCATAAAACATGTATTTATATGTAGCATGCTTGTGTTTTGAATAAGAGTAGTTTTTATAGGAGTGTTCTAAAAACAAAACAAGATTCAGTTTTCGTCTCATATCCGAATCTGTTCACTAGAGTTTAGATTTTGGTCATGATGCTCAACAAAAGAAAACATCCTCAATTTGTTTATAGTAAATTTCAAACCTGCGCTACCAGTAGTAGCTTGACTTGTGCATGTATACAAATCCATGAAGGTCAGACAGATGCATGTTGTTGATTATATAAGGGTTTGTAAATTCGCCTAAAGTTTAATAGTTTTGCTTGGAGTTAAAGTTAAAGATGTTTGTTAGCTCAAATTAGGTTTTGCCCTAATTTGTTAGCTGCTGTGATTATTGGGCAGTGGAAATTGTTATAGTTAATCTTTTGCATATCACCCATTATTCAAGAAAACCAAAGTTTCCTTTTGAAGGGGAGGGATGTCGTGTCTGCATGTGACAGATAGCCAGTCTATTAGAGTACATTGTATGTCAAAGGTCAACTCGTGTAAGCGTTGCGGTGCGCGGAGCCATGTTGAATAAACGTGTGTTATGAAGCTGTAAGCCAAACCAAGCTGGAGTTGTTGTGGTGCTATTTGCGTCCCACGTTGTTTAAATACGAATCCCCATCAAAGGATATAACAGACGGGTCATCAAATAGCTGTCCGTTTGGGCTATTTTTCCATGCTTTTCCACACACACATCTGGCGGAGTGCAAAACTTTGAAGAAAAAATGATTCTTGGTTTTTCAAAAAATGTTTAAGAAACATACATAATCTTAAAGCTTAAATGTATTCTTTCATATTCCGTTCTCCCCGAATTAATACGATGTTCCATACAAAAGATACAGAGTTTGTTAAAGCAAACTTGCCTCATTTTTGAGAGGTTTGACCATGTTAAAGCTTCGTGTAGCAAATCCGGGCGAGCAGATGCGCGCTAGTTTTCATAATGAGCAATCTCTATGTTCAAAAATCAATCAATTGACTGATTGTTGGCCTTCACTTACATTTCTAGATTCCTTGACAGCTTACCCGACAATAATTTCACGATTAGTACCAGTAGGATCCAAATAAGATTTCTGATAAAAATGCAGTCGGTTATGTTTGGGATAAATGCAAATGATCCTACGTGCCTTTAAGCAGACACCGAATGTAGGCTCATTCTGAAATTCTGAGACTTATGTTTGTTTTCAGTCAGCAACTTTCAATTTAAACTACTTGCAACATCCAGAGAACAGATATGAAATGAACGCTCCGAATGATGAAAATAAATCACCATTTTGCATTTTAAGTACAATTTATAAATATGGGCAATTCAAGTGTTATCGGTTATGTAATGTCCATGACAGGCCTCTAAGAGTTCAGTGAACAAACCTGAAAATTCAAATCTTATACATCCATTATCTAGTGATGGTCCAGGGGATAACATAAGAATAACACACACAAACATGCGTTCACCGTCGATCGTGGACGTCCTATTGTCCGTCTTTTGTTTGTACTCTTTTAGGAAGACTCCCATTGGTTTGGTACACGACCCCAATCGCAAACGTATGCTGGGAAACGTGGACGATATTGTTCTCTTTTGTTCTCTGGTATTTTTCGTCCACAGTTTGAAAAGATGAACACGTACACAAGGAATGCGCCGTTCGTGGGTGAGAATGGCCAGAGGGCGAATCATTCATCACCCACAAACGGCGCGCTACCGAGCGTATTAACCTACTTAACACGAAGGCCTGGAACGAAGTGTTGAATTTGCTAAAATGGGAAAATTATGTTTATTATTATATGAGAACAGAACGATGACGTCACATCATTGTTATTATTTAGTCAATTAGTTTCATTTAAAGCATTTAAAAGAACGGCAGTCGTCGAGCTGCCACAGTAGCCTAGTGGCCGGCTAATGAGATGAGCTAGGGATTGAAAGATCCCTGGTTCGAATCCTGCTGTGTCCATTTTTCTAATGACTATTTTTCTGCTTCAACTTTATTGACACTTTTTTATTGAAGGGGAAAAAGGAGAACAAAAACCTGAGTGTCTTGCTGTGATTCTATGAAATTACTGAATTATTTATCATAATTGGCTTCACCCACCTACGGGAAAAAAATATGCGCGTAGTACATCATTTGTAAGATACTGAACGGCGCGCTGTGCTCCATTCATGCAAAAATAATGGCGAGAAAAAACAATGGTGTGATGTCACAGGAGGATGTTAAAGACTAGGAGTTTGGATCATTTCTCTGAATCATTCATTAGATAACATCGTTTAATCATTGGCTCTGTCACAGACATAACAGTTCCTTTCATAACACTGCAACTGCCTTTCATAACACTGCAATTGCCAATATATGCATGTAATCAGTATTAAACAACTATCATTTTAGCTAAGATTTCTTAAGAAACAGCTATAGCAAGCAAAGTTACGGTTTATATTTTAAGACTTTTTAAATGTCACTTATACCCCTGAGCTGGGTTTACTTTACAACACTTGCCTGGTATCCGTGTTACTCACCGTGTGTCCTTTCAATGTCTGTATCAGGTTACCAGTGTGGATGTCCCATATCTTAATGCTAGAATCCTTACTGCCACTGGCCAATCTTGTCTTGCCGTCAAACGTGACACACAGCACCCTAATCAAAATAACATTCCACAAACAGATTGAAATTTCATAAAGGCTACCTTTAAAATTTAAAGCTTTCAATAAATCATATTGTTGATGTTTACATAAAAATTCATCTTGGCCATTGTTAGGCTGTTTCCACATCTCTTTCCAAGAGCTGTTGTCTAGATCATCAACAACTTCAACTACATGGGAACATGCTGACAATAAATGAAACCATAACTCTGGTAGCCTTCGTCAAGCGTTAGACGATCCGATGATCAGCTGCTAACATAAACAGTAGCCGCGCACTATGCCACTCACACGTACTGTGATGTACACATACCGTAATTTTCGGAATATAAGCCGCGCGGCGTATAAGCCGCAGCACGCAAAAATCTGCAAATTAAGATTTGAAGTCGGCGTATAAGCCGCATCGGCGTATAAGCCGCACCGACCGCTGCGGTTTCAATTTTGTAAGGCCTCCAAATTCTAGTCAAAATGCTCTGAACCAGTTCCATTTACACTACAGAAGCTATTAAAAGGGCCACAAAAGTTAAATCAAATCATTTACAATCGATACTTTTACAAACAAATATGGGAATTGATGAGAAATGAACACCGGGAACTGCTGCCGGCTGCCCCGTCATAGCACGGCAGCCTGCGCCACGCACGCCGGTGAATGACAACATTTTCCCACAGCACGTGAGAAAGTATGAAACCCACCGTGTGTTGTCTGACTGGAGCGCTACAAATCTTGCTTTGTGGCAACAGATGCTGATTTGTTTTGTCCTAAGAATAAACAGGTCCGTTTTTACCTCAAAACTTATCCACTTATTCAAGTTTCGATCGTAACTTTCTTCGGAAATAGTCAAAACGAAGCGGACATTTTAATAGACGAATCCATTAATTTTGTAAGGGGTGATTTAGTCCCTCTTTTGAGTTTTACATCGTTTCTTGAATACATTTCAAGAAAACAAAATATATTGCAACGTTGAACAACTGATTATGTAATAGAAAAATGTTTCGAACGCCATACAAATTTTAGTCGTCTTGTTTTCTTATTTTTTTAACAGCGGAAATATTGGTAATTATTGTTCCCAAGAAAGAACACCCCTTTGTTACCACAAATGGTGTGGTCCGCTGGGGGAAAAACATGCTGCATACCGGCTGCACTGTACCAGTATCACGTACGGCTGGTCGCAAGTGTCAAAGACAGCTTTCATCACCGTACTTTTTACCGCTCGGTACCTTTACTTGAGACGTGGTTTCGGTTTGTTAATGACTTTCTTAATTTATAATTCATTTCAGCAACACATCTCTTCTTGTACCAGTGCATTAAATACACATGTGAATCTTATTTTTATTCTTCAAGGCTCGGCGTATAAGCCGCCCTGTGTATAAGCCGCAGTAAACATTTTCATGGGCAAATTCAACGTATAAGCCGCGGCTTATATTCCGAAAATTACGGTACTGTACAAAGCACGAACAGTGACCGCCCACAGCTAGTCTACAATATACATGTATAAGTGATGAAAACAAAAGTTAAAGCAATGCTCACCGGGAAATATTTTGGCTTTTCGGTGAGCACTGCTTTAACTTTTGTTTTCATCACTTATACTTTTCTTCAGTGCTACGCAGTTCCGCTTCATTTTGTACGCTACAATATACATGTATGCAAATCGGTTGGTGCTGGTCGAATGCCTTGGAACAACGGTCGCGATGGCATATCATTTTAGGGCAAGTTTTGTTATTTTGTCGCTAGATTTATAGAGTTAAATTTGGTCTGCGGACTCCAACTTGTTGTAGAATGTAGCCACACTATCCATGTAAAATATGAGCCTCCACAACCAAGTACTGAATAATAATCTCATCTTTATTAGCATACGAGGTCATCGCTGGAAATCCAGCGACAAAATAAAGAAAAACATATGCCATGGCTCACGCTTGTTCCAAGGCGTTCATTCAGCACCAACTGATTTGCATATTGTAGCCTAGCCGGGTGAGGTCGCTGTTCATGTACGTGCGATTTGAGTGCATAGTGCATAGCTGCTGTTTATGTTAGCGACTGACCATCGATCATCGGACACTATTGTCCAACGCCTAGACCAAGGCTATAGCTCATTTCGGAGACGGCTATTCTTACTTGGATTTATGACCTTTGACATCAATTCATTGGGTGGCCTTTGCTTCACTATTTTAATATTTTTTTTGCAAAATCTGAACATAAGTGCATTGTGACACAAACTTGTTTACGTTTATTAGCATTTTTCAACGCAAAAAAGGCCCTTTGTTTTCCCGAACATGCTATACATTAAAAATGTGATCATCTTGAAGAGTATGGTTTATACTTTCAAATGCTGAGCGATATGGTTAGATATGTATCATTTAACGGGCGAAGGTTCGAAAGAGGTGTTTGTTTTCGTGGTGAATTTACTGTGTTTAGCACAGTGTCGTGAGGGCTGTTGAGCAAACGTCTGCAAGTTTTTCATATGTTGCTCATAGTTTAAAAGCTATCACTAAATCAGTTTACAGCACACAGCTGCTCATCGTACTCACTTGGCTGTATGACCTCTGACATCAATTTGCTTGCATTTACCCGACTCCCAGTTCTGTCTCAGGAAAACGTTGTCCCTGTACACAGTCTTCCACAGGAAATGTCCACTTGGCAAAGGAATTTCTGCACAAAAAAACATGAAACCAAAACGAAAAAAAAGAAGATTAATATACGAAACAAAAACTCTGAGAGGCTTTACTTTCTAAAGATGAACTTTTTCCCCTTTGATTTGTTGACTTTTGTTGAAGATATTAGTTGCTCAACAGGTACAAATCTAGCCAATGTATTGGTTATTTGTACAAATGTGTTAGAGCCAGTTTACCTCTATACATAAAAGACTGTGGATTTGCATTGCAAAGTTGCAAATGTTGAACACATGTCAAATTCACTTTCATGCATGTGACATTTAAACCAGTTTCTAGTTTTAATCTTCGAGCAAATTTGAATCCTTGATTCTGATTGGTCGATCCATGGCAACAACAGTGTGATATTTAACTATTGTTGACTGCTGTGACGTGGGATGTGCTGTTTTCAACACCCTAGGGGCGCCATATTCACATCAGGTGCTATGCGCCTAGAGGAGGTAAAACACAGCATATATCCCACATCAAAGCAGTCAACAATTGTTTATATCGTGCCAATACGTCAAAACGATAAATGGCTGTAAATTACCATGCAAGAAATAAATGAAATCAGTGATACCTAAATCTTGCATATTCTATGCATCCGTAAGTTTCAAATTGTCAAATCAAAAAAAGACCAACTTTAAACGCGATTATCTGGAATGTTTGTTCAGACAGTGAAATACTAAATTCGCCTCTTTTTGAAAACGGTGACGAAATAATGAACGTTTTGCATTCGTGCAATGGTGAGAATATGTTCATTTGGTGAAAGATGGAATGTTCCGTTCAGCTTGGCTTCGCCTCGTTGAATGGAACATTCAATCTTTCAACTCATGAAAATATTCTCACCATTGCACTCATAAACATTCATTATTTGTATACCATCGCACAATTCCAAGATGGGCACACTTTTACTATTGCACACACGTGTCACAGGAAATCACTGACAAGTGACTATCTTTACTGTGGGTCAATAAAATACAATTGGTCTCCCACTCCCTCTCGTGGGAACACGGAAAATGTAGTTAGTCTGTGTCAAATATGCCACTCTATTTTCGGCCTCATGGCATATGGGACACAGATGCACTACATTAATCTGTGTCCCAATCCCACTTGTTGAATAACTCATGATGTTTTACAAGATTTAAAAATACAGTTGAAAGTGAAAAAAATCAGAAAGAAAATATCTCAGTTCACTTACCGATGTCAACTTGGTCACATTTGGCCTTCCATATGCTGTCATGACTAGCCAACCGACACCACGTGCGACTGACCAAAGCTGCCACCAAGAGGCTCTTTGGGGAGAGGTATTGTAAGATACGCAGCGCCAGGGATTCTGGCAGAAGGGCAATGAAGTCACGGGACTGCTTCAGCTGATAAGGAGATTACATAATGGCATGAATGGGTGGACTGATAAAAAATAAAATGCATTGTTACAAATTCATCTGAGCAGAACCTGAACATTTTAATATTTTAAGGTACATAGGATCAATGGTAAATATGCAGAAACGGACCTACCAGTTTAATGAGCAATTTTTTTCTCAGAGATAGGGATGGTATCAAATACCCTGTGAAATTATTCCGCCTGAAATGGTATCGTTTGGAGAAAAATAACTGAGGATAGTCAAGGCACGCGTTTTTACTTGCTTTAGCAATGGAATCCAGTTACGAGACCCGAAAAAGTGAGATGTTTTCTGTTTTCTCAAAAAAGGAAAGTTCCCACTGAGCTGAAAGTTCCACTTTTTAGTTGTTATGCACCCTTCTTAAGATTTTGAGCAGTTTTGTTGCTTCAAAAGGATAAAAAGCACATTTTTAAGTACCTTTTAAAAGTAATTAACTAAATCAGTAAGAAAATTCCCCAATATTCCAACCACAAAAGGAGACTAGCCAGTTTCTGTTGGACTAAACAAAGAAATTGACAAGAGAGAGATCAATGGAAAACAATCTTAAGGAGGTGGATAATTCTGGCCGCTTTCTTAGATCAAGATATCACTGATGTCAGCAGGGTTAGGCTTAAGTAATATACAGTCGCTGTTGGCGGGACAGACATATATCCCCATACTGCGGTTCAGCCACTGGTGCGGTGACATGACTTTATATAAATCCCTCTGTGTCTTTTTCTTTTACTTTAAACGTAGTTGCTTTCAACGTCGATACTGTAATGCACTTTTGATCATTAGTATGCAAAAGGCGCTTTATCAATTTTATTATTAATGCCTTCAAAATAAGGAAGGTTTTGTTGCTTATTTTTGCGCAATATTCAAGTATTAATCCAAACAAACAAACAGATTTTGGATGCTTTCATGCAACCATTTTATATCTGGTCAAACACATAGATGTACATGTAGTTGCAGGTGTTCCTTCTTTAATTATTTTGGGTTTTTTTAAAATAAAAGTCATTGCTTAAATTTTGAATGCAGAGACTGCTGAGTACCGACTAATCTCACGCATGAGCAACTACACGTCCTCACTGGTTCCCTTACAAAAATTTACTTTGATACCAGTTTTATTCACTTTATTATTTGTATCTCTTTCTACAAGGGAATAGAAAAGAACAGGTTTTTTTTAACACAGAAAAAAGAGGAGGCAGACTTACAGCTAGTGAACTGCAGAGGAAGTACAACTGTCTGGAATCCAGTCTCTTTAGTAGCTTGTGCAGGAATTCGTTTCGTTGGACATCTGTTGAGATATGGAACACATTCTAGTAACAAGTTGGATGTACGCCACAAAATTAAAATGCACTACATATATACTGATCAAATTGCTATTGAATCTTTACATTACTTATCGAATTGTATAATTCAGTAATTTTGTCAGCAAAAATTTCGTTAATCTGCTTTTGATTAAATGTTGATATAAAATAGCACTGGCTTTGTGTGACAGAACTCTTCAGCAAAACAGGTATTGTACAGTCAAAACTGGAAGGTTGCTTGCCTACTGCAATGGCTGCTGATCTAAGAGGAAACCGAATGGTCAAGAGGTACTTTGACGTCAAACAATCGAAACATATTAAAATCACTTACCATTCCAGCATTCCTCATACCAGTGGTACAGCTGCCAGGCTTCATCAGGTACAATGGGAACAGGTGGAAGATTCCTTGGAGAGGTACCAGACTACCGGTATATAACATAAAGGACATGACTTAAAGACATATTCTTAAAGGCGGCCAAAAAATGAACTTTATACTGAAACTAATTTCTTGCAAATACCCATGCAACCTCTATAAAAATGGCAACACAAATACTGCAAATGAACTTCAATGGGATACTGCGTGCATTTCAACGACTGCATTTAACTATCATCAGAATACCGAAGTCTGACATCAGCTGTCCTTTTTGTGGTTCAAGCACCGGTTCGAATGCTGATGTCTTCACACACTATGCGTGTGAACCAGAATACGTGGTACACTTCGGTGCACTGTTGCATGGGTTTTTCAAAATCATAAGATGTTGTATCACACTGCTAGCAAGAAATTAAAAGACTGCTTTTCAGTGATCCAAGCTTGAACAAAATTGTATATGGACGCCATGCACAAGTAGCCCTGCAACTGGTTACAAAGACAGAGTTAGGCAGGACTTGTGAACGCCATACAAGTGTGTAAACACCTTCAATCCTGGACCCCCTATTATTCCTCTTTTTGTTTGTACTTTTTGGGAAGACCTCCCCACATGTTTTGTACACGGTCGTCAATTATGGACCTTTGGGAATTGGGGACCCCATTGTCCTCTATTGTTCAACGTCCCCTACTGAATGCAAAAACAAAGTGAAACCCATTGCTGCCAGATGCTCGGCTCTTATAGATGCTATGAGTTTGCGATTTCAGAATAGAAATATTTGTGCCCACTTTGCGCCATCTGCTTGAACTACTAGCTCTCACAAGAGACTGCACAAACCACCATCTTCTGTTCATGCACAGCTAGGATCCATAATGCAGTGTGTTACTGCTCGAGGACATACTCACTAGGTGTGTGCATCGGAACCAAGTATGCTAATACCCGACTGCTGGTGTCAGGAACCAGTTCCCGATTATAGAATCAGTCCACCTTACACATTACTTAGTAACTTCTAAGACAATGTACAAGCAAGGTTTTGAATGCCATTTGTGGGGAATTTTCAAAATGATATCCAAGCTACATGGAAGACCAAAACAGATTTCATGTTTATATGCATTAATGAATTGAGCGACAGATGACGCTCACACTGTACACACTTGTATCATGCTGTGTTGACGCACCCATGTGAGAGTGTTATCGTGAGCACCTTCATGAACAATCTGAAAAGCATTTTCTGGTATTTATTTTTTGGGTTTGGTTAGCAAAGCTGTTGGACAGGAAATCCATGGCTGAGCTAAGGTGTCAACTTAGTCTGTCTGCTGTTGTCGAGGTGGTTCGTCAGAGACGCCTTCATTGGTTTGGTCACCTCCGGCGTATGAACGAGGACAGTTGGCCAAGGAAGATCCTCGATTACCAGATCCCTGGCAACTTGGACTATCCACGTGGCTTTCCAAAGAAGAGGTGGAGCGACAACATCAACAATGACCTGAGGTGCCTGCAGATCAATGCCAGTACTGAGCGGAGTGGAGGAAAGCTATCTGACCAAGAGGACATGATCATCATGGAGTCTAACCCTCGAGTTTGGGGACAGACGGACTATAAACAGATGGATGGATGGTTTCTTTTACAGTACCCGTCTCTTACTCCAATAGGGTAGCCTGTTCCAATACTGACAACCCGTAAATGCACACCACTAATTCTCACCATAGTTGGTCTGGTCCGGCTGATTTGTATTTGTGTGAGGGACTTGGTTAGGTGAGGCAGGTTTTGGGCGGTGACCGGACTGTAGTCTTTGGGGATTGCACTGGGTGCATTGGGCCGAGGCCTGTCTTGCATGTGGCGGCGAACAGCTGGGGCTTCGTCTGCGATTCTCCTGTAAACATAAATGGACTTTTTTAGTAAAAAGGTCACCATTCAAAAATGTGAGGGATTTATTTTTGCTCACATCAGCATTTTCTTGCTTCACCACAGCTCAAGGGTCACAATGTATTCAGTCAATTTTTTTCAAGAACCTGTAACTCAGCAAAGACGATTTACCATCCTGCACAAGCTACATGTACTGGGCCAACTTTCATGGCTCTTACCACAGGCAAGGAAACACTGCTAACTACAATAGAGTATTGTGCATTAACATCTACCATATTTTGTAAGTTAGCAAGGAAACTGGGCTAGCGTAAATGCATACATGTCAACTAAAGATTGTGCTTACAGTGTGTAAGTGCAGAATATCTTCGCTAGCACTCTAAGTCTAGAACAATATTCACAAGCGCAGAATTATCTGATTAGCACAGCAATGAAATTGGGCACTAGTCATGAAAATTATTTGTCAAACTATCACCGGACAACATGAGAAATAAAGACCAAATATCAATAAAAAATTGTTTAAAGGCTCATTGAAAAATGTTACACTCGAGGGGAATTCATTTTTTTCCATCCTTTGGTATTAAAATTTCAAGAATTGTTTCAATACTGTTAACCTTTCAAGTAAAGTTTGGTCACAATTGACCTATCGCCGTTTGTGAGTTAGCCAAGCCCCTTAGACAACCCTAGGGAATTTTTGTACACTAAGTTTTGTTTGTCTCAGATGTTGCACGTTCCGCGTCCATTTGTGTATCATGTAAATGGACAATATTTCACAAGCTGCAGTGACGCGATTCTAACACGATTCTACCGCAGTGAGTCAATTGTTGCCCCTCCTGACCTGTCAGTCTAGTTTAACAACCCTTTTTTCAAATGGATGAGACCGATCTGGGCTGTTCCATTACTCAGAGCAATAGCAACCCACTACTGTACATAGGTAGATCCAGCAAAGTGTGATGGAACACAAATTTGAGCCCAAATATGACCCCCATCCTCCCACAATGCAACACAGTTCAAAGGTCAACGACTCACTTGAGACTGGCAGGTGCTGATCTGCTGAGTGGATTTGCATTCCTGCTGCTATGGTAACGAGTGGAGTGGATGCTGGGCAACTTGATGTTGGCTGTACTTCGGGAAAGCTGAGGGCCTCCAGACAGTGTGGTTTTTCCGCTGTCACAAACCAGAGAAAACAAGGGACTAGCAAATGAACAATTTGTTACTTGGGTTCCAATCCCCACAGGTGCATCATGTAGCTGGGATCCTGCGACTTGAGTCTGTCGGTTCCCTCTAAATGTTAACTTAGGGGTTTTATCCAATATCTAACACTGAACAGATTATTTTATTACTTTTTCACTTTCTCTTCCTAGGTTTTATTGTGCTGACTACAAAGCTACAGTGCCTTATATGGGTTTTTTTTATATTAAACCTGACATAAATAATTTAATAGAAATGCATTTTGGATGAGGTTTTGCAGATCATGCATTTGCTTTGTATGGTACAGTCAAGTAGTTCAACTTTTAGCATTCATTAAAAGCTCTAGAATAGTTTTCAGAACCCATGCCAAAACAAGGCAAATTTTTGATTAACCAGTTCGCGCCGGGATTATTTTGACATTGACCAGACCCGGGTACGGAATTGTTTTTTGCAAACCTCGATGCCAGACAGGTTCAGGCTGTCATCTGCGGGTAGCACACCCTGCTATTTCCAGCCTCGCTCGCTGCGAGCGGGTCGCTGACAGATATTTCCGGCCTTGCTCGTTGCATGTTTATACGTTATCCATTCCGAATACCGCAAAACCTTTACATGTATACACGTCATCCGACATAAACTGTGGTTAAAAGTGTTTTTCTTTTCCTTTTAGACTTCCAGTTCTCAAACAGTTTGGTTACTACATTTTTATTTTATAAGAAAAACGAAGAAGCAAACACAAAAAATTTTGACTAGTGACCGAGCTTGTTTTCTTGTTTAATGCAGTTTTTAAATGTAGGTTTTTTCCCCCACAGGTCACTTCTTAATATTGAAAAAAACATTCAGGAACTTCAAATATTATTAAATAAATTTGAGTTCAATATTAATTTCAAAACTGACCTTTGTCTACCCTGCCGGGTAACTGGCATTTCCTCACTGTGTACGGGACCAGTGTCTGTGTTACACCGTATGACATCTGAACGCCTCTGAAGATGGGCGCTGAAATAAAAACAGACACACCGTGCCATGATGTTGAAAGTGGACAACTTTTGCTGTAAATATCCGACAAGAATTTTAAAAGCTATTTATTTACATGATTACAATTTATACATATTATGGTAGAAGGAAAAATATTAAGTTACAGATCTTAATCCATTAGCACCTGTACATTGTAACATTTACGCCGTGTTTATTAACTGATGAATCCACAAACCATCAAGTGCTTGGGGGCAATTCTTCAGAAATTGGACCAAAATTTTTTTGGGGGGGGGGGACATTTTATTTTATGTGATGTAAAACAAATGAGTATTGTTCACTGAAGTGTTGCTAGTAAATAAAGATGCAAATGTCTTAAGAACTTTCATAAGTTGGTCTTTCTCTGCATAAATTACTGTAAGTTTAATTACAAAATGTCACACACGTGACCAATCAAAATGTCACACACGTGACCGATCAAAATTTCACACACATGACCACAAAACAATTCCAAACTAAAGCAGAGGGTGTACATTGATAAATACATTTTGTAAATGCAACAGACTAGTCTTTCTCCCAAATAAGTATGGGATGTGTGTGTTCTTAGAACTTTGGAGAAAAGCGTGAATTGGCCGGATACATTTTTTCGTCTGATGTCACACACGTGACCAATCTTTGATGACCCGTCCTAATATTTTAAGACACAATTTGTGAAAGTATAAACTATACTCCGAGGTAGGGAGTAAAAAGTACTAACTTGATGAATCGGTGAAAGTAATATGTCAGATGTAGTTAACAAGGGATAAAGCTTCAAAAATCAGCCCAATTTCATGAAACACATAGCCTTTCGCCCAGGCCATTGTGGCTTAGAGCGGCGGAGCTGCGAAGACCCAAAGCGACTGGAGCAAAGATTAAGTCAGCACGCACGAGTGGCAAAGCCACGAGGACTTTCCCAACTTGATTTTGTTGAATTATTCATAGTTTTTATGCAAATAAGAAGAGTGCTGAAGGTTAACCAATCACAACGCGGATTTTGCCTAGTCGCTTCCATTTTTAAAAGAAGGGTGAGTAAGGAAAACGTAAGAGCAAATAACTGTAACTTCAAATGAAAAATAAATTCACACACTCAAACAATTTCTTGAAATACTTTTATAAGTAAAATTAAATTAAAATAAGATAATGTAAGAACAATTACGCGGTCAAGATCTTGTGGAAAACTAGACTTGCATTTTTTGTTTTTAAATTTTGTGCAAGCATCCGGGCGCGTCGACGCGTCTGGGTAGTACCCATGCATGCACTAAAAGGCTGATGATTGGTTGGAATTTTGCTACCCTTTTGGGGTAGCAAAAATCGAGATTATAAAGAAAAACATAAGAATTTCTCGACAAGTTAGAAAAGGCCCTCGTGGCTTCGCCACTCGCGTGTGTGGTCTCCATCTCCAGTCACTTCGCGGTTTCACCACTTTGAATGCGGGCAAGTTAAGCCACGATGGCCTTGGTGAAAGGCTATGAAACACAGTGACCAAAGAATGGCCCTTGGGCGGATTTGGGTGCTACAGAGATTAACAGGGAGGGTCGTTGTGGGGTGGTACAGTGACTAAAGGATTACAGTAAGATTGAAACTGTTTCATTGTGAAATGAATGAGTATAACCTATCCTCAGTGAGGGCGCTCTATGCAAGGGGTCTATTTCAGTGTGAGCATTAATGCTGTTATTTAGTAAGACATTATTTTAATATAAAATGCCACAGCAGTGACCATACCTTCCAACGTGATAGTAATTACGGACAGCTCTCCTGGCCCGCGTCTCCCTACTGACAAAGGTACTTATGGGTGTGAACCTGTGCTCTGGGTACAGCTGTTGTGAGGTGTACATGAAGTCCCTATGGAGAGCAGGCTGCAGGCACGTCCATAGAAACCCAAACTGGCTGTAGTTACTCCTGGTTAGAATGCCCTCCAAAATCAGACATTTCTGCAATGGAATGGTCATCAATGTCAATTATAATAATCAAAGTGGTTGAAAGCCCACTTGCTATATTCATTAGGAAGTTATTCAGTTACCTACTTAAACATTCCATGAATGACAACCTGCACTCAATGCATTCTGTATTTTTTTAAATTAGATATAAGCAAAAAGTTTACGTTCTGAAGTATATAATGGTATGGAGTCTGCAGAAACCTGTGCAAAAAACAATAGAAAATTTCAGCTCACTGTTACAGGCCGGCGGGAAAATTCCCCAAAGTAAACATTTTGAGATAATATGAACCTTTCATTTAAACTTGGATAATGTTTTATGTAATTCTTCATCAAAGCAAAAGATGAATCCAGCACATCATTTGAAAAGACATAACTGAGATGACATCAAGCCATCTTGCAGGTCCCAAGCACTAACTCAAAGCTTGTATTAGCTGACTCGCCAAAATACCTGCACGCCTCAATTTTTTTTTTTTTTGAAAATCGTCATGGGCCACTTTCCTAGAAAGTGAGAAAGTGCAGTTAAAGAAGCACACAAAGGATTTATATACTTTGTTCAAGAGTAACGTGTGACTTATTTCTACCGGCTTCGATCTGTAAACTTGATACATGTAAATAAAAAAAGTGGCCCAAGTGGTTATTCAAGTCTCATTTTTTGAGAACCTCCCACCCGGACCCCTCTCAAATTTGCCAGTGGCACTCGATCGTACCACACACTCCAATTTTTGTCATCCCACCTCTAACCATGCTAACAAAGGGAATGGGTGATAAACCAAAGCCTTGGTCAAGGCTTATAATTACAGGGCTAGAATCATCAGCACTCATTGGCTAACCAACCTGTTGGTGGCCCCATCTGTCTATCCACACAGCCACGTGATCCAACTGGCGATGGAACTCCATGTCCAATTCATTCTCGATCGGCCTGCCTTTGAATGCATGCCACTGACCCATCAGAGATGCCCCAATGATGGGGCCTGATGAGATGTCACTTTGATGGGGTGCCAAACAGTCCCCCTCTCCATGGTGTGGATGAAGAATTCGCACTGGTTGCTCCATCTCCAGTCTGCTGTGACTCCAATCTTCTGCGATAAAGCATTTAGAAGCCAACCTCAGTTAGGCAGTAATCACACATCAAGGTAACTGTTACTGTGCTTTTGAATATACTGCTTCTACGTGTATAAGAGAACAAAATTCCATTCATTGGCCTAAAAAATATAAAATTAGAAAAAGAAATGAATTCTAAAGAAATGAAATTCGGACTGTATTTCCCTTTGAAAAAAATCCTCCAAAGCCTCAGATTAGAAATTTCCAGACGGTTTTTGGATTTCGGACTAAATTTCATGACACTGAAATGGTTCTCACAAAGGTTCAACAGCAAGCATTATTAAGGTAAAAGTACCAGTATTAATTTGAAGTTTTTCAACCAAGAAGTTTGGCAACACTGAAGTCAGGGAAACTATGGAAGTGTGTCATGTTAGGGAACACCACCATATATCATCTCAAGTCATACTCCTAGAACTATGAGGCTCCACGTAGTGGAGCCTCATAGATCAAGAAGCCCGCAAAATTGCCTGCAGCACAAAACACTAATAAAGTACAAAAACGTCCATCACTGAGCCGCACTGAGCCAACCTGACACTTGAAACGTGCACGCACATGATCGAGCGATGATTTTCGGTTCGCTCGGAGCGCGCCGCGGGGGGTACGGTACATGCACTTGTACGCATGCACATACTATCATTTCGCTACGTGGAGCCTCATAGTTCTAGGAGTACTCAAGTCAGTGAAGGTCAGTCATTGCATAGAGCTATGGTCATTGCAAAAATGTTGAAAAGTCATGAATCTGGGACTGAGAAACATTTCCAATTTTGTAAGGAAATACTTTGAAAATGTTCTTCACTCCATATAGAGGTTGCACTAAACCACTGAAGTGGCATCTGGATACTACATGTTGGAAAGAATTCCATAAACGGACGTCACTTGACACCCCGTGTACAAACTCTATGAGACTGGTCCGAAAAATTACGTTTTTTCTCACTAAAGGTTTGTAAAGCCTTCAAGGCTTCAATATTTTCCTTGCTAAATTTCACGTTTTAGGACATGTTACCACACCGCTTTCTGATGGCTAGTAATATGCAGGGAAAAACTAGTGGCGTACGTATATGGAATTCTTTTCCATTATTTCCCTTAGTTGTAGCATGCAGCTGTAAAACAAAATTTACAAGGAAGTTCTGTACCTCATTATTTTGTAAAATTCAAGTAAAATGCCATTGCAAAAACAGGCAACACAATGATGTCCATCAACTCAGTCTGAACCTGTGAACACATTAACGTAATTAAACAAGCAGTAATTTCCAAAAGTACTCACCAATTCCCGTGTTTTCAATTTGTCTCCCTTGAATTGTGTAATTCACACCATGATAACACAGTTATTGAGGATATTGTGACAGTTTTGTCTTCTGTTTCAGCCGAAAACTACCTCTCACCATCTGCGCCCATAAACAAACCACATGCACCTGTAGTTTGTACCTGTCGCCTGTCAGTTCCTGGAATAAACCATTCATCTTGGGGGTTATTCTTTGCAAAATCGGAAAGCAAAATTTAAAAATCGCACATTCAAAACATTCATATAATCATAAAATCAGTCTTGGGAACCTTTGCAATTGACTATTTGAAAAAGAGAGAAATACTTGCCATTACATTCGGTAATTTAAGAGAAAATGCATCATATAATTAGGAGGGAAGATTGATTTTCCCCCTTATAAAAAAGGAGCGCCCTTGGTGTTGACAACGCTTTATAAATGGTGGATAGTTACGGTAAACGATTGTCACTGGTTCCGCTACATATAAAGGTCACACATCACCAGGTATGCAGGGAACCACGTACTGTATACCCCTAAGGTGGAAGTCCACCGTGTATAATATTTATTGGCTACGGCTGCTGACAAGAACAGATCTATGCATAATATACATGTAGTACATGCGTGTATGCGAGCCATAGCCATACATGTAATCATTATTGCTCTTAAATAAGCAGCGGCGTTGCCAGCTGGGAGCCGGGGGGGGGGGGGCCTACAAAAGGGGGGTATTTACCTTCACAATATTTGTAACGACTGCCCTTTTCCATTCAAGTGCTCATTCAAGTGTTCATGGGTGGAAATCTGGGGGGGGGGGGATGACCAGGATCATTCCCCCCCCCCCACTTTTTCGTATTGAGGGGGGAAAAATGCTGATTTTGAGGCACTTTTCAGACATCCCAGCAAACAGAATGTATCCAATAATACTGAAAAAGGGGGAATTATTTAAGAAGCTTTAAATGCCGGATTTTGATGTAAGGTTGAGGGACGTAAGCGAGCTAATGTACATAGGATGTACCTCGATCTGTATCATGACCAGCGCCCCCTAGTGTAATGTGGTGTCCCCCCCCCCCCCCCACCACTTGGAATTTCCACGGCCGGGGAATATTTTTGATTTTGGTCATCCCCCATCACCCCACAGTGTTGGCACAAAATTTACGCCACTGCTTTTTTTTAACAAATGACTTTTTTCTTTTAACGAGTGCCCTTTTTGGTACGGTGCACCTTTTAAACAGCTTAACCCCCCCCCCCTGCAATACCTTTTAGATTTGCATATTTGAGGTCAATCCTGTCAGCAAGCAGCCTGCAGGCAGTGTTATTCATTTTTCAAAATGAAACTGCATACCTGAACTGTTGCGGTTGGATTTTAATTAGGTATTTCATCTTAACTTTGTCTAAAACCTCATGTGCATATAATTTTGTATTATGAACGTACGATTCAAGGAGAACCACAATGGAAACAAGCTGCTGGTACCTTTTTTGTCTCAGCCGCAACAACGCCTCAGATACTACATTGTATTATAATAAGAATAAAAATAATACAAAGTATTTATATAGCGCTTTACGAAGAACAAAGCAACACACATCCACATAAAAAAAACAGAAAGAGAAACAGGCACAATACGATCATGATTGGACTTGGAACAAGAATGCAGGCTTAAGGAGACATTTGAATTCATGTCTGTGCTATTGTTTTTGTAAAAATATCTGTGGACATTGTCAAATAAAAACAAACAAACCAACAAACCAACAAACAAGCACACCAACAAACTTATCCAAACCATTCCAGCATCTGGTAATATCAAAATTGCTTTTAATAGCATAGAAAAAAGTGAGATGAAGTTTACCCACCCCTCCCCTAACTTTTCACAACAAATAGCCAAAATACAAGCATGTGCTTCCCACATATTCTTGTTACGCCCCTGCCCTACACAAGGGCGGATCCAGGGGGGGTCAAAGGGGGCCATGACCCCCCCCAAAAAGAAACCAATTGGTGTTTTTTTTTTATGTGACGTCGCAATAAAGGCAGGCAATGAGTACACCACCATCTTTTCCTCAAAAAACATTGGCTAAAGTGGTCAGAAATTGCCTCAGATCGCACCACAGAGCATCGAGAATTCAAAAAAATTTGGGGCCCTTGAGCGGGCCCCGAACCCCACGCCGTAATTTTTTGACCCACTTTTTGGGAAACACACATTTTTTTTTGGCCCCCCCAAAAAAATTGTGTTCTGGATCCGCCATTGGCCATAAACTACCAAGGATGATCTGTCAAGTCATACAATGTGTAACAAGATGCAGATTACATGTATTCTGCACTTTTCACCCAGCCAACTCAAAGCCAGTATTACGTGTAGGCCTATGTGCTAGCAGCAAATGACATCATCTTGAAACTTGCATGAAAACCGACCAGCTCAATTTATTTCCCATGTGTACTTCCGAACTTGGGCACATCGATCACGAGGCCCTGTTTTAAACATTGTGCAACCTAATATGCATTGTGTAACCTAATATGCAATGCTACTTACTCATGCATGACAGACTACCTGTAGGCAATTCCACACTAATGGGCCAGTTAGATACGTTTATGAATGTTGCATATAAAGGGTAAAAGATGAGCTAGTGTCTTCTTTAGTTTTTTCCTTTACCTTGCTAAGTTGAAAGTGACTAGGACACTTTATTTTATAGTCCTAAATTCACAAAGCAACGCCCCATGTGCATTCTGTGCAAAATCGCGCAGTACGAACGCCAATCTCCTTATGAGGTAAGAAGTTGTATAGGGACATTCCATATTTAAGTCAGAGGGTTGTTTCATAAAACATGCAGTAATATTGTTGAACAAAATGGTTGGCAACGTCTAGTTTTTGACTTGTTGTGATTTTTGGACCGAAAAGGTATTTATTTCGCCTTGGGTAATTATCACCCATCCAGACTCAAACCGGTCTTAAACAGAGTGTTATACCTCCCAAACACACATATTCCCTTATTATAAAATATCACATTATTCTTCACGTTGACTCTTGAATTTTTAGGTTTTGACTGATGGCATTCCTCCAGGGTATATCCTCTTAAATCAGACAACATTAGGGGATCATTAAATGTTATGCTTACTTTGTGACTTTATCTAAAATGTCTCTCCTTCGTTACGTACGTAACACTTCTAAAAACAATATTCACTGTATTTTCTAAAAAAAAAAACACAGTTATATTCCTTTGCAGGTGAGGATATTTGTTCAAAGCTTGCAATGTTTACAGCAAAATTTGAGAGACCAAGATCCTAGTTAGGCTAGTTTTATTATCAAAACTCAACAGGTCTTCTCAAATGTCACACTGTTGGGCCCATTAGTGTCTGAACAACAACTCGCACAATGCTTTTGCCATTGAAGGGAGCCTTTGTGATAAAAGCGATAGAGTGTCCAGATTGGTCTATACATAATGCAATATTAAATATTTCATATTGTACAACACCTGAATAAATCCCCGTCATCTGATTGGTGCATCGTTGATCACGTCATTTAATTCTTCATCCCAACGCATGGCACAGCCACACCCCAAAAATAGAAGTTCTATTGCACGGTGAATAGAACTTCCATTGCATTTCTCCAAAGAAATATTGTTCTCCAAAGAAATATCGGAACTCTACATGTATGTCAATGCTGACGCTGCTAACACAAATAAGCAAGTAAGATTTGCTGCCAAACAATCAGGCGAATTTGAAGTTGAGGGGCTAGATAAATTGAATATGCTGGGGATTGCTCGCTAGTTCTGAACTAGCGAGTTGTGAATAAATCAGATATTGGAAGGGACCACCAGTTACTGCCATATCTGAAAAAGTAGAACACTGAGTACCAGTTCACAAGTCAAGGGGCCCAATCAGATGACAAGGATTTATTCAGGTGTTATATATAAACAAATAATGAATGTTTCACATTTGTGTTCGCCTCGTGGAATGGAACATCCATCTGTCACCACATGAAATTATTCTTACCATTACACTGACAAACATTCATTATTTGTATATAATCAGCCAATATACATGTGACATGCATACATTTCCTGACCCCAATCCCCTTATTACTAGAAACCATCCTCACTCTTGCAAAATCCAACACCACATGATAACTCAACACCCAAACTGTTGGACTCTGATTATGGTGGTATGCCTGATCCCGTGTAAAGCATAATCAGTTTACTAGTGCAGTACTCTCTCACAATAGATTCCAACATAACCATGACAACATGCAGTTGGATTTTGAAGGGTTGGAGTGGTTAGGTTAATACAAAGACTAATTTTATCTTTCTTGAGATGATTACCCGTAAAGAGTTGCAGGTTGGTTTGACATTGATAAACCTCTTGATCAGGATATTAAATGTAACAAGTTTTCATGCATTTTAAGACAATTACATGCAGTATCTATTTTATCGCAAAGTCTACAAACAAATCTACTGTATAAAGATGTTAAAATGCCAAAACTACTGATTTATGATACAATTAAAAACATAAAGCATACTGTTTTGTTAATAAGTAATTCAAAACGTACTAAGGCAAGCTACTTTGTTACTTATTTTACATTTCATAATATTTATATACATGTACATGTAGATAAGGTATACAGTATACAACTGTTAGAAATACATTTTTAAAATTCTTAATCAGAGATGCTTGGAAAAAAATACATACAAGGGGCCTTAAAAAAATTGTAACATATAAATGGTCTCAAACCGTTTTCCACAAATTGAACACAATTGAGTTTGCAGAGATGCCACCAATATATCAATAAAAAAAACATGAAACTACATGTACCCTTACCCCCTTTCAAAATGTCTTTTCTGGATGTTTCAGACCAAATCCAGCACTTTTAATGTGTCACATTATTTGAAAAATACACACCCTGAATTCAGTTTAAAACCTGAAAAGTGGCATCTCTGAGTTTGGGTATGGAATCACTTTGGAAGATAGAGCAACCATATTGCCCTGGTCCCTTTCAAACAATTTTTTGAAGTTGGGATACAGTATTTCAAGTTTGTGAGAGAGAAATATTTTGTTTGCTATTGTTCTCACAGCACACAGCAGAAGTGTTCAGGGGCAAGGAACTTATTGCATCGACTACATTGTTCACCCGACCCCAACTCCTCCCCTGTTACGTTTTGCCCCTTTTAAAAAAATCATTATGCATTTGAACCCCCGCCCCCTCTTTGGACAAAAAATCTCAATAAACTACTGGCACTTGATCAAACCTCCACCAATTAGTAAAATGTCCACTTTGTTGACATAGATCACCTGAGTGCTATAGCAGAATCCGGGCAAGCGAACACTGTACCTTCATTTGGCCCCCTTTAATGGAGAAACTATTTTGTTTAACCTCTGTCTTGAATACTGTATTTTCATTCGCCTAGAATGATCACGTGTTAAGTTCATAAAAAAAGTCATTGCACAGAGAGTGTGCTATGAATTTGTACGTGGTACGTACGTTACAATGTACCTACGGTGTGAAACGCTTGTATCGTTGGTACCCATGCTATTTTCACCACGTTTTCACGCATGAGTGGGAGCAGCGAACTAGCAGACAATCGGCTGTTTGAGCATGCGACATGCATGTGAGTTGATGTTCGATTGTCATGATTGTTGTGTTAACTTCTGTTTGCTTTCGTGATTTTACATGTACATCAAAATCCAAAGAATCCAAGACAGAGGTACAACAAAACAATTGTTGACTGCTGTGATGTGGGATAGGACGTTTTGAACACCCTCAGAGGCGCATCGGCCCGCCCCTCGGGTGTTTAAAACGTCATATCCCACATCATACATGTAGCAGTCAACAATTGTTAAATGCTTGCTATTGAGCAAAGCAACTGCCCAGCTTGCACAATGCTTTTGCCATTGAAGGGGGTGTTCACGATAGAATGGACTATTTCTTTCATGTTTTGCATATGACCTCATGATTTCCAGGCGAGTCCATCACTGATTATATAACCCTTTGTATCTGAAGTCTGAATCTGCTAAAATCTACTCCAAGACTTCAGTGTTATTGGCTGAATTCAGGTTAGTAGGACCAGCTGCCATGATCTTACACAGGTCTTGATGTCTCATGAGTCATCTTAAAGTACAAGAAACTCAAAAAGTTCTGAATTTACACAAAGTTTAAGAGTAAACATACTCTGGAATTCTGGATGTATCCTTTCATCACTTAGAGCTTCATGAAGAACTTTACATGTGACAACCAACCCACAATAATTGGGTCAAAGGCATGCTTACAAATACATGTAAAACACAGTGTATAAGTCACATTTAACAATTGTTGACTGGTGTGATGTGGGATATGACGAACACCCTGTTTTGAACACCCGAGGGGCACATAGCGCGGAGGGTGCTATGCGGCCCGAGGGTGTTCAAAATATCATATCCCACATCACACCAGTCAACAATTGTTTTGTTATACATATGTCTTGGATTTTTTGGATTTTGATGTAAAAGTCACGAAAACAGACAGCAGTAAAACACAACAATTATGACAATCGAACATCAACTCACATGCATGTCGCGTGCTCAAAAAGCTGATAGTTTGCAATTTCGCTGCGCTTTACGTGTGAAATGCGTATGTACGCGTACGTTCGCGTACGTACCGTAAGCACAAAGTCATAGCTCACTCCCTGTTGGATATCAGGTCACAGGGAGTGTGCTATGACTTTTTATAAACTAAACACGTGATTGTTCTAGGCCAATGAAAATACAGTATTCAAGACAAAGGTATAACAATTAATTATGTCCAGCTTTATAGAGATGGAGGAAAAAGTCCACTTTTCCCCCGCACTCCTGACCACAGCCATTGCATTTCCAGGGATCCCCAGTAACATGCCATCCCATGTGCAGATAGTGCATGATGGGGTCCCCAAATGCTATGTCACAGAAGTTACAGTGATGAGAACCAGGGATGGTGTCTGAGACATCCAGTGACCTCCTAGTGCTTGTTGCTCGACATGGAGACTCTGGATTTGTTATGTCATCTGTGCTTTTCCCATAGCTTCCCTCTGGCGATGGACTGCCCATGACATTGCCGACATCCAGAAATCGCTGGGGATTGTCACTGCTCCTGGCTGTAAAATGGCTGTTGCAGTGTTGAATATGGACTGGAAATACCTCTCTAGGACTCATGACCTCTCTGTCTGCAGCAGTTGAGGTTGGCTCAAGCTGCTGATGGGACCTGTGGGCAGGCAAGCCCTCTTCACCTTGATGTGTGCTACCAGGTTCAACTGCCAATCTACTGATGCCCAAGGTGCTAGGATGCACAATTTCATCTTTAGTGACCTCTTTCTTCAGATAAAGGAGGTGACTGCCCGAAGAGAATCTGGAGCTGTCCCCAACCTGAACACCTGCTGACTCTGTAGAAGCCATTGGGTCAGATGAATCACTGACAGACCAAGAGCGAACCACAGAGGGCCCCCTAACACTGCTGTCACTATCAGTTGCCTCAGGATTCAACTCTTTCCTCATAAAAACAAGTCCACTTGTCCCTGCATGCAGGGTATCATCAATCATCTCCGGTGACCCAGCTGTCAGTTCAGAAGGCTCATCAACTGACTTGGGATGGGTCAAGGAAGGCTTGTCAACTGCCTTGGTGTAAGTGGAATGTATCACCTTGCTCTGGCTGCTCACTGATACCACAATGGGCATGGTCATCACCGGGCTTGAAACAGGAATGGCAGATGTAGCTGTGGGTCTTACCTGGTGAGATTGTAGCAAGGTCTCATCTTTTTCATTTGTCCTTGGGTTCACTCTGTGTACAATGCGCATGTGGTTGAACCTTATTAAAAAAAAAAAAACACAATAAAAAAAATTTTAAAAAATAGGAACATTTAGGCCCCCCAAAAAAGTCTCCAGTTTCTGGTATGGAGCTTGCCCAAAAAGTGGTGCGGCGACCCGGCTTTTTTTTTTTTTTACCCTGTCTTTTTTGCTTCAAATGTCGGCTGATGACTGCAAATGGTGCCCAACTAAACTTAGTGCAAATATATGGGAGTCCGGAGAGGCCACATAAAGCTTAATTCTCGATCATAACCTCATCTAAAAACACGTTAAAATTGTGCAGCAGCAGGATTCCAGTCAAACCAGTGAGTTTGGCTGTTTTGAGACATCATCTTTTATAGAAAAAAAAAACTTTTTCATTTTGCCAACGCGCATGGCTACGGCGACGTGCACGCATACCAGAAACCGGAGACTTTTTTTTTGGCCTTAAAGAACATTCCTTAAAACGAAACATAATTAGGTACTACAGAGAGAAATTTCAAGAACTGTTCGAAGCCAAACCATATATTAAACCGAAGTTTCAATGCTTGTTAACTGTTACGCAGATCTTTGGTAGAGAAGAAGCTGTCTATATAATGGGTACTATGCAGCATGTTTTCAATCTTTGGATCTTCATAATACACTGGTGCCTTGTGTTCCTTCTTCAATTCTGTAATTTATTACATGGTGTTCAAATATCAGTGACTCGAATTGACTCAAGCATAAATTTGACTCAACTCGACCACACACTGTGACTCGACTCAACTCGACTCGACCTTCTTGACCTAATGACTTGACTCGAGTCACTTTCTTACATTGACTCCACACGACTTGAGTCACAAAATACAATGACTTGTTACAACTCTGATAAGCATATATACCGTACAAAAAGGTTTATTGAATGGTCCATTACCCTCTGAAAAAAAGTAACGCACAAACAAGGCAGTCTTACCAAGCAGTTGATGAAGAAAACCTCTTGCTACAAATGGTGCACTGGAAGGGCTTATCAACAACATGCACCCTGAGATGCCTGTCCAAATCTTCTCTGCTCTCAAAGTGCTCAGGGCAGATGCTACACTTGTGCTTTTTGCCATCCCCGATCACCACTGGGCTTGGATGTTGTTCACTCATGTGGAGTTGGAACAGCGAAGCTGACATGAAACTCATAGGGCACTCGCCACACTTGAACAGCTTCTTGTTGACATGGGTGTTCATGTGCTGGCGCAGAAGGGAGCGGAAGGAGAAGGTTTTCCCACACTCTGGGCACTGAGGCGCCAGAGACGACTGACTGCAGACATTTTGGTGGCTCTGTAACTCGGACCTAGAGAAGAATCCCAGCCCACATGACTTGCACTGGTTCCTGGACCGTATTCCGTGTACTCGTAGGTGCTTGATCATCCGGCCGCATGTCCGGCGACAAATGAATGAGCAGTAGTTGCACTTTAGGGCTCTTCCATCCGTACACAGGGTAAAATGGCCCTTTGGAGTATTAACAGCTTGAGTGTCTGACGCAGACCCAGCACGTTCTCCTGTATTTAGAGTCTCCTTTCTCTGTCGAAAGGTTGGACTCAGGATTCTATTAACAGACTCCTGTTGGAAGAGTCCTGGTCTCTCCATCCCCATTTCCCCTGAGGTTGAAGTCAAATCAATCACAGGTTGATTGCGGTTGGGCAACATACTTGAGCCTGTGCTGGTACGGTCTGATGCCGCCATATCCTCAGGTCTTTTTAGTGGCTCCGTTTCATACCCCACTTCATCTGATGATTGATCATTGTCTTCTAAAGGTGAGATCCACTTCAGAGGGTTCTGCATGTGCAAGTTTTCTGCCAGTTCACCACTATCACTTTCTGCAAGCTGAGTACTACTCTCATGGGACTGCATATGACTAGAAAGGCTGGATTTGTCCGGAAATCTGAAAGTAAAAACAAAAACAGTTCTTAAATGTTTTTTGCACACAAGGTTTCAGTGGCATTCAAAACATTTGGCGTACTTGGAATATTAACTCACTATGGTATCATAGATCAACTTCCAGGTACACTAACCGATGATGCAATAATTTGCCAAGATATTTACACTGAGTGTTAAGGCAAAGCTAATGGTTTTGTATTATTTGGAAATAGGCATGAATATGCCCTTTTTACGCTTTCATTGTTTCTTAATGAAAATTCCTTCTTGATGCACATACAACACATGGGCCTAATGTCTATTAAATAAAAAAGAACAACAAAAGAAGCAAACTTCAGTTTCCCACAACATCCCTTTTTTTATCAAGATAAATGCACTAAGTAATAAGTATGATGACTTTCCGAGGCGTGCACAATTTGCACATTATTACAGCATGGTGGAAAAAAATCAATGTTATCACCTCTGCAATTACATGTACATGTACACGTAGAGCTGCACACAGGGCGCAATACTACATTAACTATGTCAGGTATGGTTAACTGTTGAACTGTGGACAGCTGGGACCATTCACATGGCTTTGGTAGTGCTGAATGCAACAGACAATAACATTCTGTACCCTGAGATAGTAAATGTATACATGTACACACACGCATGTTATCATTTGTTTTTTACTTTCTACTACAAGAGTGGCATAGTACGACATATGGAGGTGTCTGTGTAGGGTAAAAGGAGTAATTTATGTTTTTGGGTTCTTTCCCACATTCCTCCCCCCCCCCCAAAAAAAAAACATTGGGTAGGGGCTGTCAAAAAAGGGTAGGTACCGGTAGGGCAACTGGAAGAAAGCAGAACTATTAATTTTTTTGGCCTAATTCAGCGTTCGTTTTACTCAAGCATTTGAATAATTACAATGCACTGACCAAGTTTTACATGCGCACTGTGCCAGCGCTGGTCAGGAATCATACGCACTTGTCGAATTTGACAAGGACCTTAACAAATAGAAACATGTGTATGCATGTATCAAGATATAGCTGACAGGCTGATACTTGAGAATTTTTACAGATTCAATTTAGAACCAATAGTCCTTGCATCAGAAGCTCTCATACCGGTATCATGCATATAAAGTGACAGTCCACAAAAGAAATGAGCCATTTGACAAACAATAAAACGCGCAATGATTAAAATAACATCATGGACGTTTTTCTCATCTTCTCAAGACTGTTCACTTTTATTAATATTCAAGTTGGAAAATTGCTCCTCAAATATTCGTTGGATGATTGAATACTGGAATATTGGGTATATTCCAGACAGCCCTACCCATACAGTAAGTGCCAATCACCGAAGTGATACCAACAGCAGCCTCATCAGGTGTCAGAAAATAGCAGGGTTGATGTAAACAGAAAAACAAACATCAGCAAAGAGTAATTCCTCTTGTGACTGATGCAACAACGTTTGTTTTTTCTGCGCAAACTCAAGTCATTTCATGTTGATAAAACTATTTTACAACTGTTTCACCAGTCCATTGTACAGAGTATTCTCACTTTTTGTCTTGTTTGTTTTGACGGAAATATGAGGTGCCAGGATCGGATTAAGCTAGACAGAGTAGTTAAGCAAGCCAGTAAAGCTATTGGTTTATAACAAGAGTCTCCAGAGGCATTATACAGGTCTCTTATGTGCAATAAAAATAAGACGGTTCTTTCCGACTCAGATCACCCATTACATGCCCACTTCCAAACCAACTCCAGAAGTAATCGCATTTTACAACGAAGGATCAGGACACAGCGATACGACAGTTCATTTGTTCCAGCAGCTATCAAATGGTACAATGAGCAACTGGAACGATGAACTGTCGTGTGGCTGACTCTGAAGTCTGATCCCTCATTAACGTAATGTAATATGGGTATTATATGTAGCAGTTTGTTTTTTACATGTAATTACTGGATTTATAAGTTTGTGGTAACTATATAGCACCTTTACATCCTTTTAATTAATGATTGTATGTTTTTATAACCCGTTCCTTGTCAAGGCCATTTTAATTTCCCTCGTGAGGGATAATAAAGTTCAATCTAATCTAATCTAATCTAATCTAATCTATTAATATTATTCATGGTTTATTAAAAAATTCAAATTGGTTGCCAGAGGCAAAATTGCATTGAATTCACAATGAGTAAAAAAAGTTAACAATAAAATGTTAAGCTTCATTAAAAAAAAAGATAAAAAAAAATTAATATAGATTAAACATGGACATTTCAAAAATATTATACATGTACACAAAATTAGAAAGGTTGCCAAAGACAAAACATGCAATGAGTTAAAAAATGGAATTACACTGTTAAGAATACGTTTAAAAAACATTCCCAGCACTTAAAAGATAGCCAGAGACCACAAAGCCATGAATAAGGTTAATATAGGAGGTATATAAAAAAAAAACCAAACTAACTAACTAATCAATGCAGTCTAAAAAAGTTGAGCTTCATTAAAAAAAAAAAAAAAAATCTAGACAAGGAAAAGGTCGTACGCAGCCCAGGCACACAAAAAGCACTTTAGGAGATAATAAAGTTGAAAGGTTTTGTGCTCCCATTTCTAAATTAAAAATCACATAAGGCTGAAATTTTGACTTATGAAATGTGTTAATAATTAAAATAGTATTGTGCACTTTTATGTCAAAATATTACTTGATTGTTAAGTTTTTTCAATTGTTATGCTAACGACCTTTTACCGAGAACTTACCAAGCCTGAACGTACACTTAAACCTCCTTCAGTCTATTGTTTACTGTTAATAATTACGTCAGAATGACGTAGCCTCTTGAGACAAAATGTATATCAAATGAATGATATTTCCAAGCTCTATTGATTACCCGAAAAATCTGAATTTGACCTTTTGACCCATTTTTTGCCCTTACGACCTTCTTCCAGGTACCCGACGAGTTATAGTACTGGATGGCTCGGAGGAGGACGCAAGAATGTATAACAATATTGCACGAGTCGAAGACGTGTGCAATATTGTTATAGCTCATGCAGTATACATTGTATCTTGTATACCTTGAAAAAAACATCCAATAATATCATTATTTTCAGGCATACTTGATCTGCAAAGAAATAAATGTCAGGACACTGTCTTTATTTCTCCAATTTCGTCAAATATTCTTCGCTTACCGAAGTAACTTATGCGCTGCTCGAAGTTGCCATTGTGGTCGTTGACAACAGTGCGTGTGTACCCTGCTGGGCACTGCGTCCGCATGAGACGGTAACGTGAGCTGCGCTCTGTTGACTGGTTGACAACTGTGAGTTTCTACGCTCTTCATAGAGCGGGAACCAGTGAAATTTGTTTAAATGCCCGAATGAGGACAATATCAAAAATAATATTGTCCTCATCTGGGTACTTTTATTGACATAATATTGCATTCATCCGGGTATTTTTTACGAAAGCGTACAATACGCCGATTAAGTTTCACCACTGGAAGCCCAATGTTAATAATGCTGCTTTATATATTTATATAAGCAAATAAATATATACAAAAACAGAGACTAGAGACAAGTTGAACACTATGATGAATCGAATAATCAAATTATACTCACCCTCTTTTACAAATCCTGCATTTGTTTGCCTTTTCACTGTTATGTTTTCGCATATGGCGCATCAGTACCGATGGAAACATGAAGGTTTTGTCACAAACTTTGCACTTGAGTCGATTCTTGGAAGAACCTGTAGCATACTGCAGATTCTGTTGTGGTTTTCTTCTCTCCATCTAGGTGATGCACAAAAAACAAATCATAGAGAGTATGGGAATACATTTGTAGACACTGCAGCTGGTATGATCCCAGTGTTACTGTTGACTGAGTAAAGTCTATTTAGCCAAGAAGGATCATTTTCAATTACCTATTACTATACCTCATACATATTCATCATCGAGAGCTGAATTTTCACTGGTCCATTCACCATCACATGTCGGATGCTATTTTTGCTGTTTGATAAGCGCATGCACGAGTATTCATGCACTGGGTAAATACGCATGCGTAATAGACTGTTGCAAGGGTTATCACCTGTGCGACAGTCTATTACGCATGCGCTTCATGAAGCAATTGCCGAACTGTCGTACGGGTGTAGTACGCACGCACGAACTTCGCCCTAGCTAGTTACACATGAAAAGACGGTTGCACGCATAAATGTTCATTACCGTTTTCCTGAGCTCAATTATGCTGAACCGGAGAATTCCTAACCCTGCTGAATCCAACAGGATCCAACTATGTCATATACCCTATGGTACTTGTTGGATTGAGCAGTAAACCCCTTGTGTACATTCCTCATGCAAAATGTTGGATTCAGCAGGCAACTGAACCGCATGATAACGCCATGTTGGACTCCATTGGATTCAGCAGACAACTGAAAGTAAGGCACAGTGGATTGAGCAGGAAACTCCGGTTGGACTCTGTTGGATTTAGGAGGGTAGTCCTGAGGAACTACTAGGGGGTTAGGATTAATGCCTTCTGTACTAAACAGAAAGTTATCCACAATGTGGTATAAACTCAAGATTAGGTGTTACTGTATTGCAAACGAAATGAACTTTTCTTAGGTTGAGCAATAATAAAGTTTCTCCAAAGATTTTTTGCCCGCGAGGCACGCACACGCACAAGTCAATCGCAAGCGATCTTCATGAACATGTATAAATTTCTCCATGTTGCTCAGTACAATTTTTAACGCAAATTTTTTTCATCATTTTTGCAAAAATCAAGGACAGATTCCACCCATGATGTTTTAATGCATTATATGTCAGAATGTCAAGAAATACCATACCGAGTTTAGGGGGAAAACTGTGCAGCCGTTTTCTGGCAAAAGACAACATTTTGATGTACATTTTTGTACTTAGAAGTCGTTTCGGAGTAGTCAACAAATTCGTTGGTGATTCGTATATGGGGCTCCGCTATGCGGAGCACCATAGTTCTAGGGGTGGATTTAGGGGACATCAACAATACACGAGACCTTAAAATTATCCCACATTTTTCATAGGACCGAGTTGGGAAATATGTTGCAACCCGACGCCACTTTGGCAATTGTGTACAAAGTCTGGAACGTCAGGACAATTTTTAAGTATTTCCTAACAAAATTGGAAATGTTTCTCAGTCCCAGATTCATGTCTTATGATCAATTTTGTAATGAATGACCTTCATTGAGATGATACAGTGGAGTCTCGTTAAAACAAACTCGTTCGGACCTAGCCAAATTGTTTGTTATATCAGAATTTTGTACTACATGTAAGAGGAACATCAGTCCCATTCATTGTGCACATAAATGAACAGTTGGGACCAAGGCTAGGCCTACAGTTCTCTAGCCCCACTTGTGTGGCCTCCGTATTGCTGCGCTGTACGTTAGGCCACACGTCTGGTTTTCCAACCTACTGACACATGACTGAGGAGTTTAGTCCAAACTCTGGCGCACCCTTTTTTGGCACTTTTTTTACACACTACTGTATATGGTTGTATTCTTTGATTTCTCATCTTTTGCCCTTCGGGTAGATTAGGTGATCTGTCTTCAAATTTTTCGAGAAATTTAGACATCTTTCTGGAGTCCATATGTGCCAGTTTAGGACTAAACTCCTCAGTAGGTTGGGAAACCAGACGCGTGGCCAAACGTACAGCGCAGGAATACGGAGGCCACACAAGGTTTTTTTTATCATTTACCTCAATTAACATCAGACCTCCTAAAGCTACGCACTCCTATTTCTGCGCACTCACCTTTAAGTTACATTTTGCAAGGCATGCATCCTAAAAAAATGACACAATTTCACTTGGATCGTATCCTTTGATGCACGAACTTTAACCAGCAGCCGAAAAATATGTGGAAATTGAAGGCATTACCGCTAATTACCACTTGTACAAATGCAGGCAGATGCTTCCGGGCCTGCAGAAGTCGAAAATATGACCGAAAGGTGACCTTTCTTGGTGTCCCAATATCGTCAGTATTATAGTTAAGATGTCATAGATAGGAATTTGCAGTTTTTTCAAGGGTGCAAAACTTAAAGTGCAACTAAAAAGACACATGTCTTATATTATTTTGAAATTTTTTTGGTCATACGTTTTAAATCCGACATCTTAAAAACTGTCTCTGTTGATTGGGATGATCAGAATATTAACAATATCATTGGGATCTAAATTTAATAGGTAAATATGTATAAAATCTATTTATGTAAATATGTAAATATAGGCCTTTGTATAAATCTCCAAAATTGGATATTAAAAATAATCGTGAAATTACAAAAAGTGTAGGCCTACTGGAATTGAAAAAAGAAAGGAAAAAGAAAGAAGATATGTTTGAAAAGCTCAGGAAATATATTTTCCTAAAGCCAACAAGTCTAAGTTATAAAAAAAAAATGTTTATATTGAGTTTGCCCGGACAGCACATATTTTTCATGAAGCGTCCCCTGCGCAGAATTAGGCAGGATTCTTTTCTACAACGCCAAAACTGCACGCTTTGGAATTCCCCGCTTGCTGCCACAAATAAAGAGATTTCGCTTTGTTAATCAGTACGGTGGATGATCGAAAGCCAACAATATAAGTTTTGTTGAGGAAAAGAGTGGTTGCTTTGCTATTTTTAAGCTACTGTATCCTCAACCCTCCATTATCTGCGCAGGTAACGCTTGCATACGTGCGTGCGTTGTCACACACAAATTGAAGGTAAATGCGTAGAAAAAGGACCGCGTAGCTTTAGGGGGTCTGACGATAGTTACTGGTTGCAAAGCCTTAGCCCCATAAATGTGGCCTATTTACTGGACTACCTCCGTAAACATAGGCCACACATCCACATGTACAAAAACGTGTCGCACTTTGCCAAATTTTGATTTTCGCATTTAGGCTTAGTTTGTAGGGTTTTTTTGCTTTAGAAGCATACTCTTTATAGGCTAATCAGAAAGTGCTGCCTTTTTTCAGATGTATATTTTGCGTGAAATTTCCAGATTCATTTTTACACGTTTGCGTATCCAAATTTCAACATGAAATTTCACAAAAATTAGACATCTGAAAAAGGCAGCACTTTCTGACTGGCCTATAAAGAGGGGCGAGTATGCTTCTAAAGCAAAAAAAATCCTACAAACTAAGCCTAAATGTGAAAATCAAAATTTGGCAAAGTGCGGCACATTTTTGTACATGTGGATGTGTGGCCTATGTTTACGGAGGTAGTCCAGTAAATAGGCCACATTTTAATGGGGCTAGCATAGCTGGAGTTACCCAGCCCTGAGTTTTATCATTGGGTTGTCATCTAGGGCTGGAGCTCATTTTTCTCGAAAACGATAGTATAGGCAAAAAAAATTTGGAAAATGTTGAATTTTGTCCCCGTTACACACTAATTGCAACTGCAACTCACCCCAAACTTGCCTGGAATAACCATTACACAGGTCCTTGAAGTAAAAAACGATCCACGATGAAGATTCAGCCTACAATTGCAGTGAAAACAGGAGGAATAACCGCTAACCTGACAACCTTGCGAGCATGGCCAGGATCGCCAATGGTTTGTGCACACAAAAAAATTGTGTACGATTGAATGGCGGTCGGTTACCGGTACCAGGCTGTCAACTAGTAGTTTTTGCCGGCTGGCGATTGGCTGTTGGCGCATGACGTCGCGCGGAAGCGTAACACCCGATGACTGTTTCATGCACTATCGGTTGCGGTTCCAGTACCGCAGCTGTGATGCGAGTGGTAAACTTAATATGAGTGCATGAAACACCCGATGACTGTTTCATGCACTATCGGTTGCGGTTCCAGTACCGCAGCTGTGATGCGAGTGGTAAACTTAATATGAGTGCATGAAACAGTCATCGGGTGTTACGCTTCCGCGCGACGTCATGAGCCAACAGCCAATCGCCAGCCGGCAAAAACGACTAGTTGACAGCCTGGTACCGGTAACCGACCGCCATTCAATCGAACACAATTTTTTTTTGTGCACAAACCATTGGCGATCCTGGCCAAGCTCGCAAGGTTGTCAGGTTAGCGGTTATTCCTCCTGTTTTCACTGCAATTGTAGGCTGAATCTTCATCGTGGATCGTTTTTTACTTCAAGGACCTGTGTAATGGTTATTCCAGGCAAGTTTGGGGTGAGTTGCAGTTGCAATTAGTGTGTGACGGGGACAAAATTCAACATTTTCCAAATTTTTTTTGCCTATACTATCGTTTTCGAGAAAAATGAGCTCCAGCCCTAGATGACAACCCAATGATAAAACTCAGGGCTGGGTAACTCCAGCTAGGGCTAGCAAAGCCTTATCTGGAGGATCGAGGTTAGGCCTACTCGAATTAGGCCTACCTTCAGTGGCTTCAGGGATATCAACAGTTATTTTCTTAAAAATCAAGTACCATGTCATATTCAACTGAGAAAAAGGTCATAATATTTGAGAATAAGGGAATTTATGAGAGTATTCTTCAGTTTATTGTTCCATAGCGCTACTCACCTTACTTCGTTCCTGTCTTTATCTGTTTTGACGCGCAAGATATGAAGCACGCCCCCTGTAGACAAAAGATTGAAAGGTTTTGTTACATGCGCTGCGGCGCGTACAAGATACTAAGTGTAGTATGCTCAAGCTTTGGGCTAGCGCTAGGGAGCGGCAGCCTATAATTATCATGGTAGGGCCACCACGGACATCCTAAAATTGTTTTCCATTGGCTTATCTAGCTTCCAGACATTTGTTCTTGAAACTCAATAGGTTCTTGAGTCTGGAGTGCGGAATGGTAACTTACACATAGCAACCGATGAAAACTAGTTTGCAGATGAATAGAAGTGTCATCCGGATGACTCGCGTCAGCAGCCCGCCCCCAACTAGAAGTTGTTGGAAACGGCTTGAAACCCATCCTGACACCATACATTGTCTTTATAAGAAAACTCCCGTATAGTCCTCTCTGACTTAAAGGATGATCAAACTTAAACGTAGTGTCAGGAATTCAGCACGGCCATATATTGCTCGCCCCGCCCACTCTGGGAAGTCAGTTCCTGGATAAACTTTCCCAGTCCAGTTGCCTAATACCACACTTACCCGTTACCGTTCACACAATTTTCATGATGGTTTATAGCCTTTAAGACCTGCTGAGTCTGAATGTGGTTGATGCCACCTCGGGAAGTTCCGGGGGAAATTGAGATATCCAAGATGGCCGCCAAGATGGCACTGAGCATAGACCCTGTACAGCTATATATTATGATAAGTAATATAATGCAAACCTAGGGATTTTAATAGTCGCAGTGAATCCATTTCTACCATTTCCCTCCTACTGCAACTGTTTAATTTATTTATATTTTTGCAATACAATACAATAACAATGTGACACCCAATATAAAAATCAAAGATGGCCGCATATATAAGGACGGAGCACCGCTTGTCCGGCGGCGCGACGTGGGCATGGACCAGATAACCAGATTTTACAGTTCAAGCAATATTGTTGTGGTTGCTTGGCCTTTGAGACCTGCAGATTGTGTAACTGCATATGATTCCATCTCGGTATCTTTGGACAAATCGATGCACTTCTGCAGTGCTGAACTCGGATATGATTCATCTTTCACCAACACAGTAAAACAATCCAAAACTCATCAATTTTAATTATCTGCTTCAAAAAAATTTCATCATTAGATATTTCATAGTTAAATATTTGACCGGTCATTCTCAAAGACGGAACAATCTGCGAAATCGACGGTTAAACCGAAAGAATATAGTTACCGACGTTTACCGATACAGTCGAGGGTAGGCCTACCACGGTTGACAGTTACGTTTCCGTCTTCGGTAAAGTTACATTCGCTTCATTATAAATACACAAATCACCAAAGTGCTAACTTTTCAATAACTGCATGGGTGCTTAATCATATATCGTATATCACCGCAATCATCACCACGCGCACAACGCACTTTTGTGCCGCATCTGCATGTGTTGCACTTAGTTGTTTTTTTTTCTAGCTTACCATGATCCCCACTCCAAACCCACCAGTGTGGTTTCTAAATGTCATTCAATTATATTCATTGACTGAAAGTTATTCACCGTTATCATTTATAAATAATGTTGTTTGGGAAATTGATGCATGTCCTCAATGGGGGCGCCGTTTGCGAAATGTCTGTTGCTGTAGACCTGTAAACAAAAATGTGTATCGTGATATTGTTATTTTGTTCCTCTAGGTAATATTTTGTTTCTGCAGATGTAAAGTTTTTGTTTTTATGGTTTTGTTGTCAGTGACTGTTGCCATGAACTGCTTTGCCACGTACCCATGCTGGCTAATCCAGAATTTGCCCAGTTCTCACAGGTAAGTGGCGGTAAGTGTCCCTGAGAAGGATTGTATGAGGGTTTTGTTAAAAAAAAAATCCCTAATAGGGATTTCGTAACTTTAATCCGTGAAGCCGTTGGGTGGGGGGGGGTGCTCGTTAAAGCACCCCTCTCGAGTGACCCTTTTTACTGATAAACAGCGCCACCGAGTGTCAGGTGGTGTCCAGATGGAACAGTCCCCAAGTGGTCTTTGAAAAAAACAGAAGCTCGTTTCTGGCTACCGGCAAATACCCCTACGGTCCGAGGATTGGATACACCCATGGGCCACATGATTTAATAGCATGTGTTATACTGCATTATTCCCTGCTTAAGCACGTGCTACAGGTTGTCGGTAGGAGCAATACACAGATTCAGGTATATTTTCACCAGGGCGTGGCGGAACGCTTTTCAAACTGAGGGGCAACACCAAAAGTGGGTCCTTGCTCCGAAAAAGGGGCACTTTCCGTCGGTGTGAAAGTGGAGGAAAAGAATATGGTCCCGTTCATTTCGCTATAAACCTATTTGACGAGGGACAAGTTATGAATACGTTTCCATCTTGCTCTTTGTGTTTTTTTACCTAGTTTTGGAGAGAGATCATTTCTTTTAATCGTGAGAGGGGCGCTGTTGCTTTTGATGGCCAATCATGGGCGTCGCGAGGGGGGGGGGGCAAGGGGGGGCACTTGCCCCCCCCCCCCTGGAAAAGCAAAAAAAAAAAAAAAAAAAAAAAAAAGGAAAAAAAAGAAAAAAAAAAAAAAAAAGAAAAAGAGGCGCGAAGACAAAGTGGTGTAAATTTAATGAGTTGGGGGGGGGGGAATGTCCCTGCCCCCCTCTAAAACTGATAAATCGAGAATGTGTTGAGAAATACAAGCATTTTTTGGCAAAAATCTTTTTTGCCCAAAATCTTTTTTGCCCCCTCTAGAAAAAATCCTGGCGACGCCCATGTGGCCAATGTTCCATCTCGAGAGGGGCACAAGTTTATTATTGTGAGAGGGGCATTTGTGCTTTCGAGGGGTATAGTTTTCCATCTAGAGGGGTATAGTTTTCCATCTAGAGAAGGTGCACAATCTTGTTAATGCGAGAGGGTACTTGTGTATTTGAGGGACAGTTTTGCATTAAAAGAGAGGAGGCAATTTTATTTGTAGCGCGATTATACGTGTGCGTTGAGGGGCAGTTTTGTTTTCATCTGGACGGGGCACATTAATAACCGCGAGAGGGGCACTTTTGTTGGCCTGGGAATCGGGGGGGGGGGGCAGGGGATACACTGCCCCAGTGCCCCCCTGGCGCCCCCCCCCCCCCCCGATTCCGCTGCCTGATTTATACAGCAGCCAAGTATTGAGTACATTGTAATTTATTATTCTCTTGCCATTAGGAAGCGTCATCAGTTATTGATCAGGGTCGATTCCATTAATCCTCGCTTCTTTATCCTCTCGTCAGTGTTAAATAATTCTGAACAGATGCTTTTGATATCTTTAAAAATTAATAATACTTGATTTAAGCTTTTATTTTATGGTCGACTTATGCGCAGTGAAGGCCCTATTGCACAAGGAGGGACGATTCAGCTTTTTATATTACCTCCCTCGCAATATTTTACACAAAACAGGTACGAATTGAAAATAGGATCCAGGCACTCAGGACTGCAATGAATTGAAGGCTGTTTGCAATTCACAGAACTCGCCTAGGTACTACGCGTAAAATAAAACGTGTCCTACTTTTGATCCTTAATAACTGTGTTGTTTACCAATGGAATTATACCAACATTTCAGGTCATGTAAACAAGGCATTACAAATTATATGGAGCGAGTTTCATCAGCTTTGTGTAAGAGGGTGAGATAAAAACGCCATACGAAACCAATACTCACTTTCAGAATGTCGATACAGCGCTGCATATGGAGACGGTGACGGAAGGCGCGTGCTGCGGCCAAAAGCTTCCGAAGGAATGCAGGACCACCCCTGATGTCATTGCACACCTTTCTCGATCGTGTGTTGCGCCAAACGATCGAGGAGGCGTGCAATGACATCAGGGGTGATCCTGCATTCCTTCAGAAGCTTTCGGCTGCAGCTCGCGCCTTCCGCCACCGTCTCCAGCGCTGTATCGACATTGGAGGACGCCAAGTCGAAAGTGGCAGATTCTGAAAGTGAGTATTTTTTTTCGTATGGCGTTTAAATCTGACCCTCTTGCATAAAGCTGATATAACTCGCTCCATAAAATGTGTCATATTTTGTTTACATGATCTAAAATTTTGGTTTAATTCCATAGCTGAACAACAGGACATGTTTTCTTTGGCACGTATGTAGTAGTTATATACAGATCAAGAAAACAAGGCCAAAAATAATCTGCTGTCCTCTAGAGTCTTACATAACAATAATTATTAGCGAACACACATCATTCAATAGATATCGATTTGCTGAAATTTACTTTGTCCACAAATAAGTAAATTGTCTTTCTTAAAAAAAAAAGGAACAGAAACTTAGTCCACAATGGTCAATCGCCTCGCAACTATCGCATTCTTGCAAAGTTTTATTCTCAGTGTCTCACAGGTTCATATTGAATTAAAAAAAAAGGTCCGAATGGTTTCCTTCATTTCGTTGGCTCCTATCCAATCCAATTTGAAACCCTATCTTTTCCAATTTGAAACAATAAAGTTTGTTGTTTTTCAAGATGAACTTCTTTGTCATTTCTCTCAAAAATGTTTGGACAGTATCACCACACATCTAGTCGATCTCGTAATAAACGCAAGTGTCGTTGGTTGAGGTCTCTCGACTGAAGTTGACGTCAGAGTGCTGGGCTGTGTTGAGTTGGCATGTACTCCCAACGAGGTTGAAGGAGCGGCATCGCAGGTTGTCGATGTACGTACTCTTGATTTCTTACGTAAATACGATATCATATCAAACTTCCAGTTTGGGTTTCGTGCAAAACATTCCACTTCTCATGCCGTTCTTCATCTCATTAATAAGGTGTGGCAGGTTTAGACAATTCAGAACACACCCTTGGTATTTTTCTTGATTTTTCAAAAGCTTTTGACACCTTAGACCATAAGGGGTCAAAATAATATGAATGTTCACACATCTGAAAATTCTGTTCATGTCACGAAGAGCAAACTTTTAGACTTGGGTCATGAAATAGTTGGGTTTTGAATAATAAATCTTATAAATATCTATAAATAGGGCATACAAAGTTATTGACCTCTTGAAGGTCACCAGAGGTCAGATATGAAATGCCCTACATATGAAAAACAAGAATCATAGCATGAACACCTAACATTTAGATTTGGTCTTGAAAAAGTTGGGGTTTAAAGAGTAAATCATAATAACGATAAATATGTAAACAAAGGTCATTGACCCCTGGAAAGTCACTAAAGGTGAAATATTTTTTTTGGCTTTCACATCTGATCTTTATTTTCATGGTCTGAAGACCTATGACATAGACTTGGGTCATAAGAAGTGGTGTTTTCAAGAACAATTGTTATAAATAGTGTATGTAAAGGTCATTGACCTCTCAAAGGTCACCAGAGATCAAATATGAAATGTCTCCACATCTGCATTTTTTCTTCATGGCATGACGAACCAACGTGCGAAGTTTCATGCTTTAGTCACAAAGTGCACAATCATATCACTCAACAGCCCCACTATTTGTTTTTGGAACATGGACACCAGGCAAATTATCCGACTCAAAATTTAGCCTGAGCCTTTTACGTCTCCCCTTAAACGCGTTAAAACGTTATAAACTATTGCAAACAAGCGTTTACATTGTGTTAAATAGTTAAACACCCAGTGTTACAGTGCACTGATACACGGTTTCTCAATATTAAGACCATAACAGAACTGATCTTTGATAGCAAAACTAACAAACTCATCACAGATTACTTCTTTTTCCATCTCGTGTTCACCTGTTCCATTAAGAGCGCCACCAGCGACAGGGCCCACACACATCCCAATGAAACAAAGGCTAAATCGTAACTTCCGGTCTGGTCGTAAATCCAACCTAAAAAAAAGAGCGAAAATACAGTAGTAACTGCCATTCATACAACCAAAATTAGCGTTATGGCTTAAAACTTCCAATGGCCTATGATATGCGCGCAAGAAGTCTGCAGAATACGGATTGCTGACTTATCTGCGCAAGAAGCCTAATAAGCAGACCAGTTATTTTTTGTTTTGATAGCTTCATGGGGGTAGAAATATTGGGATAAAAGTCCAAATTGCATACCCTGTGGAGCGAATTCATCAAAACAATTAACATAATGGAACGGGCCGTTATGAGTGGCAAAACCACGGGAATATAATAAATAAAAAAGGGGGGAAAGAAGAAGAAACAAAGGAAAAGGAGTCGTGGAAGTACAAGTACTCGTACTGGAGACCTGTACCTGTACTCGGAAGTACAAGTACAGGTCTCCGAGGCGAGTACGAGTACTCGGTAAGCTATGTTCTCGGCAGTACTCGGTACTCGGAAAACTCGACTACAACATTGATGAACTCCGCTTAGCTTACCTGGAAAGAATCCAAAACCTAAACTGACAAGCGCCGTCATAACTTCCATCCAACTGAAAGCGCTGATCAGGAGATCCACGCCCAGAAGTTCCCTTGTGAATATGTCAATGAGTGAACTAATGGCACCACACGAACCATAGAAGACAACAGCATTTGTTAACGTCATCCAGTATGACGTCACCCACGGCACGATGACGAAACTCACACAGCTCATGACGATCACCGCTGCCATTGCCGGTCGCAGTTTTAACATACCCCGGTCCATGACAACGCCGAGGACGAGCTTGAAGACGATGTTGCCGATGCCGGCAGCGGTGACAAACGTAACGGCTTCCTGGGGGGAGAAACCCTTGGCCTCTGCCTGGGGGACGAAATACGCCAGCCACTGGTCGGAAACAAAGCGAATACAGACGTACAGTAGGGTGGCGATCCAAAAAGAGAACTTCAAGCACACCGAGAAACCGAGATGTTCAGTCTGTGCTGTGAGGGCGTCCTTGAAAGCGCGCAATCGTGATTTCACTTTGGCAATGTTGTTACGAGATGAGTCATCGAGATCATCGTCTTCACGAAGCGTCCCATACTGGTTACTCTTCTCGCTGCCCCTTGATCTCTGCCTCAAGAGGGCGCCACAGGCAGGAAGGTGCAAACTCATGGCACCGAGGAGCATCATGGCGGCTCGCCAGCCGTACGTGTCTAGCAGAAGCTGTGTCATTGGCGCGATTAGGAGTGTACCTACGGGAAATCCTGACATTGCCAGACCGGTGGCTGTGGCATAGTTGGTAGGAAAACACCGTGCGACTGCCGCCCTCATGAGAACACTGGAGTAACTTAGACAAGAAACTGCAAAACACACACAATTTTGAACATTATTTTACGGGCTAATATGTAGTCTATGTAATAGACCACGGCAAGACCCCGCCTCTTGACCTCCTATAGATTTTGTCTAATCAGCGGGCGCTTTCTATATCGGGTCTTCGGTCATTCACCCGTTGGGCGTCATAGACAATAGCCAGGTGGCTTAGATCTAATTTTTGAGAAGATCGTGACCGACTGGTTCAAAGCACCTAACTTGGCAGATAGATTCTTATAGCCCTAGAGAAGAAATTTGGAGGGGGTGACACGTGAAATTCTTTTTGGATGGGTGGCTAATTTGTATAATTTGTTAATACCTGCGTGCAATATATTTATTTCCATATGGGGGTATATCTAAAAAATAAAAAAAAAATTTGAAAAGTGTATTTTGGGGATTCTACTTACAGATCTTTACTTAAATAACATTTTCCAAAGCATATAAGTCACTGAATAATTATGAGGACATAGTTACGATCCAAAATTACTACTATTATGCCCTTAAGTTGCGCACATTTACCTTGGCTCCAGATATCATCAATTAGTCTTGCCAAACATCAGCATTGATGAACTTCAAATTCACCAAGTTGCTTACTGGTACAGTTACCCTATTAAAACCTTATGCAAAATCAAGTGAACAATGATAACATTGTGATATTTAGCCCAGAAAACAAAAACTAGTCCATACACTACTTTCTTTTTTCGCCATAACTGATTGCACTAGAACCTCACCAGTTTTCATACCTAAATGCAGAAGTTTCAACAGTTCGTACAATGTGGCCTCGAACGATTCCTTCGTTAGCTCAGAGCAACATTTTATTATGCCCTGCAAAAACAAGAAAGCCATATAAATAGTAACATGTATTTTTTTAAGATGATAAGCATATGTTACATAAACACAAACTCAAGTACTGAGGCTCCATCAAACTCCAAATTGAAGTCTACCGACACTGTTTCTGTTTTTGAGTAGTCATAATGCGAACCAAAAAAAAAGTACGTCTCCAATATTAGGCAGCTTTTTTCTGCTTCTCATACTTTGACTGAATTTGGCTGGCTTTTGACAAAAATTTGTCATCACAAATTAATATTCATGAGAAGAAACGAGGAAGAACAGTTTTCATCAAAGACAAATGGACAATAATTTTACCCCTCTCATTTCCAACAAAGCCAGCCATTCAGTCAAAGTATGAGAAGCAGAAAAAACTGCCTAATATTGGAGACGTGATCTACTTTTGGGGGTTCACATAATTGACTACTCAAAACAGAAACAGTGTCAGTAGACTTCAATTTGGAGTTTGACGGAGCCGCAGTCCTAGGAGTTCATGTAACATAATTATATGCTTAGAGGGGCCATTCAGAATTTTCAATGTTTTAAAATTTCGACTTTTTTTCCAAATTATTTTGACCCACCCACCCACCCCTAATTTCGATTAATAAAAAACTGAACATGTACATGTACAAGTATGCACTTGCATGTACATGTACTTGAACACCATGTACATGTGTGTCTAGTTCAGTGACGGCGTGAAGTTGTCGGTCTTCCTCTTTTATGTGATAAAATATGTGATACCTCACCAACAAGTATCTTTTAACGAAATTCAATCAGAATATTTATCAATTTTTAAAAAAATGTTTAGTTGTTGTGTTACTTGTTGGTGTCCCTGCCACACTGTACGATGGTGTAGCCGTGCGTGAATAGAGTCTGGTGACTGTACATAGAAATTTCTTTGAATAAAAGTCGAATCGTTCATTCATGTGCACTTGTTATGCAAAGCAGGGGCATTGGTTCAAGGATATCTATGTCGACATACAAAAAGTGTGCAAGAACGCGACTTGAATGCTTTTATGTGTTCACAATACAACGACGCTGTTTAGATATTTCACAGTGTGACACAGTGAGAAATTTTGGAATCATAATGGCGTCAGCGATACTTGCTGGGGAGCTCTTGCGTACGACTTTCTGTGCTTTGGTACTGTTGTTTCCAGGGCAATTGTGTGTACGGTAACCCGACGTACCCAGATTTTTAAAGACGAAATTGCCGACCTCAAACTTGTTAGTGCCATATTTGGCAACTATATGTGCGTTATTATAGTTTAATTAAACAAATGAACAGGTTAATTAAACATAGCACCATTGAAGGTACCTAAAAGTAAACATAACAGCATAGAAGACCGACAGACGAACATAAAATGTTACAAAATAAACATATTTGTCTGGATAATTGTTTAGGGCGTTACCGGCAAGTTAACACAAACTTGGTGTCAAATAGATCATGGGAGGGGCGACAGCCCCCCGTGAACCTTGTCGCCCCCTGTCGCCTCCCCACTGAGATTTTGAGTTTCTAAAAAAATTATCATTGATCTACATGACGCCCCCCCCCCTTATGAAATGTTCCAGCGCCCCCCCCCCCAAAAAAAAAATTCCTGGCTACGCCACTGACAGTACATACAGGGGACGAAGTTGGAAAAGAAACACGCATCGCGATATCGGAACGTTTGCGCGTAGTTCAGGCAAGTCAAAAGTTATATCTTTCTTTTCTTTTATTTTCTTTTTCCATGGAAAGTGAATTTCAATTTTCAAATATTTAGCTTGACCCACCCACCCACAATTTGGAAAAAAGATCGAAATTTTAAAACATTGAAAATTCTGAATGGCCCCTAATTATCTAAAAAAAAAAAAAAATTATTAATGGCTTTCTTGTTTTTGCAGGGCATAATAAATTTTGCTCAGCGAGCTAACGAAGGAATGGTTCGTGGCTACATTGTACGAACTGTTGAAACTTCTGGATTTTGGTATGAAAACTGGTGAGGTTCTAGTGCAATCAGTAGGCGAAAAAAGAGAAGTATATGGACTAAAATAACTTTTGTTATTTCGCCCTCCCCCCCCCCTCCCTGGCCATGCATGGGCGTCGCCAGCATTTTTTTCTAGCGGGGGGCAAAGCAAATTGTTCCCCAAAATCCTTGTACTTTCTCTAGCATATTCTCAATTGATAATTTTGTCTAGGGTGGGCGGGGGACATTTGCCCACCCCACCTCATTGGCACCTCTGCAGACGCACATTTTGTTGAATGTGTATTAAATTAATAGCAAATATGACTTCACACCTCTTTTTTCCCTTTCAAAAGAGGCGCGAGGCGCATACCGCGCGGTATGAGATTAGTGTAGAAATTTTAAGCGAGGCAGGAGGCACATGCCGCACAATGTTTAGAATTCTGAAAGAAAAGAATTTGGAAGAAACCTTTTTCATGCAAGACGTTTTTGCAGAAACACAGTCACCTCAGATTTACTTTGACTGGTAAAAACAATTATCAAGAATGTTATGGGTTATTTCGTTTTAATTGATTTGGATTATTTCTTTGCAGCTGTCGTTGCCTGTAAATTGAAACACTTAGTTTATGTTCATAGTATATAAAACCTATGCACTGGGTTCAAAACTACATGTAGTGGTGACTAGCTTGCCAATTTATTCTCGCAATAAACCCTGTAACCCCTCATATTTCTGTACGAGTTCATCGGTGCCCTAAGGCAGTCACTGCACGAAAAGAAGGTTCTTCCTGCACCTTTTTTTTGAGAATTGTAAACATTGTGTGGCAAATAAATGTAGGCCTTGGGCCTCGTACGTCTTTTGAAACTCCCGCACTACTCTCATTCAAAGTGAGCAACTGGGCTTTTAGTTTCCGTTGTTGTTGCATTCGACCACGATCCTAGACACCAGGATAAACGACTGTTCTGAGCTCTAGAACAAAATGCTCTCAGTGGACTTGCCTTAATTGGTTAGACGCGTGATAACGGGCATTAATACCCGTTGGCGCGTAATCGCGAATTTTCCAGATGTGCCATTGTGTTGGGTTTTTGCACGACATCTAAACCGGAAATATTCATAAAACTGTAAGTAAAACTACTTCTTATTTAAGATATAATTGTTCCAAATTATTTAACAAAAATAAATACTTCAGGATAAAACAGATGGTATTGTGCAGTTTTTGTCGTCATAGATGAAGTTTTTACCCGGGAAATAAACGTCAAATTTCGAGGAGAACACCGTTTACCCAAATTTCGTTTTGAATTAGGCTTTTATTAAAAAGTTTTAGAGAGATAGGATGCCGAATTGATGGAAAAAAAAACCGACATTTCATCGTTCATCTTAAAGCTAAAGATTTGTGCTCGGCATTACCATGGTTATCAGAATTCAACAATAAAGACCAAAAACGTAGACTTATGGATATTCAAAAATATGATTCGCTGGCTTGACAGACTTCGAGGCAATGATTTACTATGTCCTCGTAATTATTCAGTCACTTATACATGCTTTAGAATATGTTATTGAAGTAAAGATATGTAAGTAGAATCACCAAAATACACTTTTCAACAAACAAACAAAACAAAAAAACCAAATATGGGAATAAATATATTACACGGCAGGGATTAATGATTTATGCAAATTGGGCACCCTTCCCAAAAGAATTTCAGGTGTCACCCCTTCTAAACATCTTCTCTAGGGCTATAAGAATCTATCTGCCAAGTTTGGTGCTTTGGACCAGTCGGTCACGATTCCGACCATATGCCACCTGACTACAATGGATTAAACAAAATGTGTCACGCATTCTGTATCATGTTACGCGATATCGGGCCCGGGCTGTTGTATTACAAAACACTGCATTCGAATTTACCAATCAAACTATTAAGTCCTGATTTAGGAATGAAATGAAGTCATGATTTAGTATAAGTCCGACTCCGATTGGCTGGCGTGCGGCTTGCATAATATCTGCATGTCTAGACATATCAGATGTTATACAGGAGACTTGCTCTGTGGATAACGGGTGATACTTAGACTAACGATAATAAATCAATCCGATCTGTTTGTACGTAATTAGAGGCACAAGTTATCTTCACCTAACTTGTTATGAAACATTCGTTGCAGTATAAGTTCGTTGAAGCGAACGGACAGTGCATCTTTAAATGAATACGTACCTCCCAATGTCAAAGTCACGGTCATTCGGACAACGCTGGTAGTCAGTGAAGCAACGATCAATGACGTCCCAATCAGGATACCACTGACCATCACAACAACGCGGGTACCAAGCAAGGAGTCCAATGGTCCGGAAAGGGGTCCTATACAAAGAAGGGTGGTTGGTAAAATAAAAAGCTTGTTAGGACAAAACATTCTCCGGTTTCTGGTATGAAGCTTGCCCGAAAAGTGGTACGGCGACGGATTTTTTTTACCCAACTTTTTTTCTTCTTCAAATGTCGGCTAATGTTGCAGATGACGCTTCGATCCCCTAAAAACTCTCAAAAACATCTTTCAGAGTGGGACTTAAGGTTACCTCAGTAAGGCCATGACTTGAGAAGTCTGCGCCCATTACAATCTCGACCAACACGGATATTCTTCGGGAATTTTTGATAGTCAGGACATAAAAACAGGGAAAACGATACGGCGCCGTCTGCTGCCAGGCTGGTCATTATAGTATGCTCTCTTTAATTCGCACTATAATTAAAAAGCGTTTTAAAGGTTCCAGATACCCGACCATCGCTCCCTCAATCTGGCTGATTACAACATTGCAACACCGTGTGCACTGCCGCTGGAACAAACTTTTGCATGGGGTGCTGAAATTTCTAAAGGACGGACAAAATTAATGTAAAAGCGGAGCGCAAAGCCCTTACGTCGTGGCTTAATTTGGAATATGGATGATAGGCCTATGTGGTGCAATCTGAGGCGATTCCTGGCCACTGTCATTTGACTTTTTATCAAAAGTGTTTTGAGATTATAAAGACAATTTATTTCATTATTTTGTTAAGAATATACTGTTGCTCTTAAAACGTTTAACTGTACTGAAAAGTGGAGAACCCTGTAAATTTATGTCCATAATTGGTTGCATTTAATTCTAGAAAAGAATTGTATCATTATGCATGACATCGCATGTCAATATTATTGTTGCAAGGCTGCTTTCTGACATTTAGTAATTACCTTCGTGTAAGCCTATGTTTTGTTTTATTTTCTGAGCCCTTACCGCGTGGGAGAAAAAAACATACCCCAGAAGAGAATCTTTACACAAAGGGATAATGGGATTGGGAACACAATGCTATCACCCCACAATTCCGTCTGGCTAGACCGGACGATGCGACTAGACAATGCTGGAAGGCCCAACCTCGTCCCCAGTGCTTACTGTATTTCCAACCGCGTTTCCAATAGTAAACCCTGGATAGGAAACTTTCTTCCTGTATCCTGATTGGATACCGCAATTGGCCAGTAATGGAATTTTGTCGTGTACTTGGTGCTATATATTCACAACGTGCAATACGTGTTTTCGCGATCATTCGTCCACGCCTTCTCGAAAATACTAATTTCCTTTCCAATTTGCTCATATTAATATGAAATATGATACTGCATGTTGTCTCGATAAGATCGTAACAGTTTGATTTCAAAAATCGTGTTTTCGTAACTCACGCCGTGCTCGCGCTGCTACAAATTGACTCTGTTTTTACCCCAGACACCCCATGCAAAAATAAACGCTTATGTGTAACGCATATCCAGGCACCAGAATGTTCCTCATTTGCATACGTGTGCAAAAATCTTGCACATGCAAATGATCCAATACCAGGGTGAGAGAGCAGGTAGTGGTGGGCGCGTACTGCTCGACACCCTGGGGACGAGGTTGTGGAAGGCTCGCCGTTAAGGCGTTACGCACGGGCGCGCAAAGTATAGTTCCGGTCCCGCTCCATCACACAGCACACGGAATACATAAATATGTGTCCACGCATTATCCCTGTTATAAATACCGCGTACCAGACAAAGTCTGGCAATGGCCAACCTCGACCCCAGGGTGTCGAGCAGTACGCGCCCATCACTACCCGCTCTCTCACCCTGGTATTGGATCATTTGCATGTGCAAGATTTTTGAACACGTATGCAAATAAGGAATAGTCTGAGGAACAGTCTGGTGCCTGCTTGTGCGTTTCATTTGCGTTTGTTTTTGTATGCGGTGTCTGGGGTAAAAGCAGAGTCAATTCGTCGCAGCGCGATGGCGTGAGTTACGAAAAACACGATTTATTTATTAAATTGTTACGATCTTACCGAGACAACATGTAGTATCACATTTCATATTAATATGAACAAATTAGGAAGGAAATGAGTATTTTCGAGAAGGCGTAGACGAATAATCGCGAAAACACGTACTGCACGTTGTGAATAACAACACCAAGTACACGACAAAAATCCATTACTAGCCAATTGCCGTATCGAATCAGGATGCAGGAAGAAAGTTTCCTATCCAGAGTTTACTATTGGAAACTACATTGGAAATAAAGTAAGCACTGGGGACGAGGTTGGGCAATGGCTGATCCCGCTCCACACAACGCAGCAACATGGAACATAAGTGTACGCGTTATTACTGTTACAGCGTGCAAGACTACACAGTACATGTAAGTCTGGCACCAATACCATGAGTATACAATAACATGCGGTAGTAGACTAGTCTGGTTTCAATGGCGTCTCGCCGTTGTACAAAATTCTCTGTTTCGCCTCTGTACCCTGACCTATAAAAGTACTTTGCGGAAAGGTGCGGAAAGCTGTTCATCATTTCTTTTTATACCACTGTTTTAATAAAAGTCTGAACTTTCTGGGTACGAGCGGGCCAGTCCGTGCCATTTTTATTTATAAAGTTATGATAAAACAGTTCGATTTATCAAGTAGATTTTAATTTTACACGGTGGTTTAAATGAAAGTGCCGGCTCACGCGGTAATGTTTGGGGCATCTATCATGACTGTCGATATAGAAAGCGCGAGTTAAGAATTCGGTTTTTTCCATCCAAATGAATGCAAAGTTCTGAATTAATGTTTTTGATAATAGAGTCAGTATTCCTCTGTGTATCAGGATACTTTTTAGAGTCATTTTGATACTTTAGCACAGTTTGAAATTGACTAATTTTGCGTGGTTACAGATATATGGCCCCAAAACCGCTATTACCAGTCACAATTATTCTTGGTGCGACATATTTGTTTAAATATGAAATATATTTCTTTGGGTTTGGGTTGCGCTTTTTTGGACTCACCCTGTATGAATACTGTACCGTGAGTATTCTGTACATGCATGATCGGATTCTCTTTGTTATAGGCTAGGCCTTCAAATCAATAATATCAAAAAGGCATAACTTTTGAATGTTATCGAAATTCTGGTGTTGTTTCGTTGCCCACTGCGGAAACTTCACCAGAACCTGTCCTTGGCACACAGACCCAGAAACCCTATCTAAACAAGGGGGGGGGGCGACTTCAATACTTTTACCAAGCTTAACTTAAGTTCGGCAAAAAGACTGATAACTGTTTTGACAAATAATCGGTTTTAAACCTTCAAGTCGGTTAACAAAGTGAAATACTTACCCACGATATTAATAGCACCGTTGATGATGGCCACCATCCACCCAACTAGCCAGGTTTTCGTGGCGAACTGTTCCACGAGGGTAGGCAGCATAACCCCGAGGGCTTTCAAGACACCTGACCACAATATGCAGTTGACATGCAGGCAGAGGACCGCGACCCAGCCCGGCCCAGAAAATTCAGCTTTTTCTTGCGACATAACGATGCTGTATGGCCTTGCTGTTCAGACCAAATGATGGTGGCAAACTCTCGATGGCGCACTGCATTGTGAACTATGCGTAAAACTCCGGGTCATGAACTTATATGTAACGACATGTAGTGAAGTACGGAAGTGTATTTAGGACATGACAAAAAAAAAACAAATTCCGGCCTTCTATTTCGCCCGGGCGGATTACTATTTCGCCTGGGCGGATTACTATTTCGTCCGGGCGGATTACTATTTCGCCCGGGCGGATTACTAATTCGCCCGGGCGATTTATTATTTCGCCCGGGCTGATTACTATTTCGCCCGGGCGGATTACTATTTCGCCCGGGCGGATTACTAATTCGCCCGGGCGATTTATTATTTCGCCCGGGCGGATTACTAATTCGCCCGGGCGAATTACTATTTCGCCTGGACGGATTACTAATACGCCCGGGCGAATTAGTAGTCTACCCAGGCGAATAAGTAATCCGCCCGGGCGAAATAGTAATCCGCCCGGGCGAATTAGTAGTCTGCCCGGGCGAATTAGTAATCCGCCCGGGCGAAATAGTAATCCGCCCGGGCGAAATAGTAATCCGCCCGGGCGAAGAAGTGGGCCTAAAAAATATTTTCGGTCATGTCCTAAATACGCTTCCGTAGTGAAGTTTTACCTTCTCTTGTGTGGAGAGGAATTTATTTCCATGGTTCGATTTTTATTATAATATTGTTTTCCATTGCTTGCTAATGTCCTTTCATTGCTTACTAATGTCCAGCCTTGTCAATTGTGAAACATTAAAGTCTTCATTTAAGTCGCTATTTTGTACCGGGTTATACATCGGGCTAACGCCCATCCTTTTTGTTGAGTTGTTTTAGTCAGGTGGCATATGGTCGGAATCGTGACCGACTGGTCCAAAGCACCAAACTTGGCAGATAGATTCTTATAGCCCTAGAGAAGATATTTAGAAGGGGTGACACCTGAAATTCTTTTGGGAAGGGTGCCTAATTTGCATAAATCGTTAATCCCTGTCGTGTTATATATTTATTCCCATATTTGGGTATATTTTTATTTTTTTATTTTTTTGAAAAGTGTATTTTGGTGATTCTACTTGCATATTCTTACTTCAATAACATTTTGTAAAACATATAAGTGACTGAATAATTAGGAGGACATAGTAAAGAACCAAAATTGCTACTATTTTACCCTAAAGTTACGCGCATTTACCTTTTCCTCAGATATCATCAACTTGTCTCGCCAAACGTGGGTATTGATGAGCTTCAAATTTACTGGCATAGTTACCCTAACAAAAATAAGTGGGAAATCAAGTGAAAATTGATAACATCTTGATGTTTAGCCCAAAAGACCAAAAAAAGGGGGAGAAAATGTGGTGTCCGTAAATTGGGCTAGTACGGGAAGGGTAACGTGGGGACTTCAACAAGTTCAACGAAATCCCCCTAAATAAGAGATTATTGTTGTTTACAATAATTTTGTCTACGCCAAAACGTTTTCTCAACAATAATTTTGGGAATTTCCTTGAATTTGTTCCAGTGTTCCATGTTAGGCAACCCTTCACCTACTTGTTAGCCTATTTATGGACACCTCGTTTTTTTCCCAGTTTTTGTTTTCTGGGCTAAATATCACAATGTTCTCATTGTTCACATGATTTTGTATAAGGTTTTAATAGGATAACTGTACCAGTAAGCTACTTGGTGAATTTGAAGTTCATCAATGCTGATGTTTGGCAAGACTAATTGATGATATCTGGAGACAAGGTAAATGCGCGCAATTTTAGGGCAAAATAGTAGCCATTTTGGATCGTTACTATGCCCTCATAATTATTTAGTCACTTATATGCTTTGGAAAATGTTATTTAAGTAAAGATATGTAAGTAGAATCCCCAAAATACACTTTTCAAAAAAATTAAAAATAGAAATATACCCAAATATGGGAATAAATATATTACACGACAGGGATTAACGATTTATGCAAATTAGGCACCCTTCCCAAAAGAATTTCAGGTGTCACCCCTTCTAAATATCTTCTCTAGGTCTATAAGAATCTATCTGCCAAGTTTGGTGCTTTGGACCAGTCGGTCACGATCTTGACGAAAATTAGATCTAAGCCACCTGACTATTTTGAATATGTAAGGTGTCTAGCTCCCGTCGTTCTAACACAGTTCGCTTACGTAACTTGTCCATTGCTTCAATGAATTGCCGTGGCCTAGCCGACCGCTCCAAAAGGAGAGATGTCTCGCATTTTTTTTTTTTTAGGTCTAAGCAGTATTCCATCTATTGTCTGCAAGACATCCACTGTGCAGATTCCATGCAAGACAGGGCTGAGAGGGGGCTGGACTGTTACTTCTGTTCTTATAAAAGTAATGCCAGAGGCGTGGCTATTCTTTTTAACAATACGTTCGATTTTAAAATTCTTGGTTCCAATAAATGGAATTTTTTTGGCTCTTAGTCTTAGTTTGGAAACACATAACCATAGCATTACGCTGATCAATTTATACGGTCCAAACAGGGATGATCCAGATTTCTACGAGAATATCAATAATATTATTTCTGAGTTTGATAACCCTCACACAATTATTTGTAGCGAATGGAATATAGTTTTAGACAGTAATTTAGATTGTGATAATTACCTTTATGTCAAAATTCTTTGGCAAGAAACAGGGTGTTGGGTTTATGTAGGGATCTCGACCTTATTGACCCGTGGTGTATTCAAAACCCGACCTGCAGGAGATATACTTGGCGACATTATTCTACACTGAAACCGGCTGGACTTTTTAAAGGGGATGTACAACATTGGCTTTTGCTGCAATTTTCAGAAATAAATGGATTGGAGGATTAGTAATAGTATGTTATATAAAATATTGTTAAACTGACTTGTTTCATGTTTAGGGCTTGTAGATGCTGGAAAAACCAAGAAAACCTATCATGTTCTTGTAGTCTGGCTCCCTGACCCCACTTAAGATGAAACGAAGCAATTAATACACTTTGGGGAATTGTAAGGTCAGATAATCAGTCTAGCAGGCTTATAACCCTTCACAGGTGTGTGATCAATTGCAAAGAAAAGTCAGAATAACTAAATATGAAAAATTAAGAACAGTTTTTGAAAAAGCCAGTTTTCTCCAACGCTGGTCGGGCCGACCAGCGTTGGGAAAATACAGTTTTTCTTGAAAATGTCAGCCCACCAGGAGCCACGATTTTAAAGGATGCTTTAGACTGTCAGTCCCTAACAATTTAGTAAGGTATTTCGCGATAATTTGATCATTTCGTTTTTTGATGTTTGCAAATGTTGTATTTTCCCTTTAATATCTTCTGGACTTAGTTCCAATTTTGTTTCATCTGATATTGAGCCAGGTTGTCGGACAGATCATTCCTTGGTTGATATTTGTTTCGATTTCAATCAGATCGAGAGGGGACCGGGCTATTGGAAATTTAATAATTGCTTCTTGCAGATAAAATTTATGTTGACCAGGTGACAAAAGTTATTACTGATGTTGTAGAAACTTCCGCAGCTTTGCCTTATTTACGCTCGAATTTACACACCATTCACCCCAGATATAATCATTTTATTATTAATGATCAACTTTTTTTTTGAAATGCTATTAATGGCGATTAGATCTAAAACAATTTCTTTTGCAGCCTGGAAGAAAAAGAGTGCTTGCAGAGACGAATCTCGTCTCGAAAGCGAAATTAAAAATTTGTCTAATGAGGTTGCTCACGGTGACGATAGTCTGTTGGATACATTGAAGTCTAAACAAACTGGGCTTGTTAATCTTCGTAAGACTAAATTGGATGGTGTTATGATTAGATCTAGAACAAGGTGGATGGAACACGGTGAAAAACCATCCAAATACTTCCTTAATATGGAGAAACGTAATTGTATGAACAAGACTTTTAATCGTGTTATTAAGGATGATGGCACCGAATTAAAGTCCTCTAGGAATATTATACAGGAGGCACGTTATTTTTATAAAAAACTTTACTCGCCTTCAGATGGGGAAACAACAGTTAATTTACAATCTATTTTTGAGAATTCGGACTCCCCAGTTCTTTCAAATATGATACGTGACGGCATAGAGGGTCCTCTGTCCCATCGAGAAATGTTAAATGTTTTGAAGAACACAAAAAATGGCAAGTCCCCTGGCTCAGATGGTTTTAGTTTTGAATTTTACAAGTTTTGTTTTCTCCGATTTATGGTATTTATTACGGTCCCTCAATTTTGGCTATGAAACCGGTGAACTTTCTGTTACTTAGCAGTACGGTATTATTACTTTGTAGCCTAAAGGGGATAAACCTCGTCAATTTTCAAAGAACTGGAGACCGATCTCACTATTGAAAACTTCGTAGAAATTAGCTTCTGGTTGTATAGCAGCGAGACTTAAAACATGCCTCTCCTATCTTATTCATAAAAATCAAAAAGGTTTCTTGCAAGGGCGTTGTATTGGTGAGAATTTTCGTTGAATGTATGATTTGCTTAATTATACAGAAAACATAAGATTGCTAGTATGTTTTTATTGATCGATTTTGAGAAAGCTTTTGATTCGGTTTCGCATGATTTTGTAGTCAACATTTTGAACCATTTTGAACCAGGTAGATGGCAGAGAATATAGACTGTCTCAGTATGCTGATGATACAGTATTATTTTTAGACGGCTCAGAGCGTTCTTTTGATATATAGAGCCTTCAAGAGTTTGGGCGATTTTGCTAGCATTTCTGGTCTTAAACTAAAGTAAATATTGATAAAACCAATGGGGTGTGGATTGGTGGTAATAAGGATCGACAGGAAGGTATATGTAATCATATGAAGTGGGTTGATCCTCAAGATTATTTTAGGGCACTTGGTATTGGTTTTTCCACCACCCTTGAAAATATGACGACTGTGAAATATAACAGGGTTTTTTTTTCTACTTGTAGTTTTTTTGAACAGTGATCTAGTCACTGTCAGTTACTGTCAGTACCAGTAAAAGCCAATGGCAAACTTTTCGCACAGACGTTTGCAATGAACAAATGTTTCGGTTCATAATATGAACAGAACACCCCTAAAATGAATATCTTCCTGAAATGACATCACAGCAATAGCGCGTTCAGTTATTCGGAAAAGCATAGCTGTACTTTAAAGAAGTGCACTTTTCAATAAAATAACCAAAAAGGATATATAGTTTTCATATATTTAAGAGGAGTAGAAAGTTGCACAAAATGTTCTATACAATAACTCATCTCATGGGCTCTTTAAATATTGTCAGGCCGGCTGAAAATAATTCAAAATTTGTACCAAACGTGGGCAAGTGTTTTCTTTTGATTTCTCATTCAAAACTAAAATTATCATTGTTACTAATATAGCAATTAAAAATACCTGGCACGGACAAAACAGTCAGTACATGTTAGTTATTCTTATAGGTCAACATTCTGGTGTGGCGCCCTTTTTTTAAGACTTCAATGCGGATATTATGTTGTTTTGTGTTTTGAGATTATTTTGCGTGTATTGACGTCACATTTCGACAACAATTTGTCTTAACAAACCAAGGCACTTATTTTTCTTGGTATCAATGGGGGTTGGCCCATTTTTTTTTTCAATAAAATGAATTCAGTACTTGACCGTATTTAATAAAGTCAAACTCTTTGGTAAAAATACTTGTCATTAAATTTGATTTGTAAGATTAAACTTAAATTTGTGTTCCCCTTGCTCTTAAACAAATTTGATTTTTGTCTTATTAATAAATTTTCGACTTCTATGTTTTATTCAAACAAACAACTTGACAAAAAAAAAAACGTTTTCCCCCGTCTTTTGGACGTCTGCAGCCCTCTGAAAAAAGGAGGTTTTTGTTTTGGGCACAAACAGATCCACTTTGCGGAGAACATACCAGTTCCCAGTCCGTGTATCCATATCGACACTGATTGTGGCGCGGGAACCAGGCTACCCCCCCCCCAAGAATGGAATGGGCCTTATTCACGAGTCAGCCATATTGAATTGAAAGTGAGGTAAAATCTTCATTTTTGGATATTGGGAAGAGAAAGGAAAGCAAGTAAATTACTCCTTAATCCAAGTCTACTTCAATTAATTATTTCAGATTTGTAATTAAAAATTCCCTAGTGTTTTATGCCAGATTTTTAAACAAAAATGACACATAAAATAAGGCTGCATAAATAGTCTGGTGCCATCCCATTCAACAGTTAACAATTTGTGAAATACATTCAGGTAACCTGACAAAAATGGCCGACTCGTGCATAATTATAAGGCCCATTATTTTCTGACAGCTATTCGAAATGGTCAAGAAATAAGGCAATAACTAAACATGGACTGATTCTTTTCGGCCGATGTCTCATTCAATAGTGAATAACTATTGTATAGCTGGACAGCAAATTAAGAAAGGAATCTATTTTTCTTTTTGATGAAACTCAGAGCACGGGAATGCAGCCTAATTTGGTTTAATTTGTTTTTGGTTTATTGTGTATACTATATGCAGCATGCACACTACCAGTACTAGGATATCCAACAGCCACCAAGATAGTTGTCAGTAGGCCTATAACTAATAAACATGCCTTTATAATATGTGCTCACACTAAACTCTTACAATTATGCAGTGTTGTAGGTCTCGAGACCGGTCTCGGTCTCGAGACCGGTCTCGAGACCACTTTTTGCTGGTCTCGGTCTCGGTCTCGGTCTCGGTCTCGGTCCCCTTTGGTCTCGATATTTTGGCTGGTCTCGGGTCGAGACCGGCAATATGTAGCTTTTACAGCTCGATTGATTACTTTTTGTTCACTTCGTTCAATACAATTGATAGTTAAAACATTTGCTAGCCCGTAGATCAAGCTTGTTATATATCGAGGTCGGTTTGGACTCGACTGCACGTTGGAAAGTCTCCAAAGTACATGTAAAGCTGCAGCAGTACCAGTCACTGAACGATTTGGAACAAGTTCGGCATTTATCTGTTGAGTCGGGCACATAAAGCAAAGAATAAACTTGTAACAATGTATGCAATAAGGGTCACCATTTTCGGGTATTGTGTAGTTTAGCCCACCCCTGTGGGCGTAAACACTTGCATTTTGTATTCTGATAATAAATGAGGTGCTTCAAATTAGTTATATTTTCGACCCCACACAATGATCACTTTAATTTGGGAAAGTATTTTGAAGAAAAAGTAAATTTGTCTACCTGATTTTCCAGCATTGAACTCACACACTCTTACCAGTTACCACTCACTGTTGCCATGAGAGTGTATGATGAGACCCCATTTTCTGGCTGCTCAGTTTGAAATACCCCATTATTCCTCAAAAATTAAAATCCCGTACACAAAAAAAAAATAAAAAATCCATATCTGGCACATTCTGGCTACCACCTCGCAACTTGTGGGTCTACATGTACAAGTCCACATTCTATAACAAAAATTTAAAAATTGATTCAACATTTTCTAGCTCCCATTTTTAAAAATCAAGTACACAAGTCTTGTTAGAAGTTAAGTCCTATATTAATTTTAGGGGAAAAGAGGCACAATGTAAAATTAAAATTGCATCTTTAAATATCCGTTAGAAGTCATAGCTGAAACCAAGGGGTGACTGTTGAGTTTAGGATCCGAGTTCCTATAACAGATGAAACATCTACCTTTAACTTTTACTTTTGTCAAGACTGGGTGCAGCCCATATTTCTTAAGTATAACTACTTTTTGCTCAAGTAAGGTGACATGTATCAATTTGTCAACACTGCCACTGGTCAAAATTTTGGTCTGTAATCTTTGTGAATAGAAAGTTTGCAAGTTTCAACTATAATAACGTGTCTTGTTTTTTTATTTCGACTATTGTTATTTATTATCAGCGGTCTCAGTCTCGGTCTCGGTCTCGGACCATTTGGTCTCGGTCTCGGTCCGCCTTGAAGGGGCTGGTCTCGGTCTCGGTCTCGGTCTCGAATCTTCAGGTCTCGGTCTTGGTCTCGGTCTCGGACTATCCGGTCTCGACTACAACACTGCAATTATGATTATAGTAATGTACAGCAAACAAATATGGATTTGATGATCAGTGAATTAATTTCCTTCCCTTTAATATGGCTTCCAAAATGTCTGCTTAGCCGGACACTACCGGAGTATACGAGCCTCAAGCAGTTTTGTCCGGCAACGGATCCGAATCCGATCATGACCAAATTTTGCTGTCAAAGTTTTGCTTTTTGTTTTGGTTTCTATAGGCTTTTTGACACCTGCTGACTCTAAAACTACAACGATGCCAACTTTGCATCAAAATAATTGGGATATTCATGGGCGTCGCCAGGATTTTTTTCGGGGGGGGGGCAAAGCAAATTTTCCCCAAAAATTCCTTAACTTTTTCATTATATTCTCAATTTATCATTTTTCCGAGCGAGAGCAGGGAGCATTTGCCCTACCCCTTCCCCATCAAATTAACATCAATATGGCTTCGCGCCTCTTTCTCGTTTTTTGTGTGTTTACCCTCCCCATCAAATTAACAGCAATATGGCTTCGCACCTCTTTCTCCTTTTTTTGTGTTTTCCGGGGGGGGGGTGCCCCCCTTGGCCCCCCCCCCCCCCCTTGGCGACGCCCATGGAGATATTCAAGATGGCCACCAAAATGGCCGGAGCTTAACCACTCAAACTGTGTTTTGGCCTTTGAGACCTGTTGATTCACAACATTATACCACCTCGGCATTGTTGGCCGTAGGGAAAATATGGCTAACAGTATAGTTATTATGCGTCATGTGTGCATAAGTTTGCCCTTACAACGTGATGTGTTATGTTAGTGGTCAGTGGATCCGCTTTTACTTCCCTCTCTTATTCATTTTATTTCCATATTGCTTCAAAATGGCCGCTAAGGTGGCCGTTAGCGTAATTGTGCCTTGCCTGTTTGACTTCTTGAAACATCTTTGATATCTATGCATCTTTCACTGGTCAATGAATAAATGGTCCATGTAGTTTTTATATTCGTGGTTATTACCGGTCTTGGAAAAACGCAGGGCAGTTAATAAATTTGACATCAAGATTGTGGCCAGAACATACATCAGCACACCCTTATTAATATATAATAATAAACTTCAAAAACAAAAGTGTCGAAATTTGCTCGCACAATCTGACTCTCCTCATCAAATTGCACTGGTGCAGGTTTACATTCTCATCGAAGGATTCAAGCGTTGATAGAGAGGAATTTGGAGTTTTTTGGCAATTTCTTCTATTTTTTATGGTCATATCGGTATTTCATACGACAATGGAGAAAAAGTGTCCACATTTGCCAAGACGCGCTAAAACGTCCTCACGAGATTGACGAGAACCACTGTCAGGCCAAATTTTAAAAAATCCGTGTCTTTTGTTGGTTCCTATTTTAGATAAACAGCAGATAATGTTAGTCACATCATTTCAAATATACAGCTACCAACTCGGCGAATTTATTCGGGACCAATTTGGCAATATCCTCCATTTTTTTCTACCGTTATAAAACAGTCGCCTTTGATACAACCCTAAAAACATTTTAAAACACAAAGTCTCGACTTTTGGCCGTCACTTTCTTGTATTTTCTTTTCTGAATGTGGCATCCATCTTGTGGGTAAGTTTAGCAGTCCCTTTCATCTACACTGGAGATAGCATCAGAACCACTGCATGTTAACCACGTTATTATTATGATAGTGTAAATAATGTCACGATAATGGCGGCCATTTTGGAAGCCATCGGGGGCTCGAACTGTGATTTTTTACAAAAAGTTAAGTCTGATGATAGTATACATAATAGGTACGACATCTGGCAAGTGATAATAAAGAACACTTTTCTGTTCTCCCTTAACGGAAACGTAAACCTCCCGACAGATTTGGGGAAATGGTGTAATTATGTTGCTCCCTCCGTTTTATTTATTTTTGTGTGTCTGTGTCGCAGGCCAAGAATGGGTCGGACAAGGAGCCGAGAGGTCCATGCAACCATCAGACTATTGCAGTGTACATGTACGTGTGGAATGCTTAGTTGCGAAATTTCACAAATCAGAACAACCTTCGGCAACGCGTGGAAGGTCAGCATGGTTCAAGGAAGCGGTTCAGACGCCTCTAAAGCGAATTGTAGCTTTAGCTTCACCAGAAAGCACGACTCAGACCGTCAATGGAGAATGGCCCATCGGAACGTGGCCCCTACTGTCAGGACGCCTGCCGTATTAGCTGCCATGCTGGAATGGAAGCGTCGAGAGGAGATCGCAACATCGAGGCTCCCCATCCTCTCTTCCTGTCCGCAAAATCCCACAGGAACAGCAAAGCAGCGCTGCTGGCTTGCAGGTCACCAACCCCGAGACTTCAGGGAACCATCAGTCCACTCCCGATTGTGCGAAACGCAGCTTTACGTAGACATAAGGCTGGAGCGATGACCACAGGTACTGAGGACGATTCAGGAGCTCCTTGATGAGGGAGGACCGCGTTCACGGCAAGAGTGGTTTCTGGAGACGTTTATAATTATAAAGCAGTTCTTCAGTTTAAAAAAGTATACATGCATTTTCGAAAAAAAACTCGTTCTAAATGTTGAAAAGAGGTATTGAGTATATAAAGGACTCGGACAAATTGAGGACCTGAACTTTTAACATGTAGAAAAGAGTAAGGTGTTTGTCTGTTGTTTCAGGAAGAAAACTTGAGGAACGGAACTTTTGTCATGTTAAAAATAACAATTCAGAGGTTTTTCTGTAAATTATTGTTTAAGGAAGGAAACATTTTGGTTATTCCGATTTTCACTTTTTTTAAAAAGATATTTCTGACCAGCTGAATTGTAAAGGACGTGGCTACAAGGTGGTGGAGCCGCTGACATGTAAAGGCGCCTTTGGCAGCCAGCCACATCAACCCATAATGACCACGGAGCACAGCCTGAGATCGAAAGTGTTTAATATTTCCGGAGGGAGGAAAACCGGAGGGCCCGGAGAAAAAACCCTCGTGGCACAGAACCAACGCATAACTCTATTTATTATGGTCCTAGCTGGGAATAGAACCAGGGCCACAGTGGTGAGAGGCGAGCGCTAATTTACGCACAAGCCACCCATGTCCCCCAAAGTAACATGCTAATGTTTGTAATTGGAGATGTTTCTTTGCTATGAATTTTTAGTTTTACAAACTGTATTGTGATGTGGGGTCACATCTTCTTGTAAAGGAGGGGGTTGTGTGACAAAATGGTCACCTGAGGGCGCCATCCAGCACGCAAATTAAATTAGGTTCGTGGCAACCTCATCACTAGCACTGCAGGGTGTCGAGCAGTCCGCGCGCACCACTAACTATTGGAAACGAGGTTGGAAATAAAGTAAGCACTGGGGACGAGGTATGGCTCGTACAGGAGCACGTTTTGGCGCTGTGACCGTAAACATGTTTCTGGTTCGCGGCCGTTTTGGCGCTTCAGTTACACTGAAATGACGTCATTGTTTCGACCAAAGTTGAACCGAGGTTTCCGGTCGGTTCACTTATGTTTCAAGATGGCGGAAAGGTAAACAAGCTTAGCAGACGACGTTACCTTTTACAATAAATGGGGTTTAAATAGTGGGTTTTTACCTTCAATTAGTACGAAAGTTGATACAGAATATCAGGCCTACTCTTTTTAGAACTTTAGGGGAAACGCTATAAAAAAAAACTCCCACTTCTGCTTTGAATGTTATTGTTAATCATGTCCGGTCGCCGCGTGATTTTTTTGGGGGGTTGTGCAGTCACGTAGGCAGTAACATGACGTCACGAACAATTTTTCGGCATTCGTTTTCGCGATGCACAGGAAACATGTTTCAGGTCACGGCTGTGACGTCAGAAACATGTTCCAGTTCAAGTGCCGCCAAAACGTGCTCCTGATCGCGTCGCACAATGATCATGCATGAGCCACAAGTGCACAATGTGCAAATTGGACAATTATTGAACTCGCGCCGAAAATTCGGCTGGTCGCTTTAATAGGCCTACACCATTAGTTTGCCTTTCTCGAAAGCTACATTTCAACATTTTTTAGTTGTGAAAGAAGCAAGTTGGATGATTAAAACCTCAGTTTGGTCTCCTTGTTAATTTTGTCTGTTGAGTTCAATTTCCCACATGTTAGAGTGACTTTTTTTATGTCTAAGACAAACTTTCACACGAAATGTTTGTTCAGCCAAAAAAACGGGAAAATGTGAAATCAGCCGTGGGCAGCGAAGGTTGAGACTTTCGGGTCGTCGTCGTCGTTTTCGCCAGGCACGGAGCAAAAATGCGAGCCGCCGATTTTTTTTTTCACGTGCATTTTCTACTATGATGTGTTCCTTAACGTGGCGCACTTCGACGTTTACCTCGACTTTCCTCATGTAGTGTTGCCAAACTTCTTTGTTGACAAGCTTCAAATTCATTCAGTGAAATACTGGTACTATTTCCTCATTGATGCCTGCTAACGATTTCGGTGTCATGAAATTTAATCCAAAATTCAAAAACGGTGGCGTCCGGAAATTGGGCACAAACTCGGCTGAGTGTTCCCTGACGCGTCATGACGTGGCGCACAGGAATAAATCTTGGAAAATTCCAAATTCACATTGAAGAATTTCTGTGAAGTTGTTAAACTCTGATAAACCATTATTATCTCTACTTACTACCCAATTACAAGTTTGTCAGAAAATAATTTTCTTATTTCGGGGTGACATTTTCAATGAGTTCACTGTGCACTTCGAAATAAACTCGGAAAATCACGCCGAAATAAATGTTTCTTCTAATTTTGTACCAGTAAATGAACTCGTGATTTATGAACGGGAGTGTTAAAAACTTCATGACATTTCACTTTCTATGAAATTTCAGTTAAATTAGGCCTCATTTTGCCCTAGCTAGGCGCTATTAGGCGAAAAATCACAGTGCGCCACGTTCGGGGTCGCGCCACATGGGTACGTACGTCAACAATACTTTCAGTGGCCGTCGTCTATAGCTGTTACATGAATCGCGTCTCTGCCATCTGCTGCACACTTTCAGTTCCTCCTCGCTGCGCGTTGTTGCCGCCAGAAACAGAGGGGGTGTGTTCGTCAGTCCGGCAGTGTTTAATTCTGTTGCACGCACGTGGAGCTAGTTCGCTGCAGTAATATCCAGTGGCGGTTGTAATGTTATTGTTGGACTCAGACGATAATCACGTTAGTGGAGCTGTTTGCTTGAAAGTTGGAAGGTGCTTTTCCTCGACTTTTACAAGTAAGATCCTGTAAAAGAGAACTTGTTTGTTGACGAGTCCGACACTGACGATTTAAATTTCGTTTGAATAAAAAATAACAGGAGATGATGTCCGGAAATTGGGCACGCAGTTTGGCCTACGGTTGCTACGTGTGTTAACTAGAACTGCGGCCAGGCCCAGACTTCGGACACCGATTTCTGTTCGGTCTATTTTCTTGTGTATTTTCCCCACATAGACCAGTTAAACTGTGTGTTGTAATTGTTTTCATTTTGTGATTTATCGATAGTATTGGGCTACATATAAACCCTCTTTCTTCTTCACTGCACCTTTTTTTAGTTGGAAGTGTCGAAGCGCTCACATGTAGGACTACGGTCATGATCGGTCCGGGTCTGTCAACCACGGAGGAAGGACACTTCCTTCACGGGTCAACATTGATCTGGCGCACCGTTCGTTTCGGCATTGTCGCCATTTTCATTTTGTGCCGTGAGTTTGCCGTCATTGTCTTCATATTAAACCCAATTATTTATCTTACAAAAATAAATCTGCCCTCTCTATCCACTACAAATTTTCTGCCAACTTCCAACATAAATTATGTCTTCGGTTAGCATTGTCTTCATATTAAACCCAATTATTTATCTTACAAAAATAAATCTGCCCTCTCTATCCACTACAAATTTTCTGCCAACTTCCAACATAAATTATGTCTTCGGTTAGCTGAACAGTTAAAGTGTTATTGAAATTATTATCCCAAACTATACACAATCGGCCTGCGCCTGTTTTATAACCCTTTGTTCCAGTTTTGTAGTTTTTTTGGTGGCCTTATATAGCAAACTACAGTCTTTCAACTAAAGTTTTCCACATATGACAATTCCTAGCAAAATATTTAATAACTGCATGTGACAGGAAAATCTGTACATGGAGCTTCAGGGTCCATTATTACTCTGGTTCCAGTTCAGGTGTGTTTTTGTGTGTGTGGGGGGGTGGCACCTTTATTTCTCACAAACTGCAAAACTTTCATTTTGACTGTTACAGGAAAATCTACCCATTTTGTTTTAGCCTAATATGGGTTTAGAGTTCTTATTCTGTATCTCTTGCACTTGCATTTCCATAGGAATTACCGTATTCTCAACCAGTTTACCCCTTATTACTCTTCCCCAAACCCCAACATAGGCCATAACCGATCATGATCGAGTGAATTATCTTGTCGGGGAATAAACTGCTTTGTAATGTAACATGTATGTAAAAAAAGTTTAGGTTTTAGTTGCAAAACACGTTGAGTGACGATAGCAAATGTGTTTTTTACCTACCAGGAACGTGGCGGCGCCCTTCCTCATTAGCAGCTACTTCCCGTTTCACTTGTTTGTTTTTTTGGTTTTTTTTGCAGCGGAGCCTAGTTCTGGAAGGAAGGAACAGCAGACAGATGTGGAAGAAAACAGAAACACGAAAACCGATCTTTCCCTTTTGTAACAAACAAAACAAAAACGAATGATAAAACAACCCCAACAAACCAAGTGTCTAAATCGCGATTTAAATCGGTGATTGTTTAAATCAATGTGGTTTACATTAAAAAAAAACCGCCCAACGCCTATATCTGATTTGTCTCCGTTTTCACTTCTGTGATGTCGTGAACTCGGAAGGGGCATAACTTTGCCGATGAAGTATTCAATTACAAAACTATTTGTGACTAGCCTTTCAAAAAGTCTGTAATTCAGAAATATTAGTCGACCCTCCCCAATTACACAAATCCCAGGTGCGCAAATTAATTGTTTAATTTTTTTTTTAATATGAGGGGTAGGCCTAACAATTTGTGGGAAAACCTTGATTTTTATTCATCTGGAGACTCTTAAAATGGCCATGTTTGGAACAAGGGTAAATTGTGCAGTAAAGAAAAAGACATGGGTAAGGACATAACCGGTGCACAGAGACATCATTAGAGGGTCAATGCGGTGAAATTTGTTACAGCTTCTTTCATGGGTTTAGATATTTTCTTTTGTTTTGTTACAGTTCACAGTTTCAAAGCCACGTTACTTGCCACGTTACGATAAGGGGGTATCCCCCCAATATTTTGTGAAGACTGCCCTTTTAAAAGCCCTTTTTGCACCCGCTTCCCCCCCCCCCGCCCCCAGTGCCATTCTTTTGTTGACAAGTGGCTTTTTTCTGGAAAAGTGCCCTTTTTAAAAACAAAATTTACGAATTTACGAATGCCTTTTTTAAAATTAAATGTCGCCCTGAAAAGTGCAAATTATGTTAGTGTGCATACTCGTCGGTTTTGATCAGCGCCCACATCGAGAGATGGTACCAGCCCCCACCCACCCACCCAGGTTGATTTTACGGAGGCCAAAGTGTCTGGAGAAAAAAAACGTGTTAACATTTCAGCACGGAGTGTGCAAGTGCCTCTACAAAAAAAATTCCCATCCAAAAAAAAAACCCTTGCTACGCCCCTGAATTCTATTATTAAATTCTCACTCTTTTAACAAAATAACTCAGTTTTAAAGTTGGAGCAATAAGCACCTCTTTAATCACCGGGTCCAGAACATTCGTCATTACAGATCGTTCTCGCCTAACCTCCCGATTTGAAGCATTCATTGAATTCGTCTATTTGAATCAATTCGACGAATTTGATTTCTGAATAACAAGGTTGGCATATAGGCAAGACGAAATTGAACACCCCGGGACGGACGAAAACGCGTGCTCATTTGCTTGATTCGCTGACGGACGAAATTAAACATTGGAAGTGCACTTAGGTTTTCCAGGCTATTTTGAAACATTTTTTTATTCAAATTCAACAACTGTAATATTCAATTTCGCCCACAAATATTTCGCACGCTTTTACCATGGAGCAATATATGCTTTGACCAAGACTAATTTGGTCATTTATACCATTCAATTTTAAAGCAAATTCAAACAATGAGCACGTTTTCGTCCCCGGGAGTATTGAACTTAGTCTCGTCTACGCCAAACCATGTTATTCAGAACTCGAATTCCTCTAATTGATTGAAATTGTATGAGGCGAATTCGATCTCTGAATGATGCCATTTGGCAATATCTTACTTTAGACGAATTTGATCTGAAATAACGAATATTCTCAACCCAGTGGCTAAGGAGGGTGGACTGGAATGCTCAGCTGTTTCGGCCATGCATAGGCCTACTGATTGTCTACGTTGGGCGAGATCTCCACTTGCAGATGTTTAAAGCGGTCATGTCTTGTTTTGTTTCTTTTTGTGTATTGTTCGCTTAGCACAATACACGGTATGTCAACTGCGTGACTACCCACGTGTACAGGTGATACTATGAATAATAAGCAAGTGGCTTTCCCAGCCCCAACTTGATGCAGGATAGCGTTTCCTGCCGAGACCTACCCCGAGTTTTACCGCCATTCGGTTGCATGCAAGTATTTTTTATCTTCATTTGGATATAAATATTACTTCTCTCCTTCATTATAACCTGTTAAATGTTGGATCTTATTGGTGAGTTTTCGGCATATTGCTTTTGTTGATTTATTTGTTTGACGAACAACCTGAGGTGAACGTTACACGAAAACGCGGCAAACGCCATCTTGGATTTGAATATGAAATCGATCATCAACACATGTGTTTATCCCTTGGACCTCTTGGAAGGATTTTACGGTCATCGGAGTCCTCATAGTGATTGGTGTATGAAGGATATAACTTCTAACATCACCGACGCACATTGAGCATTATCTAAAAAAAAAAAAAAAAACAGTCCCCAAAAATGAAACTTTTATCTAAGTATTAAAAAGTTAGTGACTAATTGGAGTCAGAAAATCGCTCGGCCAAGAATGTAGGCCTACGTGTTTGGTTTTGTACACCTACTTTGGGAAGTTGCGTTCAGTTTCAGAGAGCATATTTCAACAAAAACGGATTTTTTTTCAGTCTGAGATTCAGGTCTTTTCAAAACATTTTGATTGGGAAAAGGTGGCGTCAGGATGCAACATTCTTTCCTTTGGGAGAGAATGTAGAATCCTGATGCCACCTCTTTGGTTGAAACGAAATCTGTGGAAAGTTGAGTGCATTTCAAGGTAACTTATAGAATCGACAATGTTCCTCAGTCTCATCAGATTCACGTCTTTTCAACATTTTTGCAATGACTGACCTTCAGTCATTAAAGAGGCGTGAGGATGCAACATTCTTTCCTTTTTGGGTTTGATGTCTCATTCAAAAGTGAATAAACATTTAAAGCGCCGTCGATTTTTCAAAGGAAAATCATTCAAAAAGAGCAGCGGCAAAAATCCTCCAACTGCCTCCATGTAAAAACTACAAACAGCCTAGCAGCCTCAATCCTCCAAAATCATCTGTTCATTCTTGAATGTGGCCCTTTTGAAGGGTGATCACTGCTTCAGTGAATCCTGCAAATTCTTCTCTGTCGGTCCAAATGTATGTAATACAAGGTCCGGCTCAAGACTTCCTTGACAAAGTGCACCCTTCAAAATCAGCCGCATATTTTTGCCAAATAGCATCAATCCTGCAGAATCCTACATTATGCAGTAAAAAGGAGTTTTGTGGATTTAAGAATGTATGGTTAAAAAATGAATTGATGACAAGAAAAGGAGTTTTACCGGTAGCGGGCCGTGGCTTTTGCCCTGCCTTGACATGCTGTCGTAATTGGGGGTCAATGTGGCGTCATATCCATACTGAACTTCTGAAAACCTAAAACCACCATTTTTGTGATGTCCAAATAATTGTACCAGTTTCATGTGTGTGTCTGTTCACAGATACGTGACCTGTAATCGGTTTGATCTCCGATCACCTTTCCTTTATTTTTTGGTTCCTGGTTACTTTTTCAAAGAATGAAGAGGTACAATGGAAACCCATTCTTGAGAGAAAGTGGTACTGAAATTTCATTTTAAAAAGAAAAAAAAGTACAATTTGTTCTTGTTTCCATTTTGTTTAATTTCAATTTTGTTAATTGTGTTGTGGGAAGATACCAGATATATAGTCCCCAACATTATAGCGGGGAGGGGATGGAACTGCAAAGTTACTTTGTTTGATTTTTTTTAACATTTACGTGCATAATAATATTTGCATCTACCTCCAAACTCGGATCGGTATACATTTGATCGCTGGTTATTACCATAATTCAACGTTTACGGCGTTTTCTCGAAAAAAATAAAAACCAGAAGATACGTAGATTTTCCATTGCATGTAGGCCTAATTTGGGCTATTTGCAGCATGGATTATGTTCAAGCTGGACCGACAATGGAAAGAATGCTGCAACCTGACGCTATTTTTTTCATATATCGTCTCAAAGAAGGTCAGTCATTGCAAAAATGACGATAAGACATGAATCTGGGACTGAAAATCATTTCAAATTTTGTTAGGAAATACTTTAAAAATTGTCTTGCCTCTCCATAGACTTTGTACACAACTGCCAAGTAGCGTCACTGTTGCAACATTCTTTCCCCGATGGGTCGTATTTAAATTTTTAGGGATGGCTGGTCCGGTCTTTGGGTTTTGTCTTACATTCACTATGTGGACTTGTGAACAAAAGATGTCCACATAATGCAGGTTGTGTTGACGTTCTGTGGACTAAGCCGTGTCCACATAACGTTTTGCCCTTTCTGGAAAACAGGTTTAGAGGCATTTTTGGGTTAGGTTTATCGGGAGTAGCAGAATGAAGAGAAACACAATAGGGAATCATTAAAAACAAGTCAGGTGTGTTTACAAACACAAATGCCCCGCAACCGTGACTGTTCCCATGACATAACACCACTCTTTTAACATCAACTTACACGTACCGTACCTTGGTCACATGGAACGTTCATTGACAGCATTAGTGTCTTCTGTAGGTTTTACGTGTATGTGAATTAATCCCTAATCCCTATGATGTCAGAATAAATACAAGATTTTTATTGTTTTAGCCACTGTGACCTTGACCCTTGACCTTTCGATCCCCAATGCGATAGGCCTATTTCGATTACCAAGAACGATCCACAAACCAAATTTGAAGTTCACATGTGAAGTATTTCTCAAGTTATCGCGCTGACAAGATTTCTATTGTTTTAGCCACTGTGAACTTGACCCTTGACCTTTCGGCCCCAAATGCAAAAGGGTTGTTAGGATTACCAAGAACAATACACAAACCAAATTTGAAGTTCATATGTTAAGTATTTCTCAAGTTATCGCGCTGACAAGATTTGTCCGGACACACACACCCACACACCCATTCTGGAATTTGTATTCCTGTGGAGACATTTCTTTGTTCTCGTGTGTGCGTGTAGTAAAGTTTTCGAGTGTGAAATTGAAGTTTCAAAATGCTCTTATTTTAACCAGAATTAATTTCCTGGGCTGAAATTTGGATTAAATATCCCTTTTCTAAAACTCTTCCATTTGCGACAAATCAACCTACCTTGGAAATTCCTAGTTTTTGAGTAAAATCCATATATCTATTTCGTGAAATTCTTGTGGAGACTTATTCATCTATAGAAATGTTCTTCTGGAGACGTATACAATCTTTTGTTCCCTATTGTGTTCATGTCTCCGTAAGGTAGTAAATTCCAGAACACACACACCGACGTGTGTTACATACCTTGTGTGGACATTGCTTTGTTTTCGTGTAGTTAAGAAAACTCGGTACAAAAAATAACTTTACTCAAACTGTGAAAACTCTTTTAACCCAATTTTTTTTCTATGATTCCCTATAGTGTTTCTCTTCATTCTGCTACAAATAAACCTAACCCAAAAATGCCTCTAAACCTGTTTTCCAGAAAGGGCAAAACCTTATGTGGACACGGCTTAGTCCACATAAGGTTAACACAACCTGCATTATGTGGACCTCTTTTGTTCACAAGTCCACATAGGGTATGTAACACAAACTCACTAACACACCCACACACACACCCACGGAAGGACAAGGCGGAAACAGTATGCCCCTTCGGCTTCGCCGCGGGGCATAAAAATGTGGGTTGAAAGAGTTTTCACAGTAATAAGCTCATGCCGTATTTTCAATGGAGAGCGCCAATAAAATCCTAAAATCATTCACACTATATTAACTAATGCACCTTTGTCACGGCTATTTCTTCTTTAGGGGGAGACCGTTCGCTTGTACATCACAATCCTTCTTTTTGCTAATGCATTTTTTTTTTTACGGAATTTATTTTGGGGGGGCTAGACAAAACATTTGGGGGGGGGGGCTACATCCCCCCCCCCCATAGAACCGCGCCTGTACGCCAGCCAAATCACGATTTGCATGCCCTCAAATTCTCTAGTTTTAAAGAAATTTGTGGGCCATCAACTTGAGGAAGAATGGCGGAAGCCGTGCACACGACTGAGAGCTTGTGGGTGCACTGAACTAATTCAAGCGAGAATTTCTTCGCCAGCTGATTAGCATAAAAAGTGCCCCCACAATTTCTTTTGAAAACGGAGACCGTTTGGCTTTAAAAACGGTGGAATTGTTTAAATATACCCAAGGATCAACTCCCTGGTTTTGGGGCTTCCATCTTAGGGCAGGCTTGATGAAATCACGGATGAAAAATATGGGTCCTATTTGCCTGTGAAAGTGGAAAGATGCCACTTGTAAAATGGCTACATGCAGGCTCGGGAACTATCACTTTTCGGGAGGTGATTTTATTTGGGTGTGAATATTTTAAAATGTAATTGGCTAATGTACCTAAAATTGAAAAGAAATGAAAAGATGTAAGACAAGACAATAATTTAATTTTTGTTTCAGAAACCCCAGTGATGTTGGCTTGCATGTTACTTAGCCCTGAACTTTGTTGATTTTACACTGTTTTCAATGGGGCTTGAATTAGTACAGTGGACCCTTGTATTTCTATGAAATTGTGACGAAATTGGACCTTGAAAGTGCTCTATTTTGCAAAGTTGGATCACTGTCCTCTTTTCAGATCTGGGGGCAGGACAACCGTGTGGTTTTGTTTGATGTAATGTGGGCCCTTGTCTCTGTGTTGAAGTCAAAGAATTCATTTCCGAAGCCCGCGATCTAGCCACTTGGAACACTTGCGCCAAATGTCTGAAATTATGCAACTGAAAGTTCTTATATTTTGGGAGCTTATTGTATTGTATGACAACAAGTCGAAATTGAGTTTGCGCAGCATGAAAAGAGTATCAAAATAGCATCGCGTCTGGCTGGAAATGAAGTCTTTCTTTGTATGTGTATGTGTTATTTATGTGGAATTTTGAAAGATGTACATTTGTGACTGGCATTAACATTGTTCTTGCTGCTTTTGCGCAGTGTCTTTTTTGTCTTTTTGTCCGTGTGTCCTGTGCAGGTCCACGAAGAAGAAGATGAGGGTCTCTGGTGCAGAAGAAGACGCCGGGCAGCTTTCGTCGATTTAAAAGTTAAGTACTTGTAAATGTTACCCCCTCTTGAACTCAGGTCTGAAAAGTTGGATCACTGTCCTCTTTTCAGATCTGGGGGCAGGACAACCGTGTGGTTTTGTTTGATGTAATGTGGGCCCTTGTCTCTGTGTTGAAGTCAAAGAATTCATTTCCGAAGCCCGCGATCTAGCCACTTGGAACACTTGCGCCAAATGTCTGAAATTATGCAACTGAAAGTTCTTATATTTTGGGAGCTTATTGTATTGTATGACAACAAGTCGAAATTGAGTTTGCGCAGCATGAAAAGAGTATCAAAATAGCATCGCGTCTGGCTGGAAATGAAGTCTTTCTTTGTATGTGTATGTGTTATTTATGTGGAATTTTGAAAGATGTACATTTGTGACTGGCATTAACATTGTTCTTGCTGCTTTTGCGCAGTGTCTTTTTTGTCTTTTTGTCCGTGTGTCCTGTGCAGGTCCACGAAGAAGAAGATGAGGGTCTCTGGTGCAGAAGAAGACGCCGGGCAGCTTTCGTCGATTTAAAAGTTAAGTACTTGTAAATGTTACCCCTCTTGAACTCAGGTCTGAAAAGTTGGATCACTGTCCTCTTTTCAGATCTGGGGGCAGGACAACCGTGTGGTTTTGTTTGATGTAATGTGGGCCCTTGTCTCTGTGTTGAAGTCAAAGAATTCATTTCCGAAGCCCGCGATCTAGCCACTTGGAACACTTGCGCCAAATGTCTGAAATTATGCAACTGAAAGTTCTTATATTTTGGGAGCTTATTGTATTGTATGACAACAAGTCGAAATTGAGTTTGCGCAGCATGAAAAGAGTATCAAAATAGCATCGCGTCTGGCTGGAAATGAAGTCTTTCTTTGTATGTGTATGTGTTATTTATGTGGAATTTTGAAAGATGTACATTTGTGACTGGCATTAACATTGTTCTTGCTGCTTTTGCGCAGTTTCCTGTTTGTCTTTTTGTCCGTGTGTCCTGTGCAGGTCCACGAAGAAGAAGATGAGGGTCTCTGGTGCAGAAGAAGACGCCGGGCAGCTTTCGTCGATTTAAAAGTTAAGTACTTGTAAATGTTACCCCCTCTTGAACTCAGGTCTGAAAAGTTGGATCACTGTCCTCTTTTCAGATCTGGGGGCAGGACAACCGTGTGGTTTTGTTTGATGTAATGTGGGCCCTTGTCTCTGTGTTGAAGTCAAAGAATTCATTTCCGAAGCCCGCGATCTAGCCACTTGGAACACTTGCGCCAAATGTCTGAAATTATGCAACTGAAAGTTCTTATATTTTGGGAGCTTATTGTATTGTATGACAACAAGTCGAAATTGAGTTTGCGCAGCATGAAAAGAGTATCAAAATAGCATCGCGTCTTGTTAGCAATGAAGTCTTTCTTTGTATGTGTATGTGTTATTTATGTGGAATTTTGAAAGATGTACATTTGTGACTGGCATTAACATTGTTCTTGCTGCTTTTGCGCAGTGTCTTTTTTGTCTTTTTGTCCGTGTGTCCTGTGCAGGTCCACGAAGAAGAAGATGAGGGTCTCTGGTGCAGAAGAAGACGCCGGGCAGCTTTCGTCGATTTAAAAGTTAAGTACTTGTAAATGTTACCCCCTCTTGAACTCAGGTCTGAAAAGTTGGATCACTGTCCTCTTTTCAGATCTGGGGGCAGGACAACCGTGTGGTTTTGTTTGATGTAATGTGGGCCCTTGTCTCTGTGTTGAAGTCAAAGAATTCATTTCCGAAGCCCGCGATCTAGCCACTTGGAACACTTGCGCCAAATGTCTGAAATTATGCAACTGAAAGTTCTTATATTTTGGGAGCTTATTGTATTGTATGACAACAAGTCGAAATTGAGTTTGCGCAGCATGAAAAGAGTATCAAAATAGCATCGCGTCTGGCTGGAAATGAAGTCTTTCTTTGTATGTGTATGTGTTATTTATGTGGAATTTTGAAAGATGTACATTTGTGACTGGCATTAACATTGTTCTTGCTGCTTTTGCGCAGTGTCTGTTTTTGTCTTTTTGTCCGTGTGTCCTGTGCAGGTCCACGAAGAAGAAGATGAGGGTCTCTGGTGCAGAAGAAGACGCCGGGCAGCTTTCGTCGATTTAAAAGTTAAGTACTTGTAAATGTTACCCCCTCTTGAACTCAGGTCTGAAAAGTTGGATCACTGTCCTCTTTTCAGATCTGGGGGCAGGACAACCGTGTGGTTTTGTTTGATGTAATGTGGGCCCTTGTCTCTGTGTTGAAGTCAAAGAATTCATTTCCGAAGCCCGCGATCTAGCCACTTGGAACACTTGCGCCAAATGTCTGAAATTATGCAACTGAAAGTTCTTATATTTTGGGAGCTTATTGTATTGTATGACAACAAGTCGAAATTGAGTTTGCGCAGCATGAAAAGAGTATCAAAATAGCATCGCGTCTGGCTGGAAATGAAGTCTTTCTTTGTATGTGTATGTGTTATTTATGTGGAATTTTGAAAGATGTACATTTGTGACTGGCATTAACATTGTTCTTGCTGCTTTTGCGCAGTGTCTTTTTTGTCTTTTTGTCCGTGTGTCCTGTGCAGGTCCACGAAGAAGAAGATGAGGGTCTCTGGTGCAGAAGAAGACGCCGGGCAGCTTTCGTCGATTTAAAAGTTAAGTACTTGTAAATGTTACCCCCTCTTGAACTCAGGTCTGAAAAGTTGGATCACTGTCCTCTTTTCAGATCTGGGGGCAGGACAACCGTGTGGTTTTGTTTGATGTAATGTGGGCCCTTGTCTCTGTGTTGAAGTCAAAGAATTCATTTCCGAAGCCCGCGATCTAGCCACTTGGAACACTTGCGCCAAATGTCTGAAATTATGCAACTGAAAGTTCTTATATTTTGGGAGCTTATTGTATTGTATGACAACAAGTCGAAATTGAGTTTGCGCAGCATGAAAAGAGTATCAAAATAGCATCGCGTCTGGCTGGAAATGAAGTCTTTCTTTGTATGTGTATGTGTTATTTATGTGGAATTTTGAAAGATGTACATTTGTGACTGGCATTAACATTGTTCTTGCTGCTTTTGCGCAGTGTCTGTTTTTGTCTTTTTGTCCGTGTGTCCTGTGCAGGTCCACGAAGAAGAAGATGAGGGTCTCTGGTGCAGAAGAAGACGCCGGGCAGCTTTCGTCGATTTAAAAGTTAAGTACTTGTAAATGTTACCCCCTCTTGAACTCAGGTCTGAAAAGTTGGATCACTGTCCTCTTTTCAGATCTGGGGGCAGGACAACCGTGTGGTTTTGTTTGATGTAATGTGGGCCCTTGTCTCTGTGTTGAAGTCAAAGAATTCATTTCCGAAGCCCGCGATCTAGCCACTTGGAACACTTGCGCCAAATGTCTGAAATTATGCAACTGAAAGTTCTTATATTTTGGGAGCTTATTGTATTGTATGACAACAAGTCGAAATTGAGTTTGCGCAGCATGAAAAGAGTATCAAAATAGCATCGCGTCTGGCTGGAAATGAAGTCTTTCTTTGTATGTGTATGTGTTATTTATGTGGAATTTTGAAAGATGTACATTTGTGACTGGCATTAACATTGTTCTTGCTGCTTTTGCGCAGTGTCTTTTTTGTCTTTTTGTCCGTGTGTCCTGTGCAGGTCCACGAAGAAGAAGATGAGGGTCTCTGGTGCAGAAGAAGACGCCGGGCAGCTTTCGTCGATTTAAAAGTTAAGTACTTGTAAATGTTACCCCCTCTTGAACTCAGGTCTGAAAAGTTGGATCACTGTCCTCTTTTCAGATCTGGGCAGGACAACCGTGTGGTTTTGTTTGATGTAATGTGGGCCCTTGTCTCTGTGTTGAAGTCAAAGAATTCATTTCCGAAGCCCGCGATCTAGCCACTTGGAACACTTGCGCCAAATGTCTGAAATTATGCAACTGAAAGTTCTTATATTTTGGGAGCTTATTGTATTGTATGACAACAAGTCGAAATTGAGTTTGCGCAGCATGAAAAGAGTATCAAAATAGCATCGCGTCTGGCTGGAAATGAAGTCTTTCTTTGTATGTGTATGTGTTATTTATGTGGAATTTTGAAAGATGTACATTTGTGACTGGCATTAACATTGTTCTTGCTGCTTTTGCGCAGTGTCTGTTTTTGTCTTTTTGTCCGTGTGTCCTGTGCAGGTCCACGAAGAAGAAGATGAGGGTCTCTGGTGCAGAAGAAGACGCCGGGCAGCTTTCGTCGATTTAAAAGTTAAGTACTTGTAAATGTTACCCCATCTTGAACTCAGGTCTGTAACTTTGTATCACTGTCCTCTATACAGATCTGGGGTCAGGACAACCGTGTGGTTTTGTTTGATGTAATGTGGGCCCTTGTCTCTGTGTTGAAGTCAAAGAATTCATTTCCGAAGCCCGCGATCTAGCCACTTGGAACACTTGCGCCAAATGTCTGAAATTATGCAACTGAAAGTTCTTATATTTTGGGAGCTTATTGTATTGTATGACAACAAGTCGAAATTGAGTTTGCGCAGCATGAAAAGAGTATCAAAATAGCATCGCGTCTGGCTGAAATGAACTTTTTCTTTGTCTGTGTATGTGTTATTTATGTGGAATTTTGAAAGATGTACATTTGTGACTGGCATTAACATTTTTATTGCTGCTTTTGCGCAGTGTATTTTTGTCATTTTTTCCGTGTGTCCTGTGCAGGTCCACGAAGAAGAAGATGAGGGTCTCTGGTGCAGAAGAAGACGCCGGGCAGCTTTCGTCGATTTAAAAGTTAAGTACTTGTAAATGTTACCACCTCTTGAACTCAGGTCTGAAAAGTTGGATCACTGTCCTATTTTCAGATCGTGTATAGGGCGGACAACCGTGTGGTTTTGTTTGATGTAATGTGGGCCCTTGTCTCTGTGTTGAAGTCAAAGAATTCATTTCCGAAGCCCGCGATCTAGCCACTTGGAACACTTGCGCCAAATGTCTGAAATTATGCAACTGAAAGTTCTTATATTTTGGGAGCTTATTGTATTGTATGACAACAAGTCGAAATTGAGTTTGCGCAGCATGAAAAGAGTATCAAAATAGCATCGCGTCTGGCTGGAAATGAAGTCTTTCTTTGTCTGTGTATGTGTTATTTATGTGGAATTTTGAAAGATGTACATTTGTGACTGGCATTAACATTGTTCTTGCTGCTTTTGCGCAGTGTCTTTTTTGTCTTTTTGTCCGTGTGTCCTGTGCAGGTCCACGAAGAAGAAGATGAGGGTCTCTGGTGCAGAAGAAGACGCCGGGCAGCTTTCGTCGATTTAAAAGTGAAGTACTTGTAAATGTTACCCTCTTGAACTCAGGTCTGAAAAGTTGGATCACTGTCCTCTTTTCAGATCTTGGGGCAGGACAACCGTGTGGTTTTGTTTGATGTAATGTGGGCCCTTGTCTCTGTGTTGAAGTCAAAGAATTCATTTCCGAAGCCCGCGATCTAGCCACTTGGAACACTTGCGCCAAATGTCTGAAATTATGCAACTGAAAGTTCTTATATTTTGGGAGCTTATTGTATTGTATGACAACAAGTCGAAATTGAGTTTGCGCAGCATGAAAAGAGTATCAAAATAGCATCGCGTCTGGCTGGAAATGAAGTCTTTCTTTGTCTGTGTATGTGTTATTTATGTGGAATTTTGAAAGATGTACATTTGTGACTGGCATTAACATTGTTCTTGCTGCTTTTGCGCAGTGTCTTTTTTGTCTTTTTGTCCGTGTGTCCTGTGCAGGTCCACGAAGAAGAAGATGAGGGTCTCTGGTGCAGAAGAAGACGCCGGGCAGCTTTCGTCGATTTAAAAGTTAAGTAGTTGTAAATTTTACCCCCTCTTGAACTCAGGTCTGAAAAGTTGGATCACTGTCCTCTTTTCAGATCTGGGGGCAGGACAACCGTGTGGTTTTGTTTGATGTAATGTGGGCCCTTGTCTCTGTGTTGAAGTCAAAGAATTCATTTCCGAAGCCCGCGATCTAGCCACTTGGAACACTTGCGCCAAATGTCTGAAATTATGCAACTGAAAGTTCTTATATTTTGGGAGCTTATTGTATTGTATGACAACAAGTCGAAATTGAGTTTGCGCAGCATGAAAAGAGTATCAAAATAGCATCGCGTCTGGCTGGAAATGAAGTCTTTCTTTGTCTGTGTATGTGTTATTTATGTGGAATTTTGAAAGATGTACATTTGTGACTGGCATTAACATTGTTCTTGCTGCTTTTGCGCAGTGTCTTTTTTGTCTTTTTGTCCGTGTGTCCTGTGCAGGTCCACGAAGAAGAAGATGAGGGTCTCTGGTGCAGAAGAAGACGCCGGGCAGCTTTCGTCGATTTAAAAGTTAAGTACTTGTAAATGTTACCCCTCTTGAACTCAGGTCTGAAAAGTTGGATCACTGTCCTCTTTTCAGATCTGGGGGCAGGACAACCGTGTGGTTTTGTTTGATGTAATGTGGGCCCTTGTCTCTGTGTTGAAGTCAAAGAATTCATTTCCGAAGCCCGCGATCTAGCCACTTGGAACACTTGCGCCAAATGTCTGAAATTATGCAACTGAAAGTTCTTATATTTTGGGAGCTTATTGTATTGTATGACAACAAGTCGAAATTGAGTTTGCGCAGCATGAAAAGAGTATCAAAATAGCATCGCGTCTGGCTGGAAATGAAGTCTTTCTTTGTCTGTGTATGTGTTATTTATGTGGAATTTTGAAAGATGTACATTTGTGACTGGCATTAACATTGTTCTTGCTGCTTTTGCGCAGTGTCTTTTTTGTCTTTTTGTCCGTGTGTCCTGTGCAGGTCCACGAAGAAGAAGATGAGGGTCTCTGGTGCAGAAGAAGACGCCGGGCAGCTTTCGTCGATTTAAAAGTTAAGTACTTGTAAATGTTACCCCCTCTTGAACTCAGGTCTGAAAAGTTGGATCACTGTCCTCTTTTCAGATCTGGGGGCAGGACAACCGTGTGGTTTTGTTTGATGTAATGTGGGCCCTTGTCTCTGTGTTGAAGTCAAAGAATTCATTTCCGAAGCCCGCGATCTAGCCACTTGGAACACTTGCGCCAAATGTCTGAAATTATGCAACTGAAAGTTCTTATATTTTGGGAGCTTATTGTATTGTATGACAACAAGTCGAAATTGAGTTTGCGCAGCATGAAAAGAGTATCAAAATAGCATCGCGTCTGGCTGGAAATGAAGTCTTTCTTTGTCTGTGTATGTGTTATTTATGTGGAATTTTGAAAGATGTACATTTGTGACTGGCATTAACATTGTTCTTGCTGCTTTTGCGCAGTGTCTTTTTTGTCTTTTTGTCCGTGTGTCCTGTGCAGGTCCACGAAGAAGAAGATGAGGGTCTCTGGTGCAGAAGAAGACGCCGGGCAGCTTTCGTCGATTTAAAAGTTAAGTACTTGTAAATGTTACCCACTCTTGAACTCAGGTCTGAAAAGTTGGATCACTGTCCTCTTTTCAGATCTGGGGGCAGGACAACCGTGTGGTTTTGTTTGATGTAATGTGGGCCCTTGTCTCTGTGTTGAAGTCAAAGAATTCATTTCCGAAGCCCGCGATCTAGCCACTTGGAACACTTGCGCCAAATGTCTGAAATTATGCAACTGAAAGTTCTTATATTTTGGGAGCTTATTGTATTGTATGACAACAAGTCGAAATTGAGTTTGCGCAGCATGAAAAGAGTATCAAAATAGCATCGCGTCTGGCTGGAAATGAAGTCTTTCTTTGTCTGTGTATGTGTTATTTATGTGGAATTTTGAAAGATGTACATTTGTGACTGGCATTAACATTGTTCTTGCTGCTTTTGCGCAGTGTCTTTTTTGTCTTTTTGTCCGTGTGTCCTGTGCAGGTCCAAGAAGAAGAAGATGAGGGTCTCTGGTGCAGAAGAAGACGCCGGGCAGCTTTCGTCGATTTAAAAGTTAAGTACTTGTAAATTTTACCCACTCTTGAGCCCGGGTCCGAAAAGTTCGCTCATTCTCCTCTCTTCAGGTCTGGGGGCAGGACAACCGTGTTGTTTTGTTTGATGTAATGTGGGCCCTTGTCTGTGTGTTGAAGTCAAAGAATTCATTTCAAGCCCGCGATCTAGCCACTTGGAACACTTGCGCCAAATGTCTGAAATTATGCAACTGAAAGTTCTTATATTTTGGGAGCTTATTGTATTGTATGACAACAAGTCGAAATTGAGTTTGCGCAGCATGAAAAGAGTATCAAAATAGCATCGCGTCTGGCTGGAAATGAAGTCTTTCTTTGTATGTGTATGTGTTATTTATGTGGAATTTTGAAAGATGTACATTTGTGACTGGCATTAACATTGTTCTTGCTGCTTTTGCGCAGTGTCTGTTTTTGTCTTTTTGTCCGTGTGTCCTGTGCAGGTCCACGAAGAAGAAGATGAGGGTCTCTGGTGCAGAAGAAGACGCCGGGCAGCTTTCGTCGATTTAAAAGTTAAGTACTTGTAAATGTTACCAACTCTTGAACTAAGGTCTCAAAAGTTGGATAACCGTCCTCTTTTCAGATCTCGGGGCAGGACAACCGTGTGGTTTTGTTTGATGTAATGTGGGCCCTTGTCTCTGTGTTGAAGTCAAAGAATTCATTTCCGAAGCCCGCGATCTAGCCACTTGGAACACTTGCGCCAAATGTCTGAAATTATGCAACTGAAAGTTCTTATATTTTGGGAGCTTATTGTATTGTATGACAACAAGTCGAAATTGAGTTTGCGCAGCATGAAAAGAGTATCAAAATAGCATCGCGTCTGGCTGGAAATGAAGTCTTTCTTTGTATGTGTATGTGTTATTTATGTGGAATTTTGAAAGATGTACATTTGTGACTGGCATTAACATTGTTCTTGCTGCTTTTGCGCAGTGTCTTTTTGTCTTTTTGTCCGTGTGTCCTGTGCAGGTCCACGAAGAAGAAGATGAGGGTCTCTGGTGCAGAAGAAGACGCCGGGCAGCTTTCGTCGATTTAAAAGTTAAGTACTTGTAAATGTTACCCCCTCTTGAACTCAGGTCTGAAAAGTTGGATCACTGTCCTCTTTTCAGATCTGGGGGCAGGACAACCGTGTGGTTTTGTTTGATGTAATGTGGGCCCTTGTCTCTGTGTTGAAGTCAAAGAATTCATTTCCGAAGCCCGCGATCTAGCCACTTGGAACACTTGCGCCAAATGTCTGAAATTATGCAACTGAAAGTTCTTATATTTTGGGAGCTTATTGTATTGTATGACAACAAGTCGAAATTGAGTTTGCGCAGCATGAAAAGAGTATCAAAATAGCATCGCGTCTGGTGAAATGAAGTCTTTCTTTGTATGTGTATGTGTTATTTATGTGGAATTTTGAAAGATGTACATTTGTGACTGGCATTAACATTGTTCTTGCTGCTTTTGCGCAGTGTCTTTTTTGTCTTTTTGTCCGTGTGTCCTGTGCAGGTCCACGAAGAAGAAGATGAGGGTCTCTGGTGCAGAAGAAGACGCCGGGCAGCTTTCGTCGATTTAAAAGTTAAGTACTTGTAAATGTTACCCTCTCTTGAACTCGGGTCTGAAAAGTTGGATCACTGTCCGCTTTTCAGATCTCGGGGCAGGACAATCGTGCGGTTTTGTTTGAGGTAATGTTGGCCCTTGTCTCGGCGTTGAAGTCAAAGAATTCATTTCGAAGCCCGCGATCTAGCCACTTGGAACACTTGCGCCAAATGTCTGAAATTATGCAACTGAAAGTTCTTATATTTTGGGAGCTTATTGTATTGTATGACAACAAGTCGAAATTGAGTTTGCGCAGCATGAAAAGAGTATCAAAATAGCATCGCGTCTGGCTGGAAATGAAGTCTTTCTTTGTATGTGTATGTGTTATTTATGTGGAATTTTGAAAGATGTACATTTGTGACTGGCATTAACATTGTTCTTGCTGCTTTTGCGCAGTGTCTGTTTGTCTTTTTGTCCGTGTGTCCTGTGCAGGTCCACGAAGAAGAAGATGAGGGTCTCTGGTGCAGAAGAAGACGCCGGGCAGCTTTCGTCGATTTAAAAGTTAAGTACTTGTAAATGTTACCCCTCTTGAACTCAGGTCTGAAAAGTTGGATCACTGTCCTCTTTTCAGATCTGGGGGCAGGACAACCGTGTGGTTTTGTTTGATGTAATGTGGGCCCTTGTCTCTGTGTTGAAGTCAAAGAATTCATTTCCGAAGCCCGCGATCTAGCCACTTGGAACACTTGCGCCAAATGTCTGAAATTATGCAACTGAAAGTTCTTATATTTTGGGAGCTTATTGTATTGTATGACAACAAGTCGAAATTGAGTTTGCGCAGCATGAAAAGAGTATCAAAATAGCATCGCGTCTGGCTGAAATGAAGTCTTTCTTTGTCGGTGTATGTGTTATTTATGTGGAATTTTGAAAGATGTACCTTTGTGACTTGCCTTAACCGCGTTCTAGCTGCTTTTGCGCAGTGGGTCTTGGGTGGTGCTGTCCGTGTGTCCTGTGCAGTTCCACGATGAAGAAGATGAGGGTCTCTGGTGCAGAAGAAGACGCCGGGCAGCTTTCGTCGATTTAAAAGTTAAGTACTTGTAAATGTTACCCCTCTTGAACTCAGGTCTGAAAAGTTGGATCACTGTCCTCTTTTCAGATCTGGGGGCAGGACAACCGTGTGGTTTTGTTTGATGTAATGTGGGCCCTTGTCTCTGTGTTGAAGTCAAAGAATTCATTTCCGAAGCCCGCGATCTAGCCACTTGGAACACTTGCGCCAAATGTCTGAAATTATGCAACTGAAAGTTCTTATATTTTGGGAGCTTATTGTATTGTATGACAACAAGTCGAAATTGAGTTTGCGCAGCATGAAAAGAGTATCAAAATAGCATCGCGTCTGGCTGGAAATGAAGTCTTTCTTTGTCTGTGTATGTGTTATTTATGTGGAATTTTGAAAGATGTACATTTGTGACTGGCATTAACATTGTTCTTGCTGCTTTTGCGCAGTGTCTTTTTTGTCTTTTTGTCCGTGTGTCCTGTGCAGGTCCACGAAGAAGAAGATGAGGGTCTCTGGTGCAGAAGAAGACGCCGGGCAGCTTTCGTCGATTTAAAAGTTAAGTACTTGTAAATGTTACCCCCTCTTGAACTCAGGTCTGAAAAGTTGGATCACTGTCCTCTTTTCAGATCTGGGGGAAGGACAACCGTGTGGTTTTGTTTGATGTAATGTGGGCCCTTGTCTCTGTGTTGAAGTCAAAGAATTCATTTCCGAAGCCCGCGATCTAGCCACTTGGAACACTTGCGCCAAATGTCTGAAATTATGCAACTGAAAGTTCTTATATTTTGGGAGCTTATTGTATTGTATGACAACAAGTCGAAATTGAGTTTGCGCAGCATGAAAAGAGTATCAAAATAGCATCGCGTCTGGCTGGAAATGAAGTCTTTCTTTGTCTGTGTATGTGTTATTTATGTGGAATTTTGAAAGATGTACATTTGTGACTGGCATTAACATTGTTCTTGCTGCTTTTGCGCAGTGTCTTTTTTGTCTTTTTGTCCGTGTGTCCTGTGCAGGTCCACGAAGAAGAAGATGAGGGTCTCTGGGGCAGAAGAAGACGCCGGGCAGCTTTCGTCGATTTAAAAAGTTAAGTACTTGTAAATGTTACCCCTCTTGAACTCTGGTCTGAAAAGTTGGATCACTGTCCTCTTTTCAGATCTGGGGCAGGACAACCGTGTGGTTTTGTTTGATGTAATGTGGGCCCTTGTCTCTGTGATGAAGTCGAAGCATTCATTATCGACGCCCGCGATCTAGCCACTTGGAACACTTGCGCCAAATGTCTGAAATTATGCAACTGAAAGTTCTTATATTTTGGGAGCTTATTGTATTGTATGACAACAAGTCGAAATTGAGTTTGCGCAGCATGAAAAGAGTATCAAAATAGCATCGCGTCTGGCTGGAAATGAAGTCTTTCTTTGTCTGTGTATGTGTTATTTATGTGGAATTTTGAAAGATGTACATTTGTGACTGGCATTAACATTGTTCTTGCTGCTTTTGCGCAGTGTCTTTTTGTCCGTGTGTCCTGTGCAGGTCCACGAAGAAGAAGATGAGGGTCTCTGGTGCAGAAGAAGACGCCGGGCAGCTTTCGTCGATTTAAAAGTTAAGTACTTGTAAATGTTACCCTCTCTAGAACTCAGGTCTGATAAGTTGGATCACTTTTCTCTTTTCAGATCTGGGGCAGGACAACCGTGTGGTTTTGTTTGATGTAATGTGGGCCCTTGTTTCTTTTTTAAAGTAAAAGAATTCATTTAAGAAGACAGCGATCTAGCCACTTGGAACACTTGCGCCAAATGTCTGAAATTATGCAACTGAAAGTTCTTATATTTTGGGAGCTTATTGTATTGTATGACAACAAGTCGAAATTGAGTTTGCGCAGCATGAAAAGAGTATCAAAATAGCATCGCGTCTGGCTGGAAATGAAGTCTTTCTTTGTATGTGTATGTGTTATTTATGTGGAATTTTGAAAGATGTACATTTGTGACTGGCATTAACATTGTTCTTGCTGCTTTTGCGCAGTGTCTGTTTGTCTTTTTGTCCGTTTGTCCTGTGCAGGTCCACGAAGAAGAAGATGAGGGTCTCTGGTGCAGACGAAAATGCCGGCCAGCTTTCGTCGCTTTAGAAGTTAAGTACTCGTAAATATTACACCCGCTTGAACTCAGGCCTGAAAAGTTGGATCACTGTCCTCTTTTCAGATCTGGGGCAGGACAACCGTGTGGTTTTGTTTGATGTAATGTGGGCCCTTGTCTCTGTGTTGAAGTCAAAGAATTCATTTCGAAGCCCGCGATCTAGCCACTTGGAACACTTGCGCCAAATGTCTGAAATTATGCAACTGAAAGTTCTTATATTTTGGGAGCTTATTGTATTGTATGACAACAAGTCGAAATTGAGTTTGCGCAGCATGAAAAGAGTATCAAAATAGCATCGCGTCTGGCTGAAATGAAGTCTTTCTTTGTCTGTGTATGTGTTATTTATGTGGAATTTTGGAAGATGAACATCTGTGACTGGCATTAAAACTGTTCTTGCTGCAATTGCGCAGTGTCTATTTTGTCTTTTTGTCCGTGTGTCCTGTGCAGGTCCACGAAGAAGAAGATGAGGGTCTCTGGTGCAGAAGAAGACGCCGGGCAGCTTTCGTCGATTTAAAAGTTAAGTACTTGTAAATGTTACCCCCTCTTGAACTCAGGTCTGAAAAGTTGGATCACTGTCCTCTTTTCAGATCTGGGGGCAGGACAACCGTGTGGTTTTGTTTGATGTAATGTGGGCCCTTGTCTCTGTGTTGAAGTCAAAGAATTCATTTCCGAAGCCCGCGATCTAGCCACTTGGAACACTTGCGCCAAATGTCTGAAATTATGCAACTGAAAGTTCTTATATTTTGGGAGCTTATTGTATTGTATGACAACAAGTCGAAATTGAGTTTGCGCAGCATGAAAAGAGTATCAAAATAGCATCGCGTCTGGCTGGAAATGAAGTCTTTCTTTGTCTGTGTATGTGTTATTTATGTGGAATTTTGAAAGATGTACATTTGTGACTGGCATTAACATTGTTCTTGCTGCTTTTGCGCAGTGTCTTTTTTGTCTTTTTGTCCGTGTGTCCTGTGCAGGTCCACGAAGAAGAAGATGAGGGTCGCTGGTGAAGAAGATGAAGGGCAGCTTTCGTCGATTTAAAAGTTAAGTACTTGTAAATGTTACCCCCTCTTGAACTCAGGTCTGAAAAGTTGGATCACTGTCCTCTTTTCAGATCTGGGGGCAGGACAACCGTGTGGTTTTGTTTGATGTAATGTGGGCCCTTGTCTCTGTGTTGAAGTCAAAGAATTCATTTCCGAAGCCCGCGATCTAGCCACTTGGAACACTTGCGCCAAATGTCTGAAATTATGCAACTGAAAGTTCTTATATTTTGGGAGCTTATTGTATTGTATGACAACAAGTCGAAATTGAGTTTGCGCAGCATGAAAAGAGTATCAAAATAGCATCGCGTCTGGCTGGAAATGAAGTCTTTCTTTGTCTGTGTATGTGTTATTTATGTGGAATTTTGAAAGATGTACATTTGTGACTGGCATTAACATTGTTCTTGCTGCTTTTGCGCAGTGTCTTTTTTGTCTTTTTGTCCGTGTGTCCTGTGCAGGTCCACGAAGAAGAAGATGAGGGTCTCTGGTGCAGAAGAAGACGCCGGGCAGCTTTCGTCGATTTAAAAGTTAAGTACTTGTAAATGTTACCCCCTCTTGAACTCAGGTCTGAAAAGTTGGATCACTGTCCTCTTTTCAGATCTGGGGGCAGGACAACCGTGTGGTTTTGTTTGATGTAATGTGGGCCCTTGTCTCTGTGTTGAAGTCAAAGAATTCATTTCCGAAGCCCGCGATCTAGCCACTTGGAACACTTGCGCCAAATGTCTGAAATTATGCAACTGAAAGTTCTTATATTTTGGGAGCTTATTGTATTGTATGACAACAAGTCGAAATTGAGTTTGCGCAGCATGAAAAGAGTATCAAAATAGCATCGCGTCTGGCTGGAAATGAAGTCTTTCTTTGTATGTGTATGTGTTATTTATGTGGAATTTTGAAAGATGTACATTTGTGACTGGCATTAACATTGTTCTTGCTGCTTTTGCGCAGTGTCTTTTTTGTCTTTTTGTCCGTGTGTCCTGTGCAGGTCCACGAAGAAGAAGATGAGGGTCTCTGGTGCAGAAGAAGACGCCGGGCAGCTTTCGTCGATTTAAAAGTTAAGTACTTGTAAATGTTACCCCCTCTTGAACTCAGGTCTGAAAAGTTGGATCACTGTCCTCTTTTCAGAGTGTGGGTCAGGACAACCGTGTGGTTTTGTTTGATGTAATGTGGGCCCTTGTCTCTGTGTTGAAGTCAAAGAATTCATTTCCGAAGCCCGCGATCTAGCCACTTGGAACACTTGCGCCAAATGTCTGAAATTATGCAACTGAAAGTTCTTATATTTTGGGAGCTTATTGTATTGTATGACAACAAGTCGAAATTGAGTTTGCGCAGCATGAAAAGAGTATCAAAATAGCATCGCGTCTGGCTGGAAATGAAGTCTTTCTTTGTATGTGTATGTGTTATTTATGTGGAATTTTGAAAGATGTACATTTGTGACTGGCATTAACATTGTTCTTGCTGCTTTTGCGCAGTGTCTTTTTGTCTTTTTGTCCGTGTGTCCTGTGCAGGTCCACGAAGAAGAAGATGAGGGTCTCTGGTGCAGAAGAAGACGCCGGGCAGCTTTCGTCGATTTAAAAGTTAAGTACTTGTAAATGTTACCCCCTCTTGAACTCAGGTCTGAAAAGTTGGATCACTGTCCTCTTTTCAGATCTGGGGGCAGGACAACCGTGTGGTTTTGTTTGATGTAATGTGGGCCCTTGTCTCTGTGTTGAAGTCAAAGAATTCATTTCCGAAGCCCGCGATCTAGCCACTTGGAACACTTGCGCCAAATGTCTGAAATTATGCAACTGAAAGTTCTTATATTTTGGGAGCTTATTGTATTGTATGACAACAAGTCGAAATTGAGTTTGCGCAGCATGAAAAGAGTATCAAAATAGCATCGCGTCTGGCTGGAAATGAAGTCTTTCTTTGTCTGTGTATGTGTTATTTATGTGGAATTTTGAAAGATGTACATTTGTGACTGGTATTAACATAGTTCTGCCAAATTTTGGCAGTCTTTTTTTTCTGTCTTTTTGTCCGTGTGTCCTGTGCAGGTCCACGAAGAAGAAGATGAGGGTCTCTGGTGCAGAAGAAGACGCCGGGCAGCTTTCGTCGATTTAAAAGTTAAGTACTTGTAAATGTTACCCCCTCTTGAACTCAGGTCTGAAAAGTTGGATCACTGTCCTCTTTTCAGATCTGGGGGCAGGACAACCGTGTGGTTTTGTTTGATGTAATGTGGGCCCTTGTCTCTGTGTTGAAGTCAAAGAATTCATTTCCGAAGCCCGCGATCTAGCCACTTGGAACACTTGCGCCAAATGTCTGAAATTATGCAACTGAAAGTTCTTATATTTTGGGAGCTTATTGTATTGTATGACAACAAGTCGAAATTGAGTTTGCGCAGCATGAAAAGAGTATCAAAATAGCATCGCGTCTGGCTGGAAATGAAGTCTTTCTTTGTATGTGTATGTGTTATTTATGTGGAATTTTGAAAGATGTACATTTGTGACTGGCATTAACATTGTTCTTGCTGCTTTTGCGCAGTTTCTCGTTGGTCTTTTGGTCCGTGTGTCCTGTGCAGGTCCACGAAGAAGAAGATGAGGGTCTCTGGTGCAGAAGAAGACGCCGGGCAGCTTTCGTCGATTTCAAAGTTAAGTACTGGTAAATGTTACCCCTCTTGAACTCAGGTCTGAAAAGTTGGATCACTGTCCTCTTTTCAGATCTGGGGCAGGACAACCGTGTGGTTTTGTTTGATGTAATGTGGGCCCTTGTCTCTGTGTTGAAGTCAAAGAATTCATTTCGAAGCCCGCGATCTAGCCACTTGGAACACTTGCGCCAAATGTCTGAAATTATGCAACTGAAAGTTCTTATATTTTGGGAGCTTATTGTATTGTATGACAACAAGTCGAAATTGAGTTTGCGCAGCATGAAAAGAGTATCAAAATAGCATCGCGTCTGGCTGGAAATGAAGTCTTTCTTTGTATGTGTATGTGTTATTTATGTGGAATTTTGAAAGATGTACATTTGTGACTGGCATTAACATTGTTCTTGCTGCTTTTGCGCAGTGTAGTTTTTGTCTTTCTTTCCGTGCTTCCTGTTCAGGTCCACGAAGAAGAAGATGAGGTTCTCTGGTGCAGAAGCAGACGCCGGTCCTCTTTCGTCGATTTAAAAGTTAAGAACATGTAAATGTTACCCCTCTTGAACTCAGGTCTGAAAAGTTGGATCACTGTCCTCTTTTCAGATCTGGGGCAGGACAACCGTGTGGTTTTGTTTGATGTAATGTGGGCCCTTGTCTCTGTGTTGAAGTCAAAGAATTCATTTCCGAAGCCCGCGATCTAGCCACTTGGAACACTTGCGCCAAATGTCTGAAATTATGCAACTGAAAGTTCTTATATTTTGGGAGCTTATTGTATTGTATGACAACAAGTCGAAATTGAGTTTGCGCAGCATGAAAAGAGTATCAAAATAGCATCGCGTCTGGCTGGAAATGAAGTCTTTCTTTGTATGTGTATGTGTTATTTATGTGGAATTTTGAAAGATGTACATTTGTGACTGGCATTAACATTGTTCTTGCTGCTTTTGCGCAGTGTCTTTTTGTCTTTTTGTCCGTGTGTCCTGTGCAGGTCCACGAAGAAGAAGATGAGGGTCTCTGGTGCAGAAGAAGACGCCGGGCAGCTTTCGTCGATTTAAAAGTTAAGTACTTGTAAATGTTACCCCCTCTTGAACTCAGGTCTGAAAAGTTGGATCACTGTCCTCTTTTCAGATCTGTGGACAGGACAACCGTGTGGTTTTGTTTGATGTAATGTGGGCCCTTGTCTCTGTGTTGAAGTCAAAGAATTCATTTCCGAAGCCCGCGATCTAGCCACTTGGAACACTTGCGCCAAATGTCTGAAATTATGCAACTGAAAGTTCTTATATTTTGGGAGCTTATTGTATTGTATGACAACAAGTCGAAATTGAGTTTGCGCAGCATGAAAAGAGTATCAAAATAGCATCGCGTCTGGCTGGAAATGAAGTCTTTCTTTGTATGTGTATGTGTTATTTATGTGGAATTTTGAAAGATGTACATTTGTGACTGGCATTAACATTGTTCTTGCTGCTTTTGCGCAGTGTCTTTTTTGTCTTTTTGTCCGTGTGTCCTGTGCAGGTCCACGAAGAAGAAGATGAGGGTCTCTGGTGCAGAAGAAGACGCCGGGCAGCTTTCGTCGATTTAAAAGTTAAGTACTTGTAAATGTTACCCCCTCTTGAACTCAGGTCTGAAAAGTTGGATCACTGTCCTCTTTTCAGATCTGGGGACAGGACAACCGTGTGGTTTTGTTTGATGTAATGTGGGCCCTTGTCTCTGTGTTGAAGTCAAAGAATTCATTTCCGAAGCCCGCGATCTAGCCACTTGGAACACTTGCGCCAAATGTCTGAAATTATGCAACTGAAAGTTCTTATATTTTGGGAGCTTATTGTATTGTATGACAACAAGTCGAAATTGAGTTTGCGCAGCATGAAAAGAGTATCAAAATAGCATCGCGTCTGGCTGGAAATGAAGTCTTTCTTTGTATGTGTATGTGTTATTTATGTGGAATTTTGAAAGATGTACATTTGTGACTGGCATTAACATTGTTCTTGCTGCTTTTGCGCAGTGTCTTTTCTGTCTTTTTGTCCGTGTGTCCTGTGCAGGTCCATGAGGAAGAAGATGAGAGGCTCTTGTGCAGAAGAAGACGCCGGTCAGCTCCTGGCGATTTAAAAGTCAAGTACTTGTAAATGTTACCCCTCTTGAACTCAGGTCTGAAAAGTTGGATCACTGTCCTCTTTTCAGATCTGGGGACAGGACAACCGTGTGGTTTTGTTTGATGTAATGTGGGCCCTTGTCTCTGTGTTGAAGTCAAAGAATTCATTTCCGAAGCCCGCGATCTAGCCACTTGGAACACTTGCGCCAAATGTCTGAAATTATGCAACTGAAAGTTCTTATATTTTGGGAGCTTATTGTATTGTATGACAACAAGTCGAAATTGAGTTTGCGCAGCATGAAAAGAGTATCAAAATAGCATCGCGTCTGGCTGGAAATGAAGTCTTTCTTTGTATGTGTATGTGTTATTTATGTGGAATTTTGAAAGATGTACATTTGTGACTGGCATTAACATTGTTCTTGCTGCTTTTGCGCAGTGTCTATTNG
>CM057130.1:16599154-16631835 GCA_029964075.1 Patiria pectinifera
TTGTCCGTGTGTCCTGTGCAGGTCCACGAAGAAGAAGATGAGGGTCTCTGGTGCAGAAGAAGACGCCGGGCAGCTTTCGTCGATTTAAAAGTTAAGTACTTGTAAATGTTACCCCTCTTGAACTCAGGTCTGAAAAGTTGGATCACTGTCCTCTTTTCAGATCTGGGGGCAGGACAACCGTGTGGTTTTGTTTGATGTAATGTGGGCCCTTGTCTCTGTGTTGAAGTCAAAGAATTCATTTCCGAAGCCCGCGATCTAGCCACTTGGAACACTTGTGCCAAATGTCTGAAATTATGCAACTGAAAGTTCTTATATTTTGGGAGCTTATTGTATTGTATGACAACAAGTCGAAATTGAGTTTGCGCAGCATGAAAAGAGTATCAAAATAGCATCGCGTCTGGCTGGAAATGAAGTCTTTCTTTGTATGTGTATGTGTTATTTATGTGGAATTTTGAAAGATGTACATTTGTGACTGGCATTAACATTGTTCTTGCTGCTTTTGCGCAGTGTCTTTTTTGTCTTTTTGTCCGTGTGTCCTGTGCAGGTCCACGAAGAAGAAGATGAGGGTCTCTGGTGCAGAAGAAGACGCCGGGCAGCTTTCGTCGATTTAAAAGTTAAGTACTTGTAAATGTTACCCCCTCTTGAACTCAGGTCTGAAAAGTTGGATCACTGTCCTCTTTTCAGATCTGGGGACAGGACAACCGTGTGGTTTTGTTTGATGTAATGTGGGCCCTTGTCTCTGTGTTGAAGTCAAAGAATTCATTTCCGAAGCCCGCGATCTAGCCACTTGGAACACTTGTGCCAAATGTCTGAAATTATGCAACTGAAAGTTCTTATATTTTGGGAGCTTATTGTATTGTATGACAACAAGTCGAAATTGAGTTTGCGCAGCATGAAAAGAGTATCAAAATAGCATCGCGTCTGGCTGGAAATGAAGTCTTTCTTTGTATGTGTATGTGTTATTTATGTGGAATTTTGAAAGATGTACATTTGTGACCGGCATTAACATTGTTCTTGCTGCTTTTGCGCAGTGTCTTTTTTGTCTTTTTGTCTGTGTGTCCTGTGCAGGTCCACGAAGAAGAAGATGAGGGTCTCTGGTGCAGAAGAAGACGCCGGGCAGCTTTCGTCGATTTAAAAGTTAAGTACTTGTAAATGTTACCCCCTCTTGAACTCAGGTCTGAAAAGTTGGATCACTGTCCTCTTTTCAGATCTGGGGGCAGGACAACCGTGTGGTTTTGTTTGATGTAATGTGGGCCCTTGTCTCTGTGTTGAAGTCAAAGAATTCATTTCCGAAGCCCGCGATCTAGCCACTTGGAACACTTGTGCCAAATGTCTGAAATTATGCAACTGAAAGTTCTTATATTTTGGGAGCTTATTGTATTGTATGACAACAAGTCGAAATTGAGTTTGCGCAGCATGAAAAGAGTATCAAAATAGCATCGCGTCTGGCTCGAAATGAATTCTTTCCTTGCAGGTTTAGGTGTTATTTATGTGGAATTTTGAAAGATCTACATTTGTGGCTGGAATTAACATTGTTCTTGCTGCTTTTGCTCAGTGTCTTTTTGTCTTTTGTCTGTGTGTCCTGTGCAGGTCCACGAAGAAGAAGATGAGGGTCTCTGGTGCAGAAGAAGACGCCGGGCAGCTTTCGTCGATTTAAAAGTTAAGTACTTGTAAATGTTACCCCCTCTTGAACTCAGGTCTGAAAAGTTGGATCACTGTCCTCTTTTCAGATCTGGGGGCAGGACAACCGTGTGGTTTTGTTTGATGTAATGTGGGCCCTTGTCTCTGTGTTGAAGTCAAAGAATTCATGTGCGAAGCCCGCGATCTAGCCACTTGGAACACTTGCGCCAAATGTCTGAAATTATGCAACTGAAAGTTCTTATATTTTGGGAGCTTATTGTATTGTATGACAACAAGTCGAAATTGAGTTTGCGCAGCATGAAAAGAGTATCAAAATAGCATCGCGTCTGGCTGGAAATGAAGTCTTTCTTTGTATGTGTATGTGTTATTTATGTGGAATTTTGAAAGATGTACATTTGTGACTGGCATTAACATTGTTCTTGCTGCTTTTGCGCAGTGTCTTTTTTGTCTTTTTGTCCGTGTGTCCTGTGCAGGTCCACGAAGAAGAAGATGAGGGTCTCTGGTGCAGAAGAAGACGCCGGGCAGCTTTCGTCGATTTAAAAGTTAAGTACTTGTAAATGTTACCCCCTCTTGAACTCAGGTCTGAAAAGTTGGATGACTGTCCTCTTTTCAGATCTGGGGACAGGACAACCGTGTGGTTTTGTTTGATGTAATGTGGGCCCTTGTCTCTGTGTTGAAGTCAAAGAATTCATTTCCGAAGCCCGCGATCTAGCCACTTGGAACACTTGTGCCAAATGTCTGAAATTATGCAACTGAAAGTTCTTATATTTTGGGAGCTTATTGTATTGTATGACAACAAGTCGAAATTGAGTTTGCGCAGCATGAAAAGAGTATCAAAATAGCATCGCGTCTGGCTGGAAATGAAGTCTTTCTTTGTATGTGTATGTGTTATTTATGTGGAATTTTGAAAGATGTACATTTGTGACCGGCATTAACATTGTTCTTGCTGCTTTTGCGCAGTGTCTTATTTGTCTTTTTGTCCGTGTGTCCTGTGCAGTTCCGTCAAGAAGAAGATGAGGGTCTCTGGTGAAGAAGATTACAGGCAGTTTTCGTCGATTTAAAAGTTAAGTACTTGTAAATTGTACCCTCTCTTGAACCCAGGTCTGAAAAGTTGGATCACTGTCCTCTTTTCAGTTCTGGGGTCAGGACAACTGTTTTTGACGTTGTGTTTTATTTTTGTCCTATCTTATGAATGTGGGCATTCTCCTCCCCTCTGCAGGTCCTCGAAGTGTCTCAGCATGTCTCGATTGCAGTAACATAAATTCTGTTGCAATTTCATTGGGCTGCTGTTTTCTGGCAAAGAAAGACGCAGTTGCTGTAAAAAAAATTCTGCCCCAGGTAGTGGGGATTTGTCATCATCCATGAGGTGGCTGATTTATTTATTCCATTTCTTCACCCAGGGTATGCCCAAACAGTTTAAAACTGGTTTCCACTGGGGCCCTGCATACAATAAATAATGACTACAAACATGTATAATTATACAATACATTACAAATACAATAAAATTCAATACAGTAAGATAAATCATTATTAGAATAATACATAGGTGTTAAGCAAATATTATAAATACAATATATTTTAAAACTATTATAACTACATGTACTGTGTGAATGCTTTACTATAAAGTTGATTCAGTGAACACGAAAAATTTGGATCTATCTTGTAACATCAAGAAAAGAAAAACAAAATATTGCTGTAACTATATTCGCTGATTACGGGAGGGGCGAAAACCCTGCGAAAACCCTTTTGGGAGAAAACACGGGGAAATTCCCATCTGGCTCCTTATTATGTTCTTATATAATGGCAACCAAGTTTGTTAAGTCCGTAGATCAGCACATATCTACATATCTGATGGGTTCGGGTTGTGGAGATGAGATGCACTTAGCATCATATAGGAGGTCTGGCGGTGGTGGTGTTTCAGTCATTCTGCACTCCTGAAGTTTCTTAACCAAAAAGCACTGTGTGGTTGTTTTTAAAGTACTTTTGGAAACAAAATTGTCACAGCTGTGTGCAGAAGGGGATTAATATATCATAAACTAAGATACTGCAAGTCCTATTGGCCAAATCAGTTAAGCAAGTCCCCTGGCCTATCCAGATAAAAAAAAATCTGCTCCTTTTAACACTTGCTTCAATGTAATGAATTAATTATAGTAATTATTGTTGGCCCAAATAATGTGTACCACAACTGTATGATGCACTGGCTGCACAAATATTGACAAACAGTACAAAGTTCAAACATGTCTGCACAACTGTGTACAAGGGTAGTACGAATAGGCTACATGTATAATCGTGCACTGTAGACTTGCTCATGCTCTACATTATGGATTGCAGTATATGACTTCAGGCCTACAAACGATGAAATTGTATTCTTATTTTGAACCTGCAAGTGCATGGCCACAGTTCCTGTTTCAACCGTGTTGTTTCTCTGAGGTTCTACAATCAGTTCAATCTGTTTTAGTTAATTGACTTCAGCAATGCAGCTGGCTGGATACACATCAACGTGCACACATTAATGTTTTGTTCTCGGGATAGGCATCATGATACTGCAAAACAAGTTGCCATGTGAAAAAATGGAGGATCAAAGCGTTTGTCGTGAGATGAGAATGATGAGACAACAATAGGCATATTGGCCTGAAAAGCAAACCTCATTCGACAAGTACAAGTACAAGGATATTGCCTATCAGGGATTTCAGCCTATAAGACAAACATAGACGGAAAGTGATGTCAAATTTCGGCAGTTTCTAGATTCCCTGTGAAAAGTTGTCTCCAACATGAGCATGAGGATAATCATGCAATCTTTCCGGAGTAACAAGATGATAGTCGCGCTGACGATCTTTGTCTGTCTCGGCCTGATACCGTCCTACAGTGTGGTCCAGTCCTACCTCAGTCCAGGCAAGATTCATCTGACGGCGGACGAGTTAGCCAGACTGTACAACAAGGATGTAGCAACGGAACCGGCTCGTATAGAAATGGGACACAGGTGAAACCAGCAAAAAATAATACTGATATTATTCCAGTTGTGTTAATTATAAGCCTTTTTGGTCACATATACTGTCAGGGGGCAAGTTCAACCCCCTCCTCTCCCGCCTTACAGGTTCTGCATCAGACTCGGAATCACTTCTGTGCTCATGGATGCGCAGTACGCGGCACAAACTCATGCAAAACGATAGAGAAAACGCCAACATTGCAAAATTGAAAAATGATGAAGTGTACAGTATAAAACTTACCGTACAAAATTGAAACCGCAGCGGTCGGTGCGGCTTATACGCCAGTGCGGCTTATACGCCGACTTCAAATCTTAATTTGCAGATTTTTGCGTGCTGCGGCTTATACGCCACGCGGCTTATATTCCGAAAATTACGGTACTCATGTTGAAGTCTAGTAGAAATTCATTAGTACGAGTATATACTTTCTCATGAGTGCAGTACAAGTACGCGGGCATCATGCTAAGAGTACAAATACAAGTAGGCCTACGCCCTACAAGGTAGTTTTCGATGAGTACGAGCGAGCACACTGTGTTATTGGTAGCTGTACAGCGTATGTGTTTCAAAGGCCTTTTTGCTGTCGGACATCCTAGGTATTAATGTAAGAGCTTACCAAACAGTAAAAAAGTTCTTTTCCTGCAAGTTCCTTAAAATAAATGACAATTCCAGCCGGAGAACATTTTTCATGAGTACGAGTGCCAGTCTGAATATGAGTACGAGTACGAGTACACATATGAAAGAAAAATGTTCTCTGTATACTACGTGTGAAAAAGTCTAGCCTTTGTAATTATATCGTGCTTTTCATATTGAATTGCTAGTTGTATAATAGTTGAATAAGTTTCCAATTGAACTAGGATCTTTCTTCTCTTTGAATTCTGGAAGACAAAATGAAGTGCAGAATGTGTAACGTAAATAGTTTTCTCAACAAAATATTTTTCTTCCATAGCACTAACACTGACACTTCTTTAAGGCTTCTGAAGTTAAAAGTTTTGTTTGTGTTTCATTTAGGTCCAAAGAGGCAGACGTGGCAGCGTTCCTGGTTGCTAATGGCACCACAAAGGTGTTGCTGGACTGCGGAGCTAACACTGCCTCTAGCGTGCAACTCTTCCGCGATACCTACCCTGATGGTAGAAACTACGTCATCCACTCATTTGAGATTGATGAGAGACTGGGGCCGTACTTCAGCCCTTACCGTAACCATCACCTGCACTGCCCAGTGGGAGTGGCCGCTGAATACGGTATGGTTGTGTGCTGGGTGGGGAGAGATCTTGATATCTAGACGGAACTGATCTGATTAGGGTAATCAGGGGGATTCTCCAGCCATCTTTGTTCTCATTAGTTTAAAGGGGATATATAACATTTTGCAAAAATCAAAACACAAAACTAACAAATTATTATGAAATTCCTTATTGGGCCGTTAGTGAGTGACAGTCTAAAGCATCCTGTAAAATCCTGGCACCTAGTGTGCTGTCATTTTCAAGAAAAGCGGTATTTTTGTATCAATTTCCAACGCTGGTCGGCTGACCAGCATTGGAAAAAAAATTACTTTTTTCTAATACTGCCCCCAAGTTATAGTATAGCAATTATATCATAGTTTGTCTGCATTTTATTTGCAATTGATTACACATTTATAAACGGGTACAAGCCAGCTAGACTGGTTCCCTTACCTTTACCCCAGCGTCTATAACTTGCTCCATTTCATCTTTAAGTGGGGTCAGGGAACCAGACTACAGGAACGTAGTTGTTTTTCTAGGTTTATCCAACATCTAAGAACACAAAACTTAAAAGGAAAAAATAATGAACCAGTAATCATGGCTGCATCAAGTTAACCTCTGATGAGTGACGTCTCAACTATTCCAGCGACTAGTGAAAGTAACAAAAAAACCATCGGACCTTCCCTAAAACCAATCTGACCCAAAGAGTTCAACAACAAAAAACGTGATACTTGTTTGCGTGATTCTGATGCGCGATCACGATTTCGTGCTGATTACATCGATTGACACCTCACATACCTCACCCATCATTTGAAATACATAATGCACTCAAAACAGCAATAGAATAGTTGCGGAAAAGCCTTTCTTTTTGTTCTCATTTTTTTTTCTTTCTTCTTTTTGTCGCCTAAACCCCATAGACTTTGTGCATGTTTTTGCTCTCCTCCACTTTTGGCATTAATCTTTGTCATACATTATTCAAAGTCAGCATAGTCATAGTCCCTATAGCATAGATGAAAATTGAGGTGACGTCATGATGACGTCATCATGGGTCACGTGACGTCACCCTAAAAGTGCATATTGTAAAGTCCTATGTCTAGAGAACTGTACGTTGGATTGGGTTGAAACTTGGTATGTGAGTAGACCGGGATGTGTTATAGGCAAAAATTTAGAAGACGTCATCATGACGTCATCGTGTGATTTTATATGATTTTTTGGATTTTTGGACCTTTAAGCCATATTTCAGGAACGCAACATGCAAAATTCAAAATTCTTTTTGTATTTTGTTTGTTAGGTAATAGCCGTTTGCACAAAATTTTGAAAAACGTAAGATGTCATGATGACGTCATCAAAAATGCAATTTTTGAAAACACATATAAGGGAAAGTCCGATCGTCATAAAAGTTGGTGGATAGCTAGATAATGGTACTAGTATTCAGATTCCGAAATGACATCACCATGACGTCATCAGATATTTTAAGGTTTTTTTAATATTTACAATTTCATTCCGCCTCCAAAATTTAACACTTCCTTTCATTGGATTGGTTTCAATGCAAAATTGTGCATTGAAAAGTTTTATCATGATGACGTCATCGTAAGGCATGTGACGTCATCATGGACGTGCATTTTTAAAGTCTCATATTGAGAAATCTATGTCTGAATGGGTCAAAATTGCATATGAAGGTAGTGCGTTACGTCTGATTTAATATGGATTTATTTCTTTTTGACGATTATATATCTCTCAGACGCTACATAATATATTAGAAAATTCTTGCATGGTATAATTTGAAACATTTTACATGCATCGTCTGGGACGTGTTATTGATAAAAAAAAATAATAATAATCTGAAAAACCCTATGTTCTGTTGCAAACAGACACAGATCTCTCGTTTTTTCCCCAACTGTTCTCTGTAAAAGAGTTCATATTAAATGGCATGCAGTTGAAGAAATCGCCACCTTGGATTTCATCAGGTTGTGACACAAAATAGTGAAGTGACTTAACATATAGTTGCTGAAATATAGCCAATTTTAACACAGAAAATGACTTCAAATACACCAATGTATGGAATTTATGCTTCGTTTCATGTTGCACAGGTAATGTAACGGCGTATCTGGAGTCTGTCTGGGGGCCGGACAAGGGCCTCAACAATGGACGGGACATGCAGTGGGGAGGGGGGACATTCTACGCTGACCCTGCTGAGATACAGGATAAAGAAACTGGTATGTACACGTTTTTTTCTCAGAACACTTGGCCTCCGTATAATCAAATAGTGGGGGTTACCATCTGTTGATGATGGCGCTTTTCAAAACCGACGATCATGCACACTTACTGACAATAATATGGTGCTTTTCAGGGCAATACATGCGCAAAATAAAACAATGGTACTTGTTTAGAAAAAAAGGGCACTTGTTAACAAAGGAAGGGCAGTGTTTACAAAATATATGGGGTCCCCCCCCCCCCCTTCTTGCTGGCTACGCCTATGTGTACAGTAAAACTGCATATGACATTTTGGGTCAAAAACTAGGCATTTAAATACCAAGTGATGCTTGACCTGGAAAATAAAATATAGTGTTCTGCATATTATTATAAAACAGCAATGTCCAATGTTCACATTTCTGGCGCTCTAGATTGAGGCCGAGCCAAATTGAAGTTTGCCGGATCTAAACAGTTAGGAGCGACCGGGCCTTTACATCAAAAGATCAATTGCTCCTGTCAGTTGAAACAACTCTAAAAGACATGCCTATGAATTAATAGGCTGACATGAATTGCGCCTAATTGTACCTCCTTTTGATTATTAAACGTTTAGGTGGTAAACGAAAACTGTCGACTCGGCGCGTTATCCCAACCATTGACCTTGCGCAGTGGATCAAGGAGAATTTCTTGCTGAAAGATTACGTCATCCTCAAGCTTGATGTTGAGGGCGCCGAATTCAACATACTCCAGAGAATGCTACAAACCGGCGCCTTTAAGTACATAGATAAGTAAGTATACACGGTGATGAGATTGGGCCATTATCACATTGTAAACAGTGGATAAAATGACAAAGATGTATACAAAACTCTATAATTATGCAAAGAATAGAATGATGACAATTTCTTACGTATCGGGCTTTCCCTTCCAACAAGTTTTTTTGTACTTAATGAAAAAACCTTGCTCAAGGTGAATATGGGAATGGTACCAATACTTTTGAATGAAATGGTAGCATTTGGCAGACGCGGTTCTAGAGCCAATAAAATTTTTTTTGGGGGGGGGGGGCTAGCAAGGTGGATCCAGAATTTTTTTCAGGGAGGCGTGCTGAAATGTAGACAGGTTATTTTCTCCGGACACTTAGGCCTCTGAAAATCAATACGTGGGGGGGGGGGGCAATATTTTTAATGGGGAGCGCTCTTCTCATTTAGGGCTCGTGCCAATATTTTCAATGGGGTGCGCTGATAAAATCCTACAATCAGGCACACTATATTAAATAAAAGTGTACAAATGCACCCTTCTCATTTAGGGGGAGACCGTTCCCATGTACGTCAAATTCTGACATTTTGCTAGTGTAATTTTTTTGGCCATAGGTTTCCTCTGTTATAGCCACTGAGCTAAAACTTCAATAGCTATGAATGTTGTTGTGCACCTTACGTAAGATTTTGGACAATTTTGCTGCTTCAGGTGATAAAATGAGTAAATTCAAATGGTCCTACATACCAGTTTAAGTGGGAGTGAAGAATGTTTATTCTGGCCGCGACACGCCAGCTGTCAATTCCTAACAAAGGAGGGGTGTAAATCCCGAGGGGGGATGGGGGATATATGCCCCACTATTTGACCTCGGCGGGGCATTGCATTATACCCCCCACTTCTTCGTGGTAAGAAAAAATTTGGAAAATGTCAAATCTCTTAAGAATATCAGTTGCTAAGGGTGTGGCAACTTTGACATAATGATGTGCAATGTTGACTGTTCAGACATGTCATACAGCCGACAAATAATCATTTGCCAAAAGGAGTCGCCCGATGCAAAAAAAAACTGGATGTACGGTCTTCAGCATCATGTTCCCATCATACATTTCCAAACCACTATCATACAATACCAAGACCTTGTAGTATTTCCAACTGTCAAGTTTGTCAGGCTTCGTGCTCTATTATTTCAGTAGACCAATAGACCTGAAACATAATGACATCAGGCTTATATATATGCGCTTTCTTACGGGAGCTGCAACTCTCGTCCCTACCTGGCTTCCATAGGAAAGCGTACATAGGAAAGTGTGACGTGTCGGGTCTTGGAAAAGAATTAATTAGAAAACACCTAGAATAGGGTTGGTGCACAAGGGGTCAAGTGATGTCCAGGTATGGAACTCTTTCCAAGGTCTTTTCGAGCATGTTTTCACTCACTTCGTCAACTTTCAATGGAGAAAGCAGTGTGCCAACGACTGTCCAGACTAAAATCCATCATGGGGCAGTTTCTCTGTACCATAACTGACACAATGCTTTCGCCATTGATGGAGGCCACAGTGAATGTGAAGTCTAATGATAAGGTGTTCAGATTAGACTATACTTCAGTGGCGCACCCAGGTTTGGTTTTGGGGGGCTCACAAATTATTTTTTTTTCAAATTTGTTAACAGTTGATTTTTTTTTCACAAAATTTTACCCAAAATTTTTGGCCGCAGAAAAAAATTGGGGTTTTTTTTGAGGGGCGGCCTATTTTGACAGTGGTGCCACTTACACCTCTATTATACTACTCGAAAACAGGCCACAATCATATCATCAACGCCAAATTATGGGACTAAAAAAAAATTGACAACCTCTTGGGGGAGGGGCTCAAGCCCTCAGAGGCCCCCTCCCCTTGGTGCACCACTGCTATACTTGTCCAACTGAAATCCTGCTTTTTATAAGTCGCTGACCTCAAGACTCAAAGCCACCTAAATAAAACAGATGATTATGACAAGAAATTCAACAGATGGAGAGTATGAGAGAAGAAGCTGCGAATAATAAGCAGTCATAATTTGTGATGATACCTTTGCAGGTTGTATGGCGAGTATCACAACAGTCAGCCCACGGGTTGGTCACAGAAGAGCAAGAACCAGCTTGTCCTGGACATCGGAGAGGCAGGTTTCACACTGAAGGAATGGGAGGCAGACAGGCACACGTACAGCGACTTCGAGAAACTCCACCCGCCTGAAGTATGTTTTTGCAACTATATAAATCTATCACTCACAATCATCCCTGCAAATCCCACGCCCCTCATTGCTTTTTATACTAAATAACTCTGTTGTTTACCAATGAAATTAAACCAAAATTTCATGTAAACAAGGCATAACAAATTGTATGGAGCGAGTTTCATCAGCTTTGTGCAAGAGGGCGAAATTTGAAAGCTATACGAAAATAATACTCACTTTCAGAAGCTGCCACTTTCGCCTTGGCGTCCTGGAATGAGGATACAGTGCTGGAGGCGAAGGCGCATGCTGCAGTCAAAAGCTTCTGAAGGAATGCAGGATCACCCCTGATGTCATTGCACACCTCCTCAATCGTTTGGCGCGACACAAGATCAAGGAGGTGTGCAATGACATCAGGGGTGAACCTGCATTCCTTCATGAAGCTTTCGGCCGTAGCACGCGCCTCCCGCCACCGTTTCATCTCCAGCGCTATATCAACATTCTGAAAGTGAGTATGTTTTTCGTATGACGTTTTAAAATCTCACCCTCCTGCACCAAGCTGATGAAACTTGCTTCATAAAATTTGTCAAGCATGGTTTGCATGATCTAAAATATTTGTTTAATTCCATTGGTAAACAACAGAGTTATTTAGGTTGGACTGGTTTTTTTACACGTACGTAGTACGAATTTCTAGTGAAGTAGTCCAGTCCACCACAAATCCAGTCAAACGTAAATCACAAGGTATTTCACAAAACAACTAAAAAAAGCTGCCTCTGTCCAAGCTTTTGAATTGTGGTGGACTTGTGAGGACTTTTGAATGACACGACTACATCATTGAATTTCTCTCTGTGTATGCCTACCTCAGATCCCACTCAACACGCCAGGCACGGCTGGTGAGATCTACTCTCTCTGCCAGCCAGGTTCAGTCTCTATAGCCATAGCCATCGGCATGAACCACAAGCGGGCCCACAAGGTCATCTCCAGCCTCCAGGCCTACCCCACCCGGCTCCCTCTAACCCTCTTCGTTTACGGGGACTTCGTGGAGCAATTTCCGGACACCGTGATGGCCTGGGCCCGGCGATACAGGCTCGGGATCCGAGAGGATGGCGACTACCCGAAGGCCTACCTAGAGACGATGCCCAAGAATCTCATCCGCCGCAGTCTTGTCAGTTCCCTGATGCGTCTGCGAGAGCTGGACCTGAAGACGGCCCTCTACTGGCAGGCAGTCAACGGCAGCAGCTTGTCAAGGTTTAAACCGCTAGCCAAGGCACGGGGACTGAGGATTATCCAGCCTACAGTTGAATTTCCTGGCAAATTGGGTATGTTCCACCATCCCTTAAGCCCGCCACACACGAGAGCTACGTGCTGAGCAAAAATTCATTCGAGGTGGTTTGCACAGCACGTATCTCACCATGTGCAGTCGACCTGAGCTGATTCACACAAAAAATAACTAGCCAATGAAAGCACAATATTCTTGTTTGTCGGTCACGTGATTTCAAAAATGGGGAAAAACGCCAGCAGGCTTTAGAAGAATTGCACAACAATATCATAAAATCATGTGTACGGAGTACGTGATTTCATTGGCTAGTTAGTTCATTTGGCTCAGCACGTGGCTTTGGTTGCCTGCACACAGTGACTTTTTCGCCTTGCGAGGCAAAAAAAGCAAAAACAGGATAGATATTTGCTTCACGGCCTCGGGAGGCAGAAAACTCGGCAAAAATTCACCGCACGTTGTGATATTTTGTGAGCTACATGCTGAGCAAACAGCCTTGAATGAGTTTTTGCTCAGCACGTAGCTCTCGTGTGCCACGGGCTTTAAACCCCGACACTCAATTAGGCCTACACATCATGTGAGTATATACGACAATGATCCAAAATAGGCCTAGCTAGCTGCACCTGCTATGGTTCACAGCAAGATTTTCGCGACATCGAAATTTGTAACTGTTAACAATTCACGCGAAAGAAAAAAACAACCGAATTTAATGGCATCAACAACTGAAGTGTCTTAGTTTGTGAAATTTCCTTATTATGACTTCATTAAAAAAACCTCAAGGCTGTTTGGGTGTCAGGGATACCACAGAATACCAAATATTTCAGAATAATACATGTGTTGTGCACACTCTTGTATGGAAAGAAATGCATACCGGTACTACAGGTTTACGTTTCAGTAGTATTCTGTAGCTTTAGGGGCGGTTAGGGTTGTAAACTATTAAGTTCGCTTTGTACTCAAAAATTTGCATGTAAAGTATGAACTGGCCTTATATAAACGTATATAAGGCCTGGCTTATACAAGCACTAGCGATGAGCCTATATATGCGCCATTTACACCCAAATCATGGGGCAAGTAACCCATCTACTGAGATAACGGGTGACTAAAGGTCAAAAAAATACCGTCTTTTAAAGGTACAAAGCTGACAAGCGAGAATTACTACCACTACCGTGATGTGGAGCGTGTACCCCGGGCACTGCGACTGATCCACAACCGGCTGATGGAGACGCAAGGAGGAATCCTCGGCCTGGACTCGGACATACCGGACACCTATACGATAGCAGTGTTCCTGATGGACTATCTTGTCAAAAACTCAAACTACCGACTCGTGGAAGTGGAGGACTGTGTGAGAGAGGGGACACCGGTTGCGATGAAGGGCGAGGATTTTGACATTTGGGCCCCTAAACACACGAACTGAAGTGGAGGTTTTGTGCCACAAATTTAGAATGTGGAAGTTGAACTTCAGGGTTATAAACTGGGTAGGACGCATCGCCATTCATGTATGTCCTAGGCATCATCAACCTAGTCGAATGTAACATCGTAAGTAGTCAATAGAGATAAGACATAATGACCTCACGGTTTGTTTACATGTGGGATAAAGCATGTGTGACAAAGCATGACGTCATTATGTCTTGGGTGTGTTCGTCAGGGTTTTTTTCCAACTCGGATTTTTGCTTCCCTGCTCTCGTCAGCTATCATGAATGATGCTCAAGGCCAAGTTCCAACGCAGTGTTTCCAAAGCGCATTCTTATAAAAGCTGAAATAAGTTTGATCCATAGAACAATACAATAACATGGAGTATCGTCTTCAACTTTGTGCCCCTAACATACATCGGTGTGTATATCCCTTATGCGTAGCCGCCATGTTAGGGGGCATCTTTTGTTATTCTAATTCAGTAACAATGGATGCACAAAGGTTCCCTCATGCATGTCCCAGCAAAACAAAGGCATTGCCCTGTAAGATGGCTGCTACGCATAAGGCCTATAAAGTAGCTATATTGTGAACAATAATTCTGGTGGGGCTACAACTGCCATCTTTAACAGAAAAAAAAATAAAATTCAGACATCACAAGCAAAATGGGGCAATTGAATACATAATAATTGATATAATGTTACCTTTTATTTTATTTTGGTTAAACTTTATAAGTGGACAGCTATACACAAGCTGTTTTTATAAACCAAGCCAGTTGTTAGTAATGTTATATGTTTTCACAAACTCGCATTGTAAATCTCTGCCAAAAGTTCTTCGGGTAACTTCCAATCGTTCAACATGCTCACTCTGTATTCACAAACTTGATCTATACAATAGCTACATTAGCAATCTTTAGCATCCCAAACCCTTGAAAAAATTATCACATGCACAGCCGCGCTACATTCTTTTAGTAGTTATCCAAATAAATTCTGGCTAGATTGTACATTTATTTTTCATTTTCATTTTTGAGACTTTTGACTTCTTTTTAGAGATTAAATAAAGACTAGTTTCTGTGTTTGATTTTACTTTCCTATGTTGTGTCTCATATGCGTATCCTTTAAACTATACATGAATTTTGCTTTCAATAATGTCCAGAATAAACTGAAAACCTTTATTTGGCTATGAAGTAATTTTCAACGAAGACAAATTTAAGCCATCTGGATACTTTTACAGTGCAGTTATTTTTTTTTTCTTTCATTGTTTGCTGGGCTACCTCTTTGTACACCATATAAACAGTTGTTCACAAATACTTAGTCTGAACATAATTGTTACAGAATAATCACTCCCACCTAGAGTTCCATAAACTCATGCCTACTGAAGACCCATTTGAGTTTCCCCTACATTTTATTTCACAAGAATCCCAAAATATCTTACAGAAATTAAATTTAGAAACCAAAGTTCTAGGCCCCCAAAATACTTCACCATTCTATTATGTAATGTGCATTATTTCTACAACTTCTTGCGTTCTGTACAATGTCATTTACTTGAAATATATTGTTACACATCTTTAAACATATTTTAAGTATACATTTTCTTATGTAAAGACAAAGAAACTCAAGTTCAAGAATCCTTAATGATAAAATCTTGTTTCTGTTACACCTTAAATACAGCTCAAGGGAGTGTTATTGCAGTTGTTGTTCTGATCAAAATAATTCTTCAGATTTTACAGCGTTACGGACAATGATAGACCACTTTCTGTCTCCGTACTGTCATACGTTTTATCGCTTTCAATAATAATCTTTACTGCACATGAAAAATCAGAACTAGGGTTGCTTTAAAATACGTTATATTTTTGAAAACTATCCCTTTCAATGCATCAAAGAACATGAAACTGAAAATTGTAATATTCAAACATACATTAACTACGTCCGCATACCACTGGACAGCTTGTGTAGTATAATTCTTAATTTCTCTTCTTGACATTTAGTTGTCTTGCTTCTTGATAACTTACTTTGATGAACTATATTACGTTAGTTCTGGATTTGGAGATTTTTTTTTGTCCTAAACATCATGCACTCTGATTGGTTAAAACTGCTTGTAACGTGAGTAATCCTGTAACAAGTGTACTTAAAATTCAGATTCTTTACATTTTATTGACTATTATTTTACAAGGATCATCACTTGTTGGTAGGATATCATGTGATATACAATGTGTTCAGTGATTGGTTGTGTTTAATTTCACATATAACTCTGAAATGAAAATGCTATTTTACAATGATCCTTATTGGCTGTTGCACACCGTGTGACACAAGCAGTGCAGCCCCTGATTGGTGGGTGCCTGTCATGTGATGTGCACCGGATACTCTGATTGGGCTCTAGTGCCTGGAGGCATGCCAGGAGTCGTCCTGTTCCTGTAGTAGTTCCTGCACACATAGGGAGATGGAATTGTTGTGTTTCTTCAGGAGCTCCTTGTTGAGTTGGCGGTTGCCGAAGCCCATCTCAACCAGTTTGTCTACTGGGTCAGTGGGTTCGTTCTGAGAACCCGGCCATTCCTGTGGCTTGGGCAGAGGCTGGACAAAAAAGACAAAAACACAAAATGCCTTTCTGAGCTTGGAATGTGTCTTGGAGAATCAGCATTAATATTCATGCTTAGTATAAGTTGGCTTTAATTTACTAACCCTAACCTCATCTAAAGCTACAAAATACTAGTAGTAGTAAACTGTAGTGTGCAGTAATTCAGCATATAAGTGGGCACAGCACTCATAGTATTTTTTTGGTATTTGGTGCCTGCATACATAATTTGTGTAGTATTCTGTAGTACGCGGTTCTTTATCCCAAAGTAATTGCTAGGACGTTAGGCTTAAAGAAGCACTTTCAACAGGAATGCCCTCTAACGGGCTTCCAAACTTATTTCCCCACAATTTGAAAGTTGGAAAGATCACTAAAAGGTAGAATGTAAACATACAGGCAACTATACCTAGAAAATGTGCAGTTTTTGAGTTGTCAAACAAATAAATTTCAGGATCCAAAATTTTGTTCCCTGAAAATTGAGCCATTAGAGTCCCAGTTTTGATTCGAGTCGCGGATGTTTCTTTAAGAAAATGTCGCTTCATGAAGAAGTGCTTTCCTTATTGTGGGACCAGATTTCTCACAGTACACTGTCACTCCCTGTAATGCTGCACTTGTCTGACATTGACAGCTGTGGCTAATAATTTGATAGCTTAAAAAGGCTTCTGGAAATGTGTACAGACAAGGTAAAAAAATAGCTGCCGATAGAGTTTTTCATCATTTTCTCGACAATGACAATGTTGTTGATTCTTGCGACCCAAACACTTGTAATTTGAACAAAAGCGTTAAATTTTGGTGATATCCAGATGAATATGTACCTAAAAATAAATGTCAATCGCAGTCTTACTGCAAAGTTCTAATTTCAAAGCCCTAACATTGGTCTGACAGACTTCTCATGTTACCTGTGGGTTAAGCAGAGCACTGACGGACAGTGCAGCCTGTCCAAAAGCCTGTTTGACAAATCCTCCTGCATACTCCATGGCCTTCTGGGCAGTGTACCTTGATTGGGGATACAAAGGGAACATCAACATCAAGTCAGACCAAATGAAATTTGATTATTTTTCTTCCTAGTGAAAGTGCAAGGGCTGATTATATCTAGGCCGTATACACACAGAGTTTCCACATGGGGAGTACCGCTTGAGATTCTGGTGTTATTCTGCTCTTATTCGCAATTGAAGTGTTACGTAAGAATGACCGAGGTCACCACACTGTCCTGAATGACAGGTCATGCTGCCTGCATGAACAACACATCTCGCCATTCAAATTGAACGAACACACAGAAGCAGAATTTTTTTATTTAAGGGAATGTGCTTGGCCGGTAAATGCTTTTCAAACCGGCTCAGGGCCTGTACATGGATAATGGCCCAAGCCCAGGGGGAGGGCCATTAAACCGCGTCCAGGTCCTGCGTCGGTTTTAAATGTACTTGTTTAATACCGGCCAAGCAATATATTTACATAATACACAGAAGCGCAGATTTTTTATTTAAGAGAATAGCCGGTAAGTGCTTTTAGAACCGGCTCAGGCCCTGGATACGAATAGCGGCCCAAGCCCAAGGGCAGGACCAATAAACCTCTTCCAGGCCCTGCGTCGGTTTTAAACGTACTTGTTTAATACCGGCCAAGCAATATACGTACATAATACACCAGATGGTGGACTGTACTTCACCGGAAGAGAGAGAAACTTACCCTAGAGCTTCCATGGGATCCTGGTCATCAGTGCTACCGGTAGTTTGACTGGGTTCACTGGGTTCACTGGGTGCAGCTGCCCCTTCTGCGCTGGGCTCCTGGGCTGCACTGGGCTCCATCGCATCATGGAACTCCTCCTGGTCTCTCTCTCCAGTCGCCTTTAAAAATAACAGGTTGTACTTCAGTCATTATGATAAAAGAAACAGTAAATTATTTGGGATAAGGCAGAGTACAATTGATGTTGGATCTTTTTGGACTGAAGTAAGCGTGTGGAAATAAAAAAAACTCATATGTTTTATATTCTTAAAAAACGATACTGAAGAGAGTTAAACATCAGCATGTTCCCATGCATATGTAGCAGAGGGCTTATACAATTCTTAACAATTGTATCAAAATTTAATCAATACCTGGAAAAATTACGGAGGAAGAAAAAATCAACTTTGTGTTACTTTTTCCGATTTAAATAAAAACATTTCCACAACCATAACTAAACAATGTCATTTCCACAACCGTAACTGAACAATGTCATGTGATATTTATAAAGGAGCTAACCTGGTTTGCAGGATTGGTAATATCGACGTTAGTTCCAAGCTGACCAGTGACATCAATGATCTTTGGTGGCTGATGGTCCAAAGCTTCATCAAATGGACTGATGACAATACCAGCGTTAGGTTGGTAAGAAGTAGATGCTGTTGCGGTGTCAACGGTGACTGTTGGGCTGACGATCTTGAGTATCTGGAGAGGGCTGTGTGCCTGGTGTGGTATCAGAGGCTCGGTGTGGACCTCTGCGCTGGGAGTGTTGAAGAGCGCATCAATGTCTGTTGCCACTGAGGTGCAGAAAGGGTTGGGAGAGGTTGCGGCATTCTGCATGGGACTGGGTGTGGTCTGAGAGTGAGCATGGCTTGCGTTGAACAACGCATCAACATCAGTGGCCACTGTTATGGAGGATGGAGCTGCTGTAACTGTGGTTGCATCTTTTGTGCTGTTACAGGTTGTCTGAGCGCCGGAGTGAGCGGTAGCAAGGAGGGCATCTACGTCTGTCGCGACTGCCGTAGATGATGGGACGGCGTGAATCATGGCATCACGCTGGATGCATGGTACCGTCTGCGCCTCGGTGTGCGCCATGTTGAAGAGGGCATCTACACTGGTAGCCACTGCCACGGATACCGGTATAGCAGTGGTGGTAGTGGCATCCTGGGATGTACAGGACTCTGTTTGAGTCACAGAGCTGGCGATGTTCAGGAAGGATCCGGCACTGGTTGCCACGCATTTGGAACTGGCAACGGCGGTTACTGCCACATCCTGATGGGATGGGGTGAAGGGGTTCCTGGTCTGCAGCTCTGAGCTGACCACGTGGACAAACGATTCCTCACCGGCCGCAGGGTAATCAGTCTGGGCCTCGCAGTGGAAGGTTGGGCACAGTGCGTCCACGTCGGTTCCAACCGTGATGGAGCTCGGGCTTGCTGAGCTTGCCGCGTCACGCTGAACACTGGCAGCGGTTTGGCACCCGCTGTGAGCAGTCGTGGAGAGAATCGGCACGTCAGTTGCAACTGTGTTGCAGGATGTGACAGTTGATACGCAAGCATCTTGCTTGGCGGTAAATGGCAGGGGCTCCAGGAGTGTCAGGTGTGTCTGAAATGAAAAATAAACCTCAGTTAGCATTACAAATGTCTCAAAGTTCTTGAATTTACAATGTCCTTATTAAGTAAGTTCATATTTTATTACACACTAATAATAATGACATCTTTTCCCAAATCAAATGGTTGAAACATCAACCAAAAGACAGACCACTTCATACATTTCAAAGCTGATTCACTGATGACAAAGTCAACGGTTCTGCCACCAACCTGAGTTCCAGTAACAGAGCTCTTTCTTTCCACCACGGACGTGTCCAGAGGTTTATTGGGATCGAAGCAGTCGGGTAGCGGCACCACCTCAAAGTCATCTAGGAGATCCTCAGAGGTCTCACTGGAGCTCAGGGTCGCTACATCATCTGGATAACAGAAGGCAGCAAACCAAAAAAATGCTCAAGTGACATGTTTACTGATAAGAAAATTTGAGACTGAGTATTGAGAGTAATGGAAGTAAAACAAATACTGACTGCTTTATATCTTGGTGTAGTAAAACTAGCTTCCCTTGCTGATCCACTGAGCGTTCCTTTGGTCTCAGCTACGCCTCGGGAAAATGAAAAGTTCCATGCAGCACATCGGGAAGCTAGTTTTACTACACCACTTGAAGCAGTCAATATCTATATAATATACCCTGCAACGGTCAATGCATAAGGCAAACAGCAGTGAAGTATTACCGTCATGTTCCTGCTCTGCGCAGTCCATCTCCACGTAACCCTGATCCAACCTGGGCTGAGCCTCAGTCTCCTCTGATGGTACTTCAATGATCTCCATGTTGCTGTGCTGTGACATGTGGCGACTAAGGGCAATAGCGTCCAGCTCACGGACCGGCGAAATGCAGGGTGTCACGCCTAAGGGGAGGAAGGGGGGGGGGGCAATGGACAAGAGCTGTTTAGTCCTTGGAATAGAAATTCAGAAAATTTAGGAAAAGATCCAAAGACTGTTGTAATCTTGTCAATTACATGCCACATGACAAGTCTCAAACGAACTGTGGCAAAAATATTTCTTTATCATTGCCCATTCCGCTACTTGCGCCCTGACTTGTTACTTGTGACTTGTAATGTGGTTGACATGCTTGATGGTAGATATGCCTTCTTGTGCTTTTAAAGGAAGAGCAGATCATTTGCAGCTATCTAAATAGTAGCTGACAAATATATTGTTGAAAAGCATACTTGGTTTAAAGATAGTAATGGCACTAAACTCCCTGTGAAATCATTCTTCCTGGCATGCTGTAATTTTGAAGAAACAATAGCAGCAGGTCATTTCAAAAGATGCGTCTCAAGGTGCATTTTTGGAAATTTCTTTTAGTAGTTCGTTTTTATCTGCTAAGCCATGAATGGGTGCGTGCAAGCGTTGACATGATGTACACGCACGTGCAGTTGCTATAATTCGTTGGTTCAGTGTATGACATCGCGTAGCTGCAATCAGTTGAATGAAAACATTACCTGCACGCTGATTTCGGGCCCAATTCAAAACATGACTTAGCAACTTTTGAATTGAAATCAAGGTCCTAGAATATTGTTTTCTCGGAATAGCATTCACTGAGCTAAAACTTCATTGTTAAGCATCCATGTTTAGATTTTGAGCACTTTTGTTGCTTCAAACGAAAAGAATGAACAAATGACAAATGACATACTCTACCTTTAATGAAGAAGTTGAAATTATGAATGAAATGTCTCATATTTTTGCTAATTTATTTTTGTGACGCAGCCACTTCAATCACTGTTAAACCCCAAAGTGCAAAAGGTGTATGTGTGTGAGTTTGTTTTACGAGAGCTACCTTGTGGGATACTTGCATAAACCACATAAACGCCATCCGTAACGTTGGGTGTTTAAGAGTTGTTCCCCCACATACAGGCAAATGTGGGCATCTCGCCCGCAAAGCCAGCGACAGGCAACAAAGCCGTTTACCCAGCAGGCAAGGCCAAGCCTGGTAACTGAATAAATTTTGGCAACTTTACATCAAAGAGTGTCCAACACTGGTTCACGTGAACATTAGCCCTAACAGTCCTCAATCCTCCAATTTCAATATGATTTTGCACACCCTCTAGGGAATTAGGGTTCAGATTCATTTACATGCAGCTAGAAAACCTAAACAGTATGGGTACGCATGCAGTTTAGGTGTTTGTGTGAAGGCATGCTCAATGCGATTTCACACAAAAATGGATTTGGGTTACATGATGTAAACAGCCATCTCACAAGTAAGGGTCAATACTAGAAATAAAAAAATCTCTACTATTCTGGTAAGCATTTCCAAAGTATTACTCACCCAGCGGCGTGTTGTGTGGTGTCGGGGTCGTCTGAGGGATCAAAGCCGCCACCTCTGTCTCGGTCTCAGTGTCGGCCTGGTTGCCATCCGAGATCTTCAGCATCTCAAAGGACAGCACATCCTGGGCGGTCAGCATCTCAGCTGAGGAACACACCCGCATGGGAATGGACGGGTCCTGCTGGTCAGTCTGCAACTGGGCCACAGCATCGCAGGAGGCCTCCTGAGTGGGATCTTCCACTCTCTGGAAGGTTGGGAGAAGATCCATTTGAAAATTAGTTTTGGAACTTTTCTGCCAAACTTGTTTTACATTTACATAAAGCAGCAAACAATGGATTTGTACTTCAACATTCAAACTCTTGCTTATAACCAATGCGCTAAATGTAACCATTTTTATATGAAACCTCTTTAATTACGGCACCTTTTCATCCATGGTGAACGGTTGATCAACAGTGATACTGCACCAGACACGATGGCCAAACTGTTCCCCATCTTGGGCCAAGCGCCAGTGGCTCTGGTACCGTCCTGGCAGGGATGGGGCCACAAACTCCAGACAGATATCACCCTCCTCGTTAGGGGCGATGGGGGGCACATCCACTTCATCAGGGGTGGAAGCTGGCATGTTACCCCACAGGAACTTCAGCTGCAAGAAAGCATAGACAATTGTAGATCACCACAGGTCCATTCTCAAGACAAACTTTGGACAGGATTGAATTGAGGTGATGCATATCCTGATTCAGACACTGGGACCAATTTCACGAAGCTCCTGAGCACTGGGATTTCCTACGCACAGAAACTATTTGTTGAGCAGAAACAGCTTACCTACCTTTACTGCTTATGGGTAAAAAAAATAGGAAAATAGTCCGAACAAAAATCTGTGTCCAAAATCTGGGACAAACAGCAGTTACACATGTACTTGTGCATGTGCATGTACATACATGGACCTATGTACAATACACTTCAGGCTCAATTTCCGGGCACTGCTCGTTCCTCCAGGGTTTAGACCCAAACAAATTTTTATGATGAGAAAAATGTTCAGTGTTTTCACGAAACTAAAAATCCTCAATTACGATTTGAGTAACGGACTCATCAACAAGAAGTTGACTTCTTACTTGATAAGAAAAAAGTCCAAAAGGCAAGTGCACCATTCATTTCACCATTCAATCATGTCCATGATTCAACCAACTCCACTGACGTACAGGGGAAAAATCTGCATTATAGTCTTTTCCTTCCAACAACTGCCAGTGAAATGTATCACTTATGCTCTCTTCCCCATCCTCAAGATCATCATCGTGATTGTCAAAGCACTGTATCTTGTACAATTATACTACCATTTAGGTATTTATGTTTTGTAACAAAATGCAAAATTGTTACATTACAAAGAAACAGTAACGGCAAGGTTAAAGTTTATTTAAAAAAAATTCAAGTGAACGGAGAAACAAAAAAAATCACCGGAGATTTCTAGATTTTGTGTCAGTCAGGAGAGGGCAACACAACAAATTGTTTTGCCCAATTAGATACAGATAATTTTGCCAAATACACTACAGATATGAATAGTGTACTTATTAAATTCTCATTACCTTAGTGTCTTGGTTCCAGGCAGCTGGCCCAGTGTTTCTCATCACCCAGCTCTTGACAAACGTGGTGCCTGGCTGCAAGTGGGTATCGTCAGGCAGGTTGCCGTCACGCACAAACTCTGCATCCATCTTCAAACGCCTGTGTAAAGTACAATCGTATAAAACTCAATAACCAAAGACAAAGCACTGTTGAAGATTATTTTAAAATTTGTTAAGTTTGTGGTCAAATTCATTGGTGTAGTTGTTTGTTCCATCTGCAAATCCACGAATTAAACTGTACACAAAATGTTGAACTTGAAAAATTGCAATTAAGCGTTTTTGTCTCATATTCATATCGTTGACATATTAAACTTCATATTCATTTTTTTTTAGCATTTCAGGTCACATTTTGGTTACTTTCAAAGGTTACTTACTTCAAATAGGAAAATTACGTCAAAATAACAATTCATTTATAGTTTTGTAACATGTCGGTGAACTGAATTGAGATATTTTAAACTTGCCAGTATTCACCTATATCTTCAGAACTTGGGTAACGCTATTACTCTGGCAAAGTTGAAGGGAAAAATCAAAGTGCCCCAAATTAGGAAATAATGGTAAGATGAAATCAACAAAAGAAAAAAAAGAAAGAAAACGAACTAGCTCTGTGAGGAATAAACTTACATGAAGAGCTTGGTCTTTTCTACCCAGTTGTTTTCTCCTTTATCCTCAATGCCAGCAGTGCTAGGTGCATTCTCCCCCTGGGGTATCGCCACCACGTCTGGCACCCCATCTGCCTGGCTGACTGTCACCTGGCCTGCCCTGGGAGTCCCCACCACATGGGCTGCTTGCAGGATCTCTTCCACTTGCCTCTCGGCCATGCGTTCCAGGCGTTCACGTTTGCTGGGGGAGATCATGTGATGGACCTCTCCGCGATAGCGACGTTTCTCCTCTTTGAACTTCCGTTTGAGCTCCGCTTTGGCTGCTTTGCGAGCCATCTTCTCTTCCAGGCGTTTCAGACTAATAAAGAAAAATCATATCAAATTGAAGGCCTATAAATCAATCTGATGAGTGATGAAATGTTAAGCACCCTATTTCATGAAATTCATCACAACTTATGATGCCTTGCAGCGCTGCGACGCGTCGTATCCCTACACAGCTGCGACGCATCTTGCAATTCATTTCACAAAACACGTCGTAAGTGCGATGCATCATCGGTGTACGTGTCAAAGGCTTATGACTCATTCGACGCATTGCAAGTTTCGTAAAATGGATCATACGACGCATTGCAAGTTGCGACGTGTTACGTGTCGCAACTCGAGTTGCCAATGCTTCCCAGAAAACACCAAGCATATCTAACACAACTGCAAAAGTTGGAATACAGTGTGGATACTCGGAATTTTCTGGGTAGCACTGCCAACGGACCCAAGACAGGCTTTGATTCATCTTGTTGATATCGACCTCTACCGCCGTGATGGTTTAATCCACTTCTCAGGGAATGGCTGTACAACGGGAATAAAATCCAAATACAGTTTCGTACCAAATGTAGAACTGTTGGAGATTGAGACCCACCTATTGCTGACGGTAGCAGAGCTATCATCGCCGTAGATAGGCCGTTTGAGCAAGGGAACCATTCTACCATCAGGCTTGAGACCCAGGCCCTTGTGGGCTGGCTGGCGTAGCTTCAGGAACACATGGCTTGGGTTGTGTATGCCCTCAATAGCCTCGCAGGATTCACACAGATCGAAGTCAGTGCAATGCCTGTGCCAAAATGATCGTAAAAAAAAAGAAAACAAAATAATCACAATCCTAACACAAATTTTGAGTGAAGCAGGAAATTCGTATTTACTTAATGATAAATGATGAACGATTGTAAAATTTGAAGTTTATTTCTTATTGGTTTTCTAGACTTTTTCACTAAAGTTTAACATGAATATCATATTTACTGGAGCAGGAATCGTACCTGCAAGCCATGGAATGTTGTATCAGTGACTGAGCCCTAAATGTATATTAGCAGTCTACTAATTGTTTAATATCTCTGTTCATGATGTGATTGTAGTGGCCAGGCCAAATGCCTACAAGTTACAATGCCAGCAATATAAGCAGTGTTGCAAACCTGGCAAATAGGGATCATGGCTATTATAAAGGGAATAAATATTCGCTTGGCCGGTTTTAAACAAGTACGTTAAAACCAGCTTAGGGCCTAGACACTGATAACGGCCCAAGCCAAAGGCAAAGGACATAATTGGCAACCAGGCCCCAAAGCCAGTTTTAAACGTATTTACTGGCCAAGCACATATTTATTCCCTTATTCAATTGATTCAAAATGGCTTAAAAGTTCATAGAATAAGCCGTAGTGGTAACATGAGGGAAATGAAAAATCCATTTTTGCCGTTAGCACTTAACTCATTGCCTAGTCATGTTTCATGAAAGTACGTGAAACCAGTGGCACCAGACAAAATGCCATGTGTGGTCTACATGTAGTGGCTACATCACATACATGTACTTGAACAGTCAGTCAGTGAGATAGGTGCAAAGAGGACAGCAGCTGGCCCTCGGGGACCAGCAAAAACACTCTCAGCGAAATACTCACCCGCACTTGTAACGCACCCCCACGATAGTCATGTTGCAATTGTCACAGATGATGCCCAGATGACAAAACACTTCTGCAATGCAAAATATGAAATACGCTCTAAAATCGTTCATCACACCATTGGTATGGTGTACATTTAACAATTGTCGACAGCTGTGATGTGGGATATGCTGTGGGATAAGGCGAAAGCACATCCACCATCACAGCAATCTACAATTGTTTTTATGGTGATAAAACGATAAATTGATGTTATAAATATTGAGTGGCTAAGCGTGGAATGGGAGTGAACTGGAAAAGTCCAGATTTTACCGAGCGATAATAATCCTCCCATTTCACAATTTAAAGCCACTCAATATTTGTTTTATATAACTGACATATAGATCCTTGTCATTTGACATATTTGAACTTTTATTTCAATCAAAACTGGAGGAAAATGTATTTCTCTCTTCCAAACCACCCCCTCACGAAAATGTTTGAACGTAACACTGTAGCACTGGCTCTTTGTAACAATACGCACTATGCGCAATGCTTAACGCGCACACCAGCATGCATTTGCACACAAATACCGCGTCATGGAACAAGCATGATCCCAACTGTTCAATAGTATTTCCCATTCCCCATGGGCGGATAGTACTTTTTGAGCCCCGACGTGAATGGCAGTAATAACGAATGACACGTGATGTGAGTTCCATCAATCAAATGACAAGGATCTGTATGTCTGTTATATAATAGGGGACATCAACAATAGTAACAAAAAGGTTTAACACAGTATATCCATAATTGTTTGGGGAAAAAAATGGAATTTGTTGGTTGGTTAGCCACTAGTGTTAAATTCGGGATACAAGGCAGGGTACTCACTTTTAGCTGGGCTTCCATCACTCTGATCTTGGACTTTTTGAGGTGTTTTTATGCACATAGCGTCAACTACTGCTCTATCCAATCCATTCAGGACGCCACGCACCACTCGCTCTACAAGCTGCAATCATACAAATGGGCTTTTTAGTTGAACGGACCCGTAGCTAATAATGTAACACTGGTTATCAGTACGAGTACAATAGACTGATCCATTTAAACATTGACTAATTTTGAAGGGTGGCCAAGAAACAAAACGGAATGGCGTACTTCCGCTACCCTGAGATTCAAGCAACCTAAACCAATGCATGGAGAATTTTGTTCATGTTGTTAAGAGAAAAATGATATCAAGAACGCCTGATTCGGTGCAGTAGTTTTTGTTCCAGAGCCTATTTTGTGAAACAAAGACGGGAGTCGTTTTGGTCGTTTTGGCCTCAAATTTCACTTAATTGGACAGAGTGATTAATTGTTATGTAACAATTCCCACATGAAAGATGTATACTTCACAAAATAGGCTCTGCAGCAAAAACTACTGGACAAAAATCAGATCTTGGTATCAACTTTCTTCTTTAACAATTCTCCATCCATTGGTATAGGTGGTTTGAGTCTCAAAGGTAGTGGGAGTTATGTCGTTCCCTTTTTTTGGACCACCCTGCATAACCTTGAAGCAATCTACAACATAAAAATGAAATAAAGGGAGTTTCAGCCATAAACTCACCTCCTCTGGGACAGCAGTCTCGGAGCCTGCTGCTCCTGCGTTGGTCTCGCAGGCAACGGTTTCTGCAGCTGGTGGTTGTGAATTGTCAGTCATGGCTACTGCTGCTGGGTCCTGTGTCGGAGTTGCTTCCTTCCCTGGCGGCGGCTGCAGGTCATCGGCTGCTTGCTGTAGTTTCTTAGCCCTCAGGGCCCTTTGCAGCTGGCCTGCCGTAGTGATGAGGTCCGTGTAGTGAGAATCGCGCTTCTTACCGCTGATGCTGCTGCTTGCTTGCGAAGAGCACTGTACCGGGAGTTGAGGATTTGTCCTCTGCAACTAAGGACACAATTATAAAGGGAATAGACAACATTTGCTTTTGCTGTAATTTTCAGAAACAGATGGATTTGGGGGTAAGTATTTTATAGCAAGTATTGTTATACTGACTGTTTTAAGTTATGTTCTGTAGATGCTGGTAAAACCAACAGAAACAATCATGTTCTTGTAGTTCCCTGACCTAACTTTAAATGAAATGGACTCATTTATAGAAGTCAGGGAATTGTAAGGTCAGGGAACCAGTCTAGCTAGCTTGTACCCGTTTATAGGTGTGTAACTGACTGCAATATAGTAAATTGGGGGCAGTATTTGAAAAAGCCAGTTTTTTTCTAATGCCAGTCGGCCAACCAGTGTTTGAAATTGATACAAAAATATGACTTGTCTTGAAAATGACAGCACACTGGGTGCCATGATTTTACAGGATGATTTAGACAGTAATTCACTTATAGTCCAGTCTATTATTTCAAAACAATTTAGTAGTTTTGTTTTTTGATGTTTGCAAATGTAGTATATTCCCTTTAATTCTTGGTTTTTGCACTTCACTGACATGTACATGTACGTTTGTAAGCATTGTATACTCATTGATGGGAGACCAGATCTCACATCACATGTATATGGACTCAGTGCACAACATAGAGCAATATTAAATTAATAATTTCATTATGTTCTACAAACACGCACATGAATTCAAAATGTCTGCGCCCAGGACGGCTTTAAAGCGTCTCTGCGCGCAGAATGACGAGTTAGCGCTCTAGTAATTTAATATAGCTCAATGGTGCACAAGTACTTCCTCAAACATTACAAAGAGAGAGTTGGAGGAGACCACTAGAAGAGACGTATGAATTATGAATGCATTAATGTCGGCGTCTGACGCTCAGGCGAAGACGCAAATGGTTTGTGCACAGTCAGTATAAACTTAGTCATGTGTGCCTCACGCCATACAAACGCAAGCCAATGCCGCACATGGAGGGTGCCTCACACTAGAGCTTTAAAAAGTTGTAAAAAAGCGTCATTTGTTCGTGCACTTAGTCCATATGAGGATATGCAACGCCCACAGCAGTTCTGAAATCTTATTGGTTCAGACTATGTATCTACTAAGAGTATACAAAGAGCATTATGAGAAGTTCACAAACTTGCTTGGTCTTAAATCATACCCTGCAGACACCACTCAACCACCAAGGAAAATCCATTTTGAAAAATCATCTGTACCTTTATCTCTGGATCCGATGTTTCGACTGGCTCAGCACGAGTGCCTGAACTACTTTTTCCTGCGGGGTCGGGTGTTGACGATTCAGGCGTTTTGCGGGTTACCTTCAGCAAGAGCACGTCGTCCTGTTTCTCGGCAACTTTTTTAGCCTCAGTCAATTCCGCTAGAGATTAAAAAAAGTATAAATTATAAGGTTAAATACTAGTAGCCCCTCCCTCTCTGGCTGGCAAATTCAACCAAGCCACCCCAGCAGTCAAAATCAATCGAGTGACTTTTTTTTAGCAGTGACCTTGTCTACATTAAGCAGGATAGACTGGCTGTGACTGTTTATGTAACTTGAATCTCATGTAGGTGATTGATAATAGCCAGCTGTACCTACCAGTTACCTGCTTTTGTCTGTTGACAGTGCCTACATGAAATATAATGTGACTGTTGGTGACTAGCCTGTGTATAATTTATGGGAAGGAAAGTGGATTGATTTTAGCCTGTCCGTGACTGATTAAAAACAGAAGGAGGGATAGCGCAAGTTTGCTGAATTTACAGCTCGTGTGAATTTATTTAAATATTCACTGGCCACCTTTTTGTTGTCAAATATGTTTCCTTAAATCACTTTTAATGTGCTTACGGAACTTGGGCGTTTCTTGCATTTTGCCATTTACCATCCTTTTTTAATTGATCATCAAAAATTAAACATACAATGTACATGTAACTGTTGTGTATAGTGCAGACACTATTTCAAAACACAACATAAAAGACAACATAAAATTCATTTTTTTAAATCACAAAAACACTGAAAGAAATATCTAATAACAACATAAAAATCATTAAAATGTAATTTCCTTCATTCAAAAGGTGCAGATTAGAACAAATAAAGTACATTTAAAGCTATAGTCCATCATTTGTAATTTGTGCATTTTGTTCGTTTGAAGCAACAAAAGAGTTCAAAATCTAATGAAGGATACTGAGCAACTAACCTGATGAAGTTTCAGCTCAGCATCAGCTGTATATTCCGGAAAAAAAACAGCATTCTAAGATCTCCATTTCAAATCAAAAGTTACTGAATCATGTTTTGAATTGTTTTGAATTGCAGCTATACGCGATGTCGCGCACTGATCCGACGAATTATAACAACCGCGCGCGCGCGTGCGTCGTTCCAAACCTTGTGCGCGCTGCGCTGAATAACAAAACGAACTACTAATTTAAATTTTCCTACGGTGCTTCTTAAGAATCACCGTTGGAAATGCCTTCTTTTGATGATTATTTCAAAATGACAGCTTCCCAGAAAGAATAATTTCACAGGGAGTTTAGTTCCCTTACTATCTTTCAACCAAGTATGTTTTTCAACAATAATTACGCCAGTTACTTTTCGGATGGCTGCAAATGATGGACTATAGCTTTAACACTACCTCTATTTGTTCATGATAGGCTATTTATACACTTAGCAATGGACGTTCACGTGTACATTATGAGTTTTACAATTAATTGTTTATTTTTCTTTTTAGCAAACGTGCGCATCCTCTAGCTAAAACTGTTTCAACAACAACCGACAACAAAGACATGGGATATGCAGTTCACCAGGTATGTTTTTCCCCACACATGAATTATTTGGCATGACAAATTAGTGACGTAGTCAGAGGAGCATAAGGCCAGGTGAAAAAAAGTACTTGTTTCCATTTACCCAACCCAACCAATTGGCAGCCCCCATCAAAGTTTTTGCGAACATCTTCCTGTATCTTTTTAACAATTTTATTTCACTGTTTGTTTGTTGGTCAGCAGTGCACTCATGCCCCATTGTGCAGTGATGCCTAGAAACAGCCCTGCAAATGAAGAATGAACAGTTGATTCACACTGACTGCTGTTCTGTTACTAATCAGGGATGAGAATGTCAATTTAAAAAAAAAAATTTAAAATGGATGAAGGGTCTGAAAGATGTATTTCTTTCTACACTGATAATGTCTTTCTCTCAGATTCAAAAAGTCTGATCTCTGACTGAAGTCTGAAAAATGTTATGCCCGACTAATGCAAAAACAATTCTTAACAGTAAACACCCACTCTATTTTTTCTGGCTTTAAAAATTTAGAACAAAAAAAATATTACACCCACCCACACACCCTTTTTTCCCCCAACGTTACAGGAAACACAACATTATATACTTCACCATGAGGCAATGAATCACTACAATACATACAGTATGTTACTTCTAGCTACCAGCAACTGTAGACAAAACCCAGAACAAATTTGCTACAGGACTGCATGAAATTGTGAGTTCTAAGTCATTTTTAATCCCTTCAAACAGGCTATAATTACGTAACAGGATTTCTTTTTCCATGTACTTTCAAAGATAATGAACCTACACATGTACATGTATAGTATAGTTCTCACAATTCCATTTCCATTTGGGTATAACATGAATGTTCATCAAGACACAATATTTATGACAATCTTTGGGAATCTGATCAAATTGAACAAGCCTTTCTGATTTCAAATTGCTTTATATGTGTAAAGAGATTCTTATTTGCATGTACAAAAGAAAACACATTTTAAATTCTCTTTTGAAATATAGACATTTTCATGTAGCTTTATAAAAAATGCATGTTAAAAACCCCAAGAAACTAAAAGTCCAGATATTTTAGATGAGATTTTCAAAATGCTTGTTCTCATTTTCAAGTTTCTAACTTAATGTTTAACTTATTTAGCCAACATGTAGTTTCTCAACATGTTTTTAAAAGAAGTCTGCTTTTTTTTGGTTCTACTTTAACCATTGTTCCACTCAAATGTGACCTCTGGAATTTCCTTTTTAAAATGCCACATGTATACCGGTACATGTATAACAGCACACATGCGACACATCTGGCCACTCAGGATGATTTTCCCAGGCCATCCTACACGTTATCAAAATCCAGTGCTTAAATACTTTATTCCATAATTCATAGGATTTAAAGCCACGTAGGATCATTTGCAATATATTTGTATTCACAGGTCAGCCATATTAAATTAAAAACAATGTAAACTCTTCCTTTCATGTGCCAGTACGTGTACATGTCCATTACTTGACAAAATCAATGCTCAGTCAGTACAAACAACATACATGTACCGGTACATGTATTTATGTACATTCTAGAATGTACATGTACATGTACAGAAACCTGTACATGTACAGAAACATGTAAATTGTATCCTGTGGTGACAATCACATACCACACTGTACAAAGTTCAGGCTGTATTGCAGACTTTCATAAATTTAAAGGTACGTTGCTTTTGCTGTCACTTTTCAGAGATGGATGGATTTGGGGGTTAGTATTTCTAGCAAGTATTGTTACATTGATCATTTGTGTTCATACATGTAGATGCTGGGAAAAACCAAGAAACAAATGCTGCTCTTGTAAGCTGGTTCTTTGACGCTACTTCAGACGAAATGGAGCAAATAATAGATGTCAGCGAATTGTAAGCTTGCACCCATTGACAGATTTCTAAACCGATTGCAAACAAATTGTGACCTAACTAAATTTGGTAAACTGGGGGCAGTATATGTACATGTAGGCCTATTTGAAAAAAGTCAGGTTTTTTTCCAACGCTGGTCAGCCGACCATCGTTTGAAAGTGCTAAAAACAAATTCCACTTTTCTTGAAAATGACAGCACAAAGTGCCATGA
>CM057130.1:17232835-17300835 GCA_029964075.1 Patiria pectinifera
AAGAATAATGACATAAATAAAGCTTTCAACTGACTTTCATATTTACAGTAAGAACGTTCAGTGTCTTTCAATTAAAACCGAAGCTCTCAACGAAAAAAAAACAAGAAATATAAGGCCAAAAAAAAAGTCTCCAGGTTTCTGGTATGGAGCTTGCCCAAAAAGTGGTGCGGCGACGGGTTTTTTTTTTTTTTTTTACCTGATTTTTTGGCTTCAAATGTCGGCTGATGACTGCAAATGGTGCCCGACTAAACTTAGTGCAAATATATGGGAGTCCAGAGAGGCCACATAAAGCGTATTCTCGACCATAAACCAATCTAAAAACACGTTAAAATTGTGCAGCAGCAGGATTCCAGTCAAACGAGTGAGTTTGGCGGTTTTGAGACATCATCTTTCATTGAAAAAAAAACTTTTTCATTTTGCCGACACGCATGGCTACGGCGACGCGTGCGCATACCAGAAACAGGAGACTTTTTGGGGGGGTCCTAATATATCCGGAGCTCAAATCAAATGACGCAAAAAAAGCTATGAAAATAGCCTAGCCATACGTACGTAAAGTGTAGTACATGTAATGTCACGTATCATAAAAGAGTAATCCTTACACCATTGTGGCACTGCCATGCACTAACGTCTTTTATGTCATTGGAACTCCAGCCCTTTCATCACAACCTCTTTGTCTGGTGCCGCCTTTGCCGGCTAACCAATTTCTTTTGTCAGCGTTAATCTAGGGATTAGTGTAGCAACCCTTGCCTGTGCTCAATAGCCCACATAAGCAGGTAATGGCACGCAGTTGCCTGCAACGGCACGCAATGGCACGCAGGGGCCTATGCAATTGCGGGCAGACCCATGCAGCACGGGGTAGCACGCATGAGCTCGCAGGCGCACAGGGGCGCACGGGGGCGCACGCAAATCGGAATTTATCCACGGGGCCTAAGGCCAAAGAGGAGTCGGCAGAGAGACGAAGAGTGGCGAAGACATACTGGCGATTGTGGGATCAACTTGCGGTGCGAGGAAGATGCCTCTGTAGGCGATGGGAGTCCAGTGATGCTCGCCGAGTAGAGTGGCACACGGTGCTACCAGAAAAATACCGCGACACTTGGATGCAGGTAATGCACCAGAGGAAACGGAGCAGGACATGATGAGTTCAATCCCTTACGAGGAAAGGGAACTTGAATTCCCTACTACGCCAGACCTACCACAGGAGAGGGTGCAGACGGAAGAGGGAGGCGATCAGTCGAGACAACAGAGCAAAATAGAACAAAATGACAGCGGGTTCGCAACACCACTTCCACGGCGCAATCCCGCCAGGCCCCGCAGAAAACCACAGAGATACTTGTAGACGAATGCAATGAGAGAATGTGTGTGTGAGAGAGCTCACCCATAACCTAATTTCCCCAGCATTAATTGTGTGACGGCAGTATGCAATAATCACTATGCAATTTTGTGTGTTCTTCACCTAGGAAGGACAGTGAGAAGCAACCATGGGAAGGGACCACAACGAGGACAAGAAGTCTCGTGACTCACGATCACCAGAAGGGACACAGGTGAGATGTCCGGAGTGCCGAATTCTGCTTCATAAGCAAACCTTAGGCCGACATTTAACGGTTGAGCACGGTCCCAAAAGTGTACTACTGGTGTGGAAGATGCACTCATAAGAACAATAGGCGTGACAACTTGCATGCTCACTACAAGGACTGCCACCCGGAGGATGTCACCGAAGTAGACAAGATCAGGGGTGAGACATGTGAGTCCTGAAATCGTCATAGAGAGAGTAGTGGAAGGGAGTCAAAGGGAACAGACAAGCCGAGCTCGCCAAGAAAGGACATCCTGAAGGCAACAAGCAAAACTCCCGAGAAGAAGCCAAAGCAAAAAGGTGACTCCAAGTGAAAGGCGACAAAGGAAACAGAGCAGCCTGCAAAGCGCCCAAGGACCAGCGCATCTGCACCTTGCACTGTGTCAAAGGCGCCAGATGACCAGACCAATACCTCAACACGTGTAACGCCGAAGGCAAGTCTACCGGAGACGGCCAAGCCAGCAGGGCAGCCGGATAGAGGAGAAGTGGGTGTTACGGCCAAGGCGGCAGGGACGCCTGCCAAGGAGGCTGGTTCACTACAGGCATTGGGGGAGTCAGACCCCGGTCCGCAAGCAGTCACGTCAGTCGGTCGACCAATGGAGGGGTCGCCCCAGAGAGAGGCAGCAATAAATCTGTCCCCTATGTCAATGTTATGGGATTTGGAGGAGGAGATGTCCGTCCCTGAGATACCCACCCCAGTACAAGGAGGGAAGCCACTCAGTCTGCTGAGGCAAATGGAACAAGAGAAACTGTCGCCGGAGTCAGGGTCGTCAGCGACTTTCCCAGAGAAGGAACAAGGAGTGTCCCTGCAGGAACTCCGTATCCAGTACTTACTCCCTGGGCTTGCTGTCAAGATTGCTGAGGAGGGATAGACAACCGTATACACGGTTACAGCGCGAACTGTGCAAGAGCACCAGAGGCGCCAGTATGATGTTGTCTATCTTCAGGCCCAGCCAGCACCAACGATAGAGGCCAAAGATGATCAGCTTACCCGAGTTCGCAGGCTGGTATGGGATAAGGACGCCTGCGTTACAGGAGTTTGACAGGCGATGACCCGCCGTGAGTTGGAGAAGAGCATGGTTAGCAACATCACTAAGATTACAAAGACAGTGACCTGTACCGTCTATCAGGATGGACTGCTGCTCACCAAGGATCAACCCGATCGCGTCTTTAACGTCAACTTCCTAGCCGGGATTAACTAGACTAAGGACTGGATTAATGTTTAAAGTTGCTGTTTATTTTGTGCAAGTTTAACTAGATTAAGTAATGGTTTTGACAAGATGTCAGAGCAGTTCAGTGTTGAGGATCGTTAAGAATTAAATGTAGTTTTGACAAGTTAATCGTTGGTGTAGTTAGAAGATGGGTGCAGGACAGTAATTGCCTTCCATCTAAGTATAAGTACGTGCGCCTTCAAGGATTACTAAGCTTTTGTGTTTTCAGAATGTTAAGACTTTCATCGTTTAAAGTTAAGAGTGTTATTTATGTAAACCTAAAGCTGGTTCTGTTTAATTGTTGTATTAGCCTTTGACAAGTTGAAGTTAATGAAGATCACCTACCACGAGCCAGTTATAGATGCTACCTTACAGTTGGAAGATCATTTTTCTTAGTTACGATCCATTTAGATGAAACTGTGTTTTGAGAGAAAATGCATTGCTTTTATTTAAGTATCAGTTTTGAGGTCAGGGACTGACCAAAACTTGGAAGGCGCCTATGTAGCGCAATGCATTTTAATGAGGATATTGCGTTAATGAGGGCGCAATTCAGTTACTTGCTGGTAGCCAGCGATGGGTGCGTGCTCTCGCACAGGGTATGGGGACACCAGCTTACAGTGCGCGCCCTATAAAAGCCGCCGTACGTTAAGCGTCGTTCTCTTTCCACGGTGGCTGCTGTATAGAGAGGAAGCCTTTATACCAGCGTGTGTGGTGGGTATTCATTGACCCTCCGAGTCCCTGATCTACAAAATCGTTCCAATCATCTAGTCAATGTCGGGGAGCCTCACACATTGTGTGGGTTAGGTTAATTAGTCAATTCACCCTTATAATTCCTGAAACAATAGTTCGGTAATTCTTATCGTACGAGCTGGAATACAGCTGAGTACCCTGTATAGGTGAGGGATAGGCGAGGCGCCTGGGTAGGCAAATAAATAATCTTCCGAAACACAGATCTGGTGTCAGGTCCCATCCTTCCCCAGTTCCCCTGGTCAGTCCACCTGGGTTGTGTGAGCAAGAGGGCATGTAAGGGTTATCCTTTGGTAGTCTGCTTTGGGCCTGTCAGTAAATCTCCGCCAAAACGGATCTGCGTACCCAACTGTAGAGTACCCGACCGTAGAGGCTAGGCCATTCGCCGCTATTGTCGGGGCAGTCATCCTAGGGCAGTACTGCTACAATATTGCTCGCTATACCCTCTTTGACCCAATGGGCATGTTTTTAGAAAAAAGCGCCCAATTTTAAAAAAGCACCCAATTCCCGCTTTTGCGAGCCCAACTTTTGAGTTTCATATGACATCAACAAAAGTCAAAAATGTGCTTGCGTTAACAAGTTCTCATATAAACATGTACAAAACACTGGTTAACACTTAAGAATACATTGGTCCATGAAACAGCCGTTACATGTGGCTCAATAGTAAACATAAAACAGTCATAAAACCAGACACTCTGGAGTCGAGCACGCTGGATGGAGGGGGTTCCCCATTGTACGCAATCATTGCTGAACACAGGCAACACATATGTACATGTACAATACATGGTACAATGTACGTTGCATTCAATGAACGTTTCGAGGCGTAGGCGTTGTCAACTTCAAATTTAAAGGGGGCTGCAGGACATCTCCGAGTTTACTTATTAAAACGAAACCTATGGAAGTTTTAGACCTATTATTGAAGTGGCATTTAAAGCACAAAACTTGATTATATCTCTGATGGTTGATTTTTTAGTAATTTTTTAAGGTTTAAAAGTCTTTTCATTCTAACTTCCGGTCTGATGACAAAATCAATTTTTTTTGCGCACAGGTCTTGTTTGCATTAAGGTCATCATGTATATTAATTTTGAAGCAATTACCGCAAGTTTTGCCACAGACATCAACTGAAAATGCGTTTTGGACATTTATTAACCTGTCGCTAGAGGGCGCACGAACACTTCATGGCATCACCGATCATTTTTTGAAAAGGTCAAACTACCCACAGACTTAAATCATTGAAAGTAAGTTCATATCTTTTTCCACTTTCAAATTATTAGGCACTTTTGGATTCGACCGGAAGGAAGGGTCACGTGATTTGACGTGCACAAAATAAATTGAAGGTCATGTCTAATCATGTTGATTCCCGCAAAATTGAAGTTGCGGTCTCTGACGGTTGATGTTATATTGAATTTCAAAGATTACATTTATTATATTTTGAAGTGACGTCATGTGACCCATGATGACGTCATGATGGCGTAATTACAAAAAAAATACATCTTCAGTGGGTTGTGCATTCATGTATTGACAATTAAAGTTCATATCATTTTTCATATTGACAAACAGTTCTGGAGAAGAATTTGCTGAGGAGAATAATAACAACAATAGTAAATTCATAGAATAACAATAGATGTTGGGCTGAACACCTAATAAGTATACAGTCATGTACTTTATTCAACATTTCACGTGCAAATATTTCAGAAGTTCCACAAACACCAGGAAAGGTCCACAAACACATGAAATTTGTTTCATGACTCGGAATGTACAGCAACTGAGTTCATGGTCACGTCAGTCTATTACTGTTTTTGACAAAGTTTCTTCTGAAGTTTTTGTCACTTCGTTAAAGATGGGAAGCATCTTCACTGATAGCTTTTGCAAGTTTTGTATTGTTGGATTAAAACATACATGTAATGTACTCTACGCACTACAAGAAATTAGGAGTACTGTCCGGCAAAGAGAATTCTCCCCTGTTGAACGACTTTTACCAAAATATGAAGGAAGTAAAAAGAGCGTACAAAAATAACGTACTACTACTACTTTTGTGTCGAATACATGAACAGCTAGGTAAGTGTAAAAATACTGCAAGTGAGACTTGCGCAATCCCCCTGGCATGCTGGCAGTTTTTTTTATAAAGTCAGTGTCCCTAACCAAAATGGAAGATTTCTATTGTTTTAGCAATAGAGTGACCTTGACCTTTGACCTGTTGCCCCCAATTCAATAGGCTTGATAAGACTACCAAGAGCAACCCACAAACCAAATTTGAAGCTCCCAACTAAAATATTTCTCAAGCATTCCTGCTGACAATATTTCCATTGTTTTAGCAATATTGACCTTGACCTTTGACCTGTCGGCCCCAAAAGCGATAGGCTTCTTAAAACTGAAAAACAACCCACAAACTAAATTTCAAGGTCCTAGGTTAAGTAATTCTCAAGTTATCGCATTGACAAGATTTCCATTGTTTTAGCAATATACCTTGACCTTTGACCTGTTGGCCCCAAAAGCAATAGGCTTGTTAAGACTATCACAAACAATCCACAAACCAAATTTCAAGTTCCTACATGTAAGTAAGTATTTCTCAAGTTATGTGCTGACAAGAGTCAACCTAAGCAAATCATTTTACATACGCTATGAGGATATTCCTTTGTTTTCGTGTGGTTAAGAAAACTCGGTACAAAAATAACTTTACTTTAACTGTGAAAACTCTTTCAACCCCCATTTTTTTTTGTTTCCTTGAATGTTTCTCTTCATTCTGCGACTGATAAACCCTAACCCGAAAATGCCTCTAAACCTGTTTTCCCAAGAGGGTGAAACGTTATGTGGACACGGCTTAGTCCACATGACTTCAACACAACCTGCATTATGTGGACATCTTTTGTTCACATGTCCACATAGTGACTGTAAGACAAACTCTCTTGAATTACTATACTCCCGAGGACAATGCTTTGTGTTTCCTTTTGTCCCTTTAATATAACACTCTTCCATAGACTAAGCACACGAACCTACTACAGAGGTTTGTTTTGAACAAAAGACCCAATGCCCGAGGACTGAAAGGATCCTTTCTTCTCCCTTGGTACGGTATGTCTGTCCTCGGGGTTATGGAGAACACGTGCACCCAGACATGTTTGTTTTTCATAATCAATGTGGACATTCCTTTGTTTTCGTGTAGTTAAGAAAACAAAAAATAACTTTACTTAAACTGTGAAAACTCATTCAACCCTGAATTTGTTTTTTGATTTCCTTGAATGATTCTCTTCATTCTGCGAAAGATAACCCAAACCCAAAAATGCTTCTAAACCTGTTTTCCAGAGAGGGCGAAACGTTATGTGGACCAGCCTAGTCCACATAACGTCAACACAACCTGCATTATGTAGTCGTCTTTTGTTCACATGTCCACATAGTGACTGTAAGACAAACTTCTGTTTGTTTATGGTATAAATCAAGGATTTTCCTTTGTTTCTCTTCCCTTTTCCTTTGTTTATAACTTTAACTTTTTCGAAACAGCTCTGATTGGTTTTGTACACATTTTCTTATCAGGGTCGTTCTCGATTTGGTTCCTCTCTCGATGATGTTGCACGTGTGTGTCCTCGATTTACACCATAAACAAATATAAGCATACAGACAGACATACACACAGAAGGAATACGCTATCGCAATATCCCTCCAGCTTAGAGCCAGGGGTATAAAAAGCTGTTAACAGAGGGGAGAAATATAGAAAAGCCATATTCATTATCATTGCAACCTTTCTAAGGGAATTTTATTGAGGGAATTTTTCATTGCAAAGAAAGTGAGCAATTTCCCAAACGATTAAAAAAAAATCATGACTGTTTATCTCTCTCTAAAAACCAAGAAGAGAGGTTGCTCTTGATGAATCTTTTTATTGTCAATGCCTGGACAACACTACATCGTGGCCACTGTGTAATCGCGATAAAGCATGATTATAACAATTGCGATAAAGTGCAATTACGTGTAACGATTATAACAATTGCAGTAATGCGCGATTGTAACTATCGCGATAAGCAGTGAACCCCCTGACACCTCAAAATATCTTTGTTGCATCAATCGCGATTTACAAAATGCGATTTCAAAGCGCGATCCATCCACTTCGGAGAGTTTACTCATTACCTTACATCACCAGAAACTGGAAGCTAACCATTACACAGTAAACTCCGGCTAAACCAGCACTTTTGGGACCCGAGAATTTGTGACGACTTACGCGAATGCTGATATATGCTGTAAGTCTTCATTTTGCCGACTTACAATGAATGGTTTGTTGCACACATGATTCGTTGCACTAATTGGCTTCGGTTTACCCTGAATTACCTCCTTTATGCTTGAGTTGAATCCAGCAAATTAATCCTCGATTATATCATCACGTTTGGGGTATTGATAGTTGAGAACATGATACATATGTATATGCACAGTAACGAATTCAATGCAGTATATACCCCACACGCTTGACTGCAGCACTAGTCATTCAATAAGAGGACCCCCTAAATGGACAGAGCGCATTCGTACAGCCTAGAGGGGGTACTGGTATTGATATGCTCACGATGCATATGCAATGTATGCAGCAGGACACCCTTTTTCGACACCGATGCATGCAGTGATCACGGGCCGTGCGAAACCACTTTTCACTCAACACTTTGCCAACCGCAGTACAGGAAGTCGATGCCAATGCGTGATTTGTTGAATGCCGACTTTCACAACGGATTTAGTAAAGCTTTTTATGGAAAGGGGACCGAGAGTAACACAACAACTTGAGCGAAATGGCGATTATAAAAGCCCACTTAGAAATAAAAATTCAATGGAAATGCATTACGGACAATCAGGACTTTAGTCAGACGGCCGACTTGAGCGATTTGACGAGTTGTACGATGTCGGTTTAGCCGGAGTTTACTGAATTAGCCAAACCTGAACTCTACCATCTCAGTTCTTTCTTATGCATCTGGTGCTATTTCAAGGGATTTTGCGCCGTTTCAGTGCCAGCAAAGCAAAAGGAACGACCAGCTGTGAGACCGCAGAATCGCAGTATCACCCGTAATTCCCTGTATATATATGTCTAAAACATGCAGATATATGTCTAAAACATGCAGATATATGCAAGCTGCGCGCCAGCTAATCAGAGTCGACCTTACAAAATCGTCATTTCATTCCCACATCAGGACTAATTGTTTGATTGGTCAATTCGAATGCAGTGTTTTGTAATACAACAACAGTCGGGCGAGCATTCGCCTAACATGATACACAGTGCGTGACACAGTTTTTTTATCCATGTCTATGACACGCAATGGGTGAATGACCGAAGACCCAATATAGAAAGTGCCCCTGATTGGTCAAAATCTAGAGGTCAAGATGCGGTTTTCTTGCATAATTAATCAGCGAATCTGCTCAAATGTTTCGCCATGGTCTATTACATAATTATGTACATACACTAGCTGAAGATTGGCATACAGCTAATGACAAGGGCGGATCCAGAACACAATTTTGGGGGGGGCCAAAAAATTTTTTGGTCCTCCAAAAAAGTGGGTCCAAAAATTACGGCATGGGGTTCGGGGCCCGCTTAAGGGCCCCGAAAAATTTTTGGATTCTAGATGCTCTGTGGTGCGATCTGAGGCAATTTCTGACCACTTTAACCAATGTTTTTTTGAGGAAAAGATTGTGGTGTACTCATTGCCTGCCTTTTTTGCGATGTCACATATAAAAAAAAAAAATTGGTTTCGTTTTGGGGGGGGGGGGGCCATGGCCCCCTTTGGCCCCCCCCTGGATCCGCCCTTGGCTAATGATGCACCCCCAATTTCCTTGCCCATGATGAAGGCAATGCCATGTTGATGTACATGTCACCTAGCCCCAAAGGTTTTGAAGTTATGAAGATAAAATGAATTCAACTTAAAGCAGCAACAAATTATCATGTACTATCACTTTACATGCACATCATTTGTACATGTGTAAGGAGGCTTTTTCCATGCTTACTGAGGTACAAGTTTTGGAAATGGACCATGCCTATGAAATGCAACTTTGGTTTTACCTTTTTCTTCCCTTCCTTTCTTTTAACATATTTAAATTGCACCTATTTCACAAAAATTAGGCCAATTGCGGGGCATTATTTTATGTTTTCAAACTTTGTTGATAAGTTGATAAGACAGAAGAAATACAAAGTACACAATTAAATTATCTTATAAAATCTTAACTTACCCATAGCCCAATTTGATCCTCTTCCATGCTTCCCACTGATAACGTTTGATTCTCTTAAACTGTAAGATAATGAAAAATCTGAACTAAATGGCAAATCAGTTATGCAAATTGTTGTAATCACTTCTGTGATATGTCTCGATTATGGTCACGTAATTCGTCTCCAACGGTCATGTGTCAAATTTGTTAAAACAAACTAATATCATGTCACTAATAAATGTCCTTTGTTATTATTTTATTCTTCAAGTTAACTTGAATCTTCAATCCTGATCGTACGCGGAAACAACTGTGTGATATTATCTCACATAATACAACCCTTCTTGTTTTCTTAGATTTTCAGATCATGTACGCGTTATTCCTGGTGCATGCACATAAAATACAACAACCACTGAAAAGTTCAAGCAGCTTGGATGTTAGATCTTTACCATGTTTACTCTGCATCAAGGTTGCTCAAAGATAAATTGCCACTCACACAAGTTGAACACGGAAAATGCAGTCTGACAGGGTCCCACAAGTTACATGTAGATGTACTCTGCCTCGGCCTCGTGGCAAATACATTACATGTGTATATCAACTAGTCGACTAGTCCCAACTAGTGACACATTTTATTTATCCAGTAATACCTCTGGTCAATGGAACTCTTTACTAATATAATCAAGTTATGTGCGCATGTGTACCAGTGGGCTTGGCGACTACATGTAGAAGTGAAAGCATTTCATTGAAAACTAGAACGGCGAAGCCGCCATGGCTCGCTGTCGAAGACAGGAAGGGAAGCTGAAGGTAGGGTTTAAGATGGGTATGATGGAAGGGATTCAGGATGATGTGCCAAGGTGTAAGGGTCAGTTTTCAAATGCCAACAAAGAAAAAAAAAAATAAATAATGTACTTACAAATACATGTGTACATGGGATAGCCGTTCACCGCGTTAAATATGGGAAGTTTTCCATTGTTAGGGTAATTGACCTATCGCCGTTTGTGAGATGGCCAAGCCCCTTAGACAACCGTAAGGAGTTTTTGTACACTAAGTTTTGTTTGTCTCAGATTTTGCGCGTTTTGCGTCTATTTGTTTATCATGTAATTGTACAATATTCGCAAGCTGCGTTGACGCGATTCTAACGCAATTTTACCGCGATAGGTCAATTAGGACCTAGTTATGGGGACTTTTTGGAGCCCCCACAGCGTCTTTGGTCCCCACATTACCATGGGAGAACTTGTGTGTAGTCCCCACAAATAAGGAACAAGAATGGTACATTCATGTAGCCACACCACCATAACCACACACCCCAAATCTTACCCCATCCATCCCACCCAAGCTCCCACTATAACCCCTATCCCCCACCACACCCCACCCCCACCCTTCCCCACACATCGATCCCTACCCCACCCTTACTCCCACCCCTACTCAAAACCCATAAAACTGAAAGATCAAACCAGAAGCACATGCCCATACACAAGAATGCTCCCCCCAAATTACACACATACAATGTAGTAACTTGGAAATTAATGCATACATCTACATATACATGTACATGTTATACCAGAATGTACATGTACATGTTGTACTGGTATATACATGTACATGTAACAATTGAAAACTTAAACATTTTCTGGAATTAAAATTCCTCAATAAAATTCCCCCCCTCCCAGTCATGTGGGACGAGTCGACAAGAGAATACTTACCCAAATAGCAACTACATTTGCATAATTTCCCTTTGCCGGCAGGCCAATCGTTAAGCATTTAATTGCACAATAATGCGCCCCTTGGTGCCCACCCATGATGCCATGCTGCGTCGCCGCCATATTGAATCTGCCTTTTTTCTCGTGCAAATCCGCACGGTGCGGATGTGTTGTTGTTATAAACAGTAGTGAGGTCCTCTCACGTAGTGCCTTGGTCTGGCTGATGTATAATTTAAGATCCTGCAACGGGCACCAGACTTTGTCAGCAGGGATAGTTGATATTGTACGTATTTCTGGTACAAAAATATCTGGAGGTGTAAAACCCATAGATTGGTTTTTAGTCAGGAATGCCGTTGTGGGAATGAGTCGGACACCTCCTGGTTACCAACGGATGTGTCCAGGTTAAACAGAAAGGGAGTGGAGTTCACTCCTTCTGCGAGAGGTAGGAGAAACACTAGTTTAAAAGTCATGTGGTACAATGAAACCTGGCCCAGGGGCTCGAAGGGGGGCTTCATTAATGACTGTAAGACTTGGTTGAGGTCCCAGGTAGGTATAAGATTTCTTATTGGGGGATGCTCAACAAACATTCCTTTGAGGAGATGGGTCACCGCTTTGTTGTTTGAGATTACGGAACCATCTTCAAATCCGTTGTGGATAGCGGAAAGGACTGTTGCTACGGTCAGACCCCCATTATAAAGGTACAGTAAAAAATCCCCGACCAACATCAGAGGAGCTGAGATTGAATCAACCAATTGCCGTCCACACCATTTGTAATAATGCCAAAGTCTTGAGTCGTAAATTTTTCCTGTAGAGACTTGGCGGCTGTGTGCTGCGAGAGTGGCAGCGCCTGCTGCTCTGAACGACTGTTGCACAGAGGCCAATAAGTTAAATGGAGGTTCCCGGCAGTGATTCTAGTTTCTTTTTTGCCCCTGCGTATGGAATATTGATGGAATCTATTACATTCTTACGACGAGCTGTCTTGGTTGCTAGGGAGACCCTTGTGAACTGATCCAAACTTGACAGTAAAGCCTCTTCAAGGCAACAAAGGGGGACTGCCATCATGTCAGGGGAAATTTTTGACTTTCTTTCCACTGCAACCATCAGATATTCCGACAAGAAGGGGAGGAGGAATTGATTCTCAAACCAAATCTGGCCGCTGAGTCAATCTTTTTCATGGTCTCCTCAAGTTTGTTCTGGGTAGGGTCTTTGAAAGATGACTTAGATGGTTGGTATTCCCATCAGCTACCAATTTGTCCTTAGCTGTATCGGGAATTGGTGGTACTACCAGGTAATGTTCATAGTCTGCCTTAGCGAACTGGTAGTATTTAATTTGCCTTGGACGAAATGGTCTCCACATCTTTGCTGCCGCGAGTTTCTTCATGCGGTCAATGCACAGGATGTCCAATGGTAAATGAGGAAAGAGTGGGTCCTGAGCTGAAGCTTGGGATGAACCGGTTCTACGCTTGAACGATTTACATGTACTTTCAGGCTGTCTGGCTTCATCCACTGTATGTACTTTCAATACTCGGGCCATGTCTCTCTGTAACAGACGGAGTTGCGTCTCGAAGGGAGACAGGTCCCCTGGGTCTGGAAAATCATCGGACTCCGAACAGGTTTTGTCCGGGAATGATTCATAGTTAAGGTTTGTGGCGTGGCATCTTGAACCTTCGGCATGGAAGTGTGACCTCCAGATTTGGGTGTTTGTTCCACATAAGGGGAGGTAGAGACTGGTGGGGCTCTTTGTACCGCAAGAGATGATAAAGATCACTGATGGACTGAAAGGCTTTCATAAAAACCTCGGTAGATACCTCTTTTTTTCTTCCGACAGGAATGTCCGTCGGAAGATTCGCCTGATGAGGACGATGAACATCGATATGTTGCTTTTTAGCGAGTTTCTTGTCCTTCTTTGGGGTACAACTTGTTACACTGTCTTGAGTACTTGAAAGATTAAGTGCTGGAACTCCAGAGTACTGATCAAAACCTGAGCTATATGCCATGCCATGCGAGGACGGTTGGGTAATTGGTAGATTGTCCGTCGGCAGAGCGGGGGCCGTGGAATTACTGCCAGGAGCGCGGGATTTCCCCCTTGTGTCCTTGGAGGACTGGCTTGATCCATTTGGTGGTACCATGGTCAATAATCCAGCAGGTTCCGATGGTGTGCATGAGCTATCCATGATCTTTTTCTTTGGTTTCGGACAGACGGGAGTTGTGTTAGTGTTCGTCGGTTTCTTTGGCGGGACTTTCCCCTGCATTGTTTCCCCATAGCGGCGTCAGTCGGCACACTCTCCGCTGTGGGTTCCATTTTATATGGGGACTGTTCCCCGTGTTTGTTACGCGATGCCGTATAAAAGAATACACTGTACTCGGTTGGATGCACCGCAAGAAAGCACTAAGAACACAGTGCACTTTCGTTATGAATGGTGCGTTGTGACACAACCACTGCACACAGGAATGCAATTAAAATAACACTAGAGTCAATCGCTCACAGACCACATGTTGTCTTGACGTAGTCAGACGGCTGTTCTATGAGTCGAAAACCACCGTGGCGAAAACGGACATTCATGTATTCCTATTAGATAGGCTTACATATGTACCTATGCCACTAGCGGTGTATGGTCGCTTGGAAGGGATTGTCCCTCTTTCTATCCGCTATTGACCAAAGACCACTGATGCGAAAAGCAGTAAACGCCTCGAGGAGAAGACTGTTTCTTCTCGCCGTGGGCAGTAGTGGTAATGTGGGTCGAGCCCGGGATAAGTAGCTCGTATCCACCTGATGCGGGCTTCGATAAGTACGGTCTATCGTCGTACTAAAGTCGTATGGTCTCCAGGAACATTTACTTTGTTCCTGTCCGCTATTGACCAAGCCCACCGTGGCGGGAACGACCGTGCCCCGAGAAGCAGTCTGTCTCTTCTCGCGTCGGGCAGGACTATATGTAGTGGTCGTATGGCCCCCGCAGGCGCGGTTCTACAGGGGGGGGGGGTCTGTAGCCCCCCCAAATTTTGTCTAGCCCCCCCCAAAATAAATTCCGTAAAAAAAAAAATTGCATTAGCAAAAAGAAGGATTGTGATGTACATGCGAACGGTCACCCCCTAAATAAATAGTCATGACAAGGGTGCATTAGTTAATATAGTGTGAATGATTTTAGGATTTTATTGCCCCTCCCCACTGAAAATATGGCATGAGACCCCCTTTGATTTTCGGAGGCCTAAGTGTCTGGAAAAAATAACCCCTACATTTCAGCACGCCTCCCTGAAAAAAATGCTGGATCCACCGTGCTAGCCCCCCAAAAATATTGGTTCTAGAACCGCATCTGGGCCCCCGGAATTAGGATTGACTTTGTTCCTATCCACTATTGACAAAGACCGCCGTGGCGGAACGACCGTGCCTCGAGAAGAAGTCTGTCTTCTCGCGTTGGGCAGGAATACACGTGGTGGTTGTATGGCCCCCGGAAGGATTAACTCTGTTCCTATCCACTATTGACCAAGTCCGCCATGGCGGAACGACCGTGCCCTGAGAAGAAAAATGTTTCATTCTCGAAATAGGCGGGATTACTCGTGGTAGTCCTGAGGCTAAGTCCTTGGGTAATAACCGGCGGCCCTTCACACTTTAAGGACTAGACTAGACGACGAAAAACCACGCACAACAACTAGTCTGAATACCGCGCCGATATTCGGTGCGTCCCGGGTAGACGGATCGTCTTTACCCGCTCCGGGCTGCTCATGGGCGTCGCCAGGATTTTTTCTAGAGGGGGGGCAAAAATTGTTTTTGCCAAAAAAATGCTTGTATTTCTCAACACATTCTCGATTTATCAGTTTTAGAGGGGGGCAGGGCCATTTCCCCCCCCCCCAACTCATTATATTTACACCACTTTGTCTTCGCGCCTCTTTTTTTTTTTTTTTTTTTTTTTTTTTTTTTTTTTTTTGCTTTTCCAGGGGGGGCAAGTGCCCCCCCTTGCCCCCCCCCTCGCGACGCCCATGGGGCTGCTGGACAATTGGCACGCCACACTACAGTTCAGAAATTTATGAGAGAGGACGCACCACAAATGGCTCAAAACACACTTTTTTTGCGTTAATATAACTGTAGAAATACTTGAAGAACTAATGAAAATTCTACAGAATAGTTTCTGGGAAAACTAATACTTAGCTACGTTGAATTGGATAGACTAAAAAAACACGTCTATCTCGCCTGCGTCGCTAAAAGAAAAGAGGCACATTTAATATGGTGGCGACACCACATGGCATCATGGGTGGGCGCCAAGGGGGACATTATTGTGCGATTAAACGCTTAGCGAATTGGCCTGCCAGCAAAGGGAAATATGCAAATGTAGTTGCTAGTTGGGTAAAATGAACGAAGTAGACCATAAACTTTACTGCAATGAAATGAACCTAATTAGAAGTTATAGAGATGATACATGTAAACTGCATTCCCTTTTTTTTTTTACTAACTTAGCTAGAACCAAAAACTTCAACATTGTAATCTGAATGTGGACAGACATCCCAGCCAGATGGACTTCCGGGGTACCTCCACTGTTGTCCCATTGTTCCTATTTATAAAGATTCTATTGCGGGGTACCCTTTTTTCCGGACGGACGGAAATTGGTATTACATAGGCTCGCATTAAAAGGGGGTACGGATGTTAAGTGGTATATATATCTCCAGGATTTGTCGTTTTTACCTTTGCCGAAACAGCCTTTGTTTTTGTCCAGAATTTTTTGTTCCTTTATTTTTTTTTTGCTTTTCAAAGCATTGCTTTTGTTTCGATATTAAAAATTTTCTTCCCCTTACAAAATTTTACACTTCAGTTCATCCGATTGGCTTTTAACTTGGTACAAAATAAGACCACAGTTAAGAAATGTGCACTGATAAGTTTTGTTACAATGACGTCATCAAGGGACATGTTGTAAATTGCTTGCACTGTTGTGATCATATGCACAACTAGGCATACATTGTTAAAACATTGTAACTTGTAAAAACAAGATATGACCTATAGGCTTGGGACGGTATTGCATTTACTATACCGCGGTATCCAGTGACAAAAAAAACGCGGTATTCACTAAAACCACGGTATTATGTTAAGTGGGGTATTAGTTACGTCATTATCAGTAGAAAAAATAACTAACCACCAGACACCACGTGCCGAGTTGATAAGCCGCCGGCGCAGCATAAATCACGCAAATGCTTCACGCCGCAAATCTCCTACACTAAAAGTGTCTTGGTTTCATCAGTCCATTTGTTTGTAAAAACAACATATCATTGTAACAGATTATTAAACACGGGAAGCTTACTTTTTGTGGTATTGCATTTTTCGAATTTGTAAGTCATTGACTTGACAAGGTCCACTAAAAAATAATGCAGATCGTCGACCGATGCCAGAGCAAGAGGCCGACCACGCGACGATCCCCGGATCCTAGCGAACGTATGCTTTTCAGTTGGTATCCATTGTGAGTGACTCAAAAGGCTCATGCAATTTATGCCGGCCACCAGCGACTCCTTGCGTGCTTCGCCGGTGTCATGTGAAAATCGGACTCCTACAAAAAATATCGTACTCCTTCTCACGTGATCGGTCCGTGATTGATAATAGTAAACATCACAATATTACGCATGCGCAATTGTGGACGCTGTAATATGAAGTTGTCAGTGCCACGACCTTCATAACGAACGGACCAATCATTCCAAAACATGAATGGAAAATGTTTCAAGCGCCGTTTTAGATGGCCAATCAGCTTCATTTACACAGTGCGTGGGAAAAAGCACGTGCAATTGTGCTAGTGGGCCCAGCAGGCAGGACGGGCGTAGCTTTACGCGTGATCGTGTGGGCATTACGGGGGGTTTTCCCACGGTGAGAAATCATGGTTCTTGTATTACGCTTTCTTTTGGAGTATTTTCTTTTCTGGATTTTTATTTGGCGACTCGGCATATTCAGGCGAGTCCCTTCCCTTTGAACGTCGGTACCGATGAATAACTAACGGACCAATCGAACCGAAACATGAATGAAAAAAAAATTGTTCCGAGCGTGGATTTAGATGGCCAATCAGATTCTTTTAAAAGGGTGTTTGACCATTTTTCATCTCACCATCGTCTCGGTAAAACCTTCCAAAAAAAGGCGAGTGCGGACACGGCTGTAGATCGATAAATGCAATGGGTGGGGAAAAGCACGTGTTCCGACTCTCTCTGTGCGGAACCAGTGTGGGACCACGTGTATGCGTATCATGCACTGGCATGTACATGTACGGCCACGCAGATCGTACAAAAGTTTTTACCCACGTTAAGAAATCATTCGTTGGAATATTTTCTTTTCTTAATTTTCCCGGACGGTTCACACTCGCTGCCTCGTATATTCAGGCGAGTCCAGATTTTTGTTTTCCTTTTGCGCGTTGGTGCCGACACTGCTTGATTGTACATTTATTCCCAAGGCCCATGATAAGACATCATGATGGCTTTGATATTGCGCTTTCCTTGAAATGTTTGTTTCTCATTTTCCCCGGATCGGACGGCTCAGCATCACATGTGAATCCAGGCGTCCCTTCCCTTTAAGCTTTGCACGTGCATCTCGCACGCAGTATAGCACTAGACTGAAGCCTGCAAGTTTTGGCGGTCATATAACCAAGATTGACACAGTTTTTTTCTTGTTGCTGATATTCTTGGGAACTATGTTGTGGCAAAAATTACGCATGATGATGTAAGATTTCTCTGAAACAACCACGGAGAAACAATTAAGATGACCAGTTTTTGTCACGACCGTCAAAACATTCCCATGTGTAAAACATTGTTTGAACTTTCAGCGGAGACACTTTACACACAAAGAAAACCGCAAACACGGCGGCGTTAGCAGAACTTCAAAGGCCTTTGTGGTATTGTAGCTGCCGAAGTATCAGGTTTTCTAGTCGAGCTTGACAATTGTGTTCAATCTGTCAACGGTAATTGACAATGCAGACATGAAACTGGATGCCTGAAACCACAAAGAATGGAATCAAACATGTCAAAGAGGTTGCTTGTCTTTCTGTTTGAAAGGCTTTTGCGAAGATTCTGAACACTAAGGAAGAATACCGCGGTATTGAAATTCCATACCGAGTTCACCGGTGTTTCGGTATTCATGAATCATTAGTCAGTGTTAGTCGGTTATTAAAAAAAACCTTGACTATCCGGTAATACCGAAATACCGTCCAAGCCTAACGACCTATGAACAAAATTATGATGTTTAACGAATTGAAATATAATTTACGACATCGTGAACACATTTCACAAGCCGTATATCCCTTCAGATCCACCGTACGTTATTGTCCACTTTGATCAGTATTCGATTTTTACGGTAACCCGATCGACCTGGATTTTTTTTCAGCCAAATTGCCGACCTCAAACTTTTTATTACCATTTTGAAGGTTGATATTGATCATTTTAAATGAACAAATATCAAACATTTTAAGTACTTTTAATTATTTGCCACGAACTAAACCATTTTCCACACTTGAAACTGACCATGATTTGACACAAACATACCTGTGTTAAACGTGGGAAAATCGCGACGATCTCAAAACTTGAATTCTCAAACTACATGAAGTACGATTATTTTTGCACAAACGCATCGGGGTGAACTGGTGCGCCTGGCCGACAGACGGCAAGGTTTCTTCCCACGTACAAACGTCCGTACTGCGTATCAGCCTGATACACTAGAATTGCGGCCCGATATGCCAACAAAAATGCCGATCACATTTTTCAGCCCCCGATACGCACAATATAATTATTATACACGCCCTTAAAATGCACAATATAATCGTTACATACGCCAGTATTTCATTCTGACATGCAAAATCTTGACGAAAATTTTTGAACTTTAGAAACTCTCTGGTGCATTTTAGAGCGAATGGGCATGCAGAACTGAAATAATAATAAAAAAATACAAAATAAAATTATTTCCCTACCTACCTACCTTGATTTTTTCACCCCGTTACCCTAAACACACCATTTAAATTTTTTTTGAGCAGATTTAGATTTAAGAGCAGATTTACCTTCTATCATTTAGGCCAAAAAAAAAAGTTTTTTCTTCCAGTTACCCGACCGACCCTATTTTTAGGCTGCGACTATTTTTAGGCTGCGATTTTATTAGCAATTCCAAAAATATTTAAAAAAAATAATGATTGAATAAATAAAAGTAAAATCCCTCCCCCCCACAGAAGTGTGGTTGGGGTCTACGAACGAATACTTACCTGTAGAGCAATACTACTTATGCATATTCCCCCTACCAGCAGGTATTTTCCGCTAAGAGTTATATACAATAGCGCCCTCTGGCGCCCGACCCATAATACCCCGCGGCATGCGTGCCTCGTGAGCGTCCTCTTTTTTTGAGCGCTAAGTTGGAATACAACAAAGTACCCAAGGCATCGAGAAGAGTGGGGTAGGGGGGAGGGATGCTCTACAGGTAAGTATTCGTTCGTAGACCCCAACCACACTTCTGTGGGGGGGGGGGAGTCTACAATACCTGTAGAGCAATACTACTTTTGCATAGACTAGCACCGTCAAGGAGGTGGGTCATGCGAGATGCTATTGTGCTTTCACAGGGGCACGTAACAATACGCGTAAACCCTGGATGGGCCCGTCGCTCCACATGTGGGTGGACAAGGCAGCCCAAAAAGGTCGGCATGATAAAGACATTAGTCATAATGGTAGCCTCAACATGCCAACAGAGATGTAGTCCCCGATTTTGGGAATCACACGTAATGAATTACAGCCCACCGATACCTACACCTAAGAGTTCGGTGGGGCACACAAAATAAAAATTATAATGAAAGGCAAAACATCATGACATGGTACATATAGGCATTATAATATGCACATGTACATGTACAGAGCTCAATAAAGAATCAGAGTTAGGAGACACCAATGCTGGGGAGGTCTCCGGTCTGAAAATGTCTTGAGAACATGGTGGGGCTCAGTCAGTCGCCCTCAACACTGTTCTCCCATGCTCTGCCTTTTATTTTGCGCATGCGGACCAATCACACGAATTCTGCCGTTGATACGTCCGTGGTTTCATGGATGACTGTAGCCAACCTTCAGGCAATCTTGTCATGAAAGCCTGCAGGTATGGTGGGGTCACCATGATAAATACATGTCATGAAAGGCCTGCCTGTATGACAGGGTCGTCATGACAAAAAAAACATGTCACGAGAAGCCTGCTTGTATGGCAGGGTTGTCATGACAAATACATGTCGCAAGAAGCCTGTCGGTATGGCAGGGTTGTCGTGACAAATACATTTGTAACTGCAAGTGACCGATTCAAAGCGTCCCAGTGCAGCTAATGTACGACGTTAAAGTCATGATTGGCACCAAAAATTCTCCACCTGGACAAGAATGATTTGATGCCCGGAACAAAGACGTCCGGAGGCACACAGGGCTCCGACAGTCCTTAGTATAAATCCCTCCTTAGGGAGCAGACATCAAGTCATGATCAGCACCAAAATTCGCTGTCTGAAATGGACAAGAATCATTTGATGCCCAGAACAAAGACATCCGGAGGCAAAGAGGACTCCGACCGTCTTAGCTAAAAAAACCTTCCTTAGGGATCAGATGCCAAAGTCATGAGCGGCACCAACACTTTCCGTCTGGAATGGACAATGATTTGATGCCTAGAACAAAGATGTCCGGAGGTAAAGAGGACTCCGACAGTCTCAGTTAAAAAACGAAAATCCTCCCGTAGGAATCGGATGGGCACACTCGGTTCCCATCAGATGTGGTCCGTCTCTATTATACAGAAAACAGTTCTTTACTACATGTATACCAAGAAGTAACAACTGCTTACCAAAGAAAGGCAACCGTAGGAACCAATGAAACAGATGTGAAATTGTTCACTGGTTCACAGAACTCTAAAGATCTCTATAACACTTTTGGATAAGAAGGTGTTGAAGAGGTCCTGCAATTCAGGGGTGTTAAAACATCCCCTTAAGTTAACTGACATGGACGTTCAACTGACTAACATTAAGTAATCTACTGTCATGTTAGAAGTCCCTCAAGTGCAGGCTGTAAAAGCCATAGCTTGTTTGAGAAAGGTCTGATGTGAACAGGAGAGCATTACAGCATCCAGTACATCAGGAGAAATTCCTGCGGAGCTGGGTGAAGGAAACCCAAGCTGTGCTGGAACAGAATATTGTTCTGCTCGGAAGAACATTTGTACCTCCAACTGGTGAACCAAGGGAATGGTTATAGCCCTGGAAAACCAATCAATGGGGTCAACATGGAGTTAAGAAGAGGACCTTGTTGTCCTTCTGCTCCAGTTGATTAAGTACCCGAGGGATAAGAGGAAGACGACAGGAAGGTGTATATAAGTAGCCTGTCTGTCTTCATCACCATCGTATTCGTGTGCCATGTGTAGGGGTCAGGAACCCTCAGGCATTAGCCTGGAAATCTGTGACTAGTTCATGAAACAAGTCAGATTGACATGTGGTTAGTTGTCCTTTCTTGGGAGGAGGACCGTCGAAAGCAAGAAGCTATGAGGAAAAACCCCAATGGGGTATTTCTCAAGTGAGTTTACACAGGTGTGCAGGCTGCCTGCCCACCTGGTCGTCGATGTAAACTACAACTGTGTCAAAGTCAAATCGAACCAGGATCATCTGGCACAACACCGAATATAGAAGTAACATCGCAGTTTCTCCGAGACTGCCAGCATCTAAAGTATGTTAATGGAACTTGAATGATGCTCACACAGGGCCTCACCAATCCGCCACTAGATGCATGTGGTGGGCAGTTAACTGGCAGGGTAACATGTCCGCCATGACAGTTAATGAATTAGGCTGCAATCTGTGAGAGCCCACCCTTGTGAGGTTGGCAACGCCGAACCACAGGAGGTACTGCACAAGTCAGGTCATGGCCTGCACTGAATGCAGTGAGGACTGGGCCGATACAAGCAAATAGGTGAATGCCACCAATCTTTGTTTCCACGGCGCAGTCATATCGCCTTTACTATCTGAGCAGAGGCCAGGAGTGAGGCGGAAAAAAAGGCTGGATGGAGCCACCATGAAGTTACAGCGAGAATCTTTGTTTGAAAACCGCGAAATTCTCAGTGCTCTGGCCTGAAAATGAGTTGCAGTTGTGTACCCTTCAGGCCAGGGCTCATTCCCCATGCTGATGTGTTAGACAGTCGACTAAATCTCATCAACATCTTTCCAAGGGAAATACAAGACGGGCGCAACACTGTGCTGGCCCGATGGTATTGATGTCAGCCTCAAAGTCTCTCTGACGAGCTCCTACGAGACAGATGGGTGGAGGTCGTCATGAGTCAGGTAGGTCACTTATGGAAATCATCAAAACAACTGCAGCCGAATCGAAATCGTTGTTACATTATCCTATGTGGCATGGCGTACAGAAAATGTTGCTAGCACGGCCACACAAAATCATCTGGGCAAACTTCAAGAGGTATGCAGTTGAGAAAACAAACAACTGTTTGTTCTTCACCTGCGCTGGCCCACATGTAGTCGACATCGACCAATATGGATGTAAACATCGATATCCACTGCAAAAGAAAAGATCTTTGTCCGTTAAGAACTTAAAAGGTGGGACTCGAATCTTTGGCGTGCGCCTTTGACGGGAGAAACAGTTCATCAATCATGTTACCCCGGCGGGCCAAGATTGCTGGGGTCTGTCCTCGTGTAAAATTATACAGTACTGAGTGCAGACCGTGAAATTGATAGTGAAAATAGCGGTCAAACACGTCCGCTAAGACTGTCGAGTCAAGATTAAAACATTAAACCTAATGTACTTTATGAGGGTAAAGAGGGAGGCTGAACGCCGAGCCCACTTTAATTCTACTGCAAAGTGTATTCAAGCTTCTGCGAGTATTATTTACAAACAGCCACTTGAATAATGCGGTCCCTCTACTGCTGGCAGCTTGTGCTTAGCTGCATTGAAGAGGGAAGATGTGACAACAAAATACCGCATTTCGCTAACGGAAAACGGTAATGATCACATTATTGCTTGAAGAGCAGCAGGCAGTTTTAATACAGGCACAATCTTTCAAATGTGGTCCACAACATGCCTGCAAGAGTCGAATAGACCCCGTAAACGAGAACCATAAAACATATCTGGAGGGACGAGTTGCACACGGCCACAGTCAGTTGTTGAACAACTCCCTCGGAGACAATGGACAGTGTACATACACAAGTAATGCACACATGTACAATGTACATGAAAAATGTAGCGATCTCAGTACAGCAAGAAACACCGCCGCACGGCTAAGCACAGCGCAGCATGTCCCATTGTCCTTGAGTCACCCAACCGTGATTAATGTAGAGGGCTACAGAGTTCACGGCTCGCAACTGAACTAAGACGGACGTTTCATTAACACGTCTGGCAATACATATACGTGTATAAAACATCGGTCATACATGTATGACCGATAATAAAGCCGAGAACAATTGCAAGGCTTGTAATGAGTGGGCCGAAAAACCGAGTCCTCATCCCGGTAGCGTATGCCGCGGTGGGATCGGTGCAATAAACTCACCCGGATTAGAAAAAAATAAAAAATAATAAAGCCTTTCCCGCCTGAGAAATGGACACCACTTTGTCCGTTGTCGATGTGTTTCACATTTGATCCAACGGAGGTATGGGGAACACCTTGTCATTGTTAGATTTGGAGCCCGTCCTGCGCTTGATTTGAACATTTTGTGATCGGGAGGAGGGGGCTCATCGGCGGAGGGTAATTTAAGTACCCGTGTAATGTCCCTCTGCAGCAATTTCATTTCCGCGATGGACAGCCATTGTAACCGGTCTGATTCTCCGTCATTATCGGATGAATCAGCCGAATGCGAAGGCCAAAATGACCCCGATGACGGAGAGCCGTCTGGAGGGGCTAGTTGTATAGAACCACGCGGTGGTGGCTGGGCAACACCCTCGGAGATAATATACATAATATTATGCAGATGGTGAAGACTAATCACAAGCGGGAATCCTGGCGCACGGCTAACTGTGTGCGGTAGGTCCTGTGGTCCTGCTGTGGTCCACGGCCGGTGAATGTGAAGTCCCGTTCGCCGTAGGCCGGGCTTCCGGTATAGCGCGCAACCATGTGTGGTATACATGTACATGTATGAACATGTGTCTTTTCATTTTTGTACATGTACCTGTACTTCATTGTGCTTGGGCCACACAATCGTGACCAATTAATGACGACTATGAAGCATTCACTGGCTCACGGCCGATGCATGCGAGACACTCACTGCAGGCCGGGCCTCCGGTGTACGGTCAACCATGTGCGGTATATCCCGTTGTGCCTGGGCCACCCAACCGTGGCCAACAAACGACGACTGTGAAGCCCTCACCGCAGGCGGGGACGCCGGAGCACGACTAATTGTGTGCGGTATGTCCCACTGTTCCCGGGCCACCCAAGCGTGACCGGTGACTGAAGACTGCGATGTGGGCCCAACGACCGATGGTTGTGGGCCGTAGTCCACCGCTGCAGGGGGCCCCCCAATAGGGCCCGCCCGGCGGCCTGCCGACATAGCCGATAGCGTATCAGAAATCGACTGAAAAGCCTGCAGGAAATCTGCTCTAGAAACCGCGTCCTCCCCCGGGAGCGTTTGCCCCGGCGGGACCGGTCAGAGGAGTCGTCAGAACCCGAAGAAGAACGGCGCGATCGACGTGCAGCCTTCTTCTTCTTATTCTTCTTCTTCTTAGAACGGCCCCGAGGTGTGTCCGAGGAAAAATCGGAAGACACCTGGGACACCGGGACCCCCGAACAACGGAAACAATCCGATGATGAGAGTAGTCCCTCTGAGCGAGCTAGCACGGGGGCCGTCGGCCCGGGATCCCCCCGGGCGACCGGCTCCGTATCGCTCATAATGCACCCGGCCGACAGCGCCTCAGGCCCTGTGGGCTGAGCGAGCGCTGAACGGACCGGTAGCCCGTGCAATAGCCCATCCCGACAACCAGTGGTGTTCGGCACTGTGTCGGGAGGACACGGGTGACTAGCGCCCACCGAAGTGTGACGGCTAGTCCCCTCGGGCTGCCCCGTGATCGGGGGAGGGCCAGGTGCCACAGCGGCCCTCGTTGCCGAGCCACGCTTGCCCTGACGGCCCTTCTTAGGCTTTGCTCCGGCACAGGAGATATGTTTTGGAGGAACCTTGCCGGAGTGTGCCTTTAGTTTGGGTGTTCCGCCTGAGTTGACCGGAGAAGGTGACCGAGGTCCCCTTAACTGATCGGCGGAACTGCCAACTCCCCCAGCCGACTGTGGCTGAGGGTGCCGGACGAGAGATTGCTGCCGCGGTAACGACGTAGCGTTAACGGCAGAGTCCCCCGAGAACTCGGTCCGTCCCGTGGGAGAGGAATTCCCCCCCGGTTTGTGACAGATCGGCCCTCCCCAAACGCTTCATATTTATGAAATAAATGAAACCAAGAAGATGATGAAACTCTACAAACTAATGATTACTAACTCTTTTATTAAATACTTCTCTTAAACGCACAAAAGGGTAGTAAATGACGAGGCAAACAGCGAGCTATTAAACGCACGTCCTACCCGACCTGCCGCTAAGAGAAAAGAGGACGCTCACGAGGCACGCATGCCGCGGGGTATTATGGGTAGGGCGCCAGAGAGCGCTATTGTATATAACTCTTAGCGGAAAATACCTGCCGGTAGGGGAAATGTGCATAAGTAGTATTGCTCTACAGGTAAGTAGAGTGAAGTAGACTCTTGTTGTTTTTTCTGTCTTTACAAAATACCTCCCAACAACCCTTTTGCTTATATATGCTTATATATTGCTAATAAATATTTGTTTTCTTACTTACGCTCGCTATTTTTTTCAAAAGAAACGGTTATTTTTACAAATTCGCTTAGCGATATAACTACTTTGCAATTTCGATGTCACGGTGACTATAATCACGTGCGTAAACCTAGCTCAATGCAGCGACGACTGGTTCCCGTCGCACTGTGCAGGGACCAATTTAGAAGACATGATGAAAATGCGGTAACCAGTCTGTGCATGGCTATGCGATCGATATCGCTAGCATGGCTATGCATTGCAGGCCGGTGCACTGTCAACTGGTCGGATTCAACATCATAAATATGTCAAGAAAACACCGATGGAGAAAGATCATTTTTGCAAGTTAATTCACAGAATTTATCTAGCTTGTCTGTGTATGTATTTTCCGTGTTCAAGAGTTCATTTTGAGATCGCACTACTCGTATTTGGAGTGATACATGCAGCGTGTTTACCGAAATTTTCGACCTTAAAAACGAGGTCTGACGGCCACGCGCCACACATGCACAGTGCATCACACACTTCGGAGTTTTGGCCAGCCTCCCGTCTTGACTAGCGTTGTGCATATGGTGCGAACGACCTGAATTGTCCACTATCTTTTTAGAATTATCGAACGTAAATATATTGACAATAATTAAAGTAGGTTTTATTCACTTTTTGTGGCCATTTTGTGTATAGCTTTAATTCGTAGTGCAATGGAAATAATTCAGGCTAAAACTTCGCATATAATTGAATATAGCATTCAATCTGCATAAAAAAAATTGGCAAAAAAAAAATATATTCCGACCGACTGTCCCTATTTTTGAAAGGCATGTAATCGGACGCAGAAGTAAGGGTTTTTTTGGCCTTATTAGACAAAGACTTTAAGGGAAAACCGAGTCTAGCAAAGTGACGTCATTATGATGTCATAGCAGTGGCGGAGACTTCTTGTTACAGGTGGGGGGGGGATGATTTTTGAAAGGCCATCCTTGTGTGGAACGCGACACGGCACGGGGTCCAAGAAACTGCTTAAGGGCCCCCTGGTACGTTGCAGGCGCAAAGCCCTTGCTAGGGGTTGAGGTAAACACCACCCCCCCCCCCCCCGGAGCCCCTGGGGTTTACACAATTTTAGGTGCAAAATGGTGTCAAAATTCAACCTTTTCTTGAGCTTGAATTGCAATAAATGACAATAATTAACACCTTCAAGCATTAACAAATACAAAAGATCTTCAAAACTAACATTTCTCATCCAATGTATTTGGAAGTGTAGGCCTAAGCTATCTTTGCACAATGGAGCTCTGGTCACCTAGCAACACAAATAATGCCTATGCATTATTTTAAGTATAATTATTTACAAAATAATTAATGCAAAATAATGCCTAGATGCATTTTGGTAAGGTATGATTAGAATGTGACGACAGTGGCATAGCCAGGATTTTTTCAGTGTGGGCTGGAACATTTCATGGGGGGGGGCGTCATGTAGGGGTGTCAATCGCTTCTCAAAAGTGGGGGGGGGTACATACCTTGATCAGAACTGATGCGAGCGCGAAGCGCGAAGCCCTTACGGCGTGGGGGTTCTAGATGTTCTGTGGTGGGATCTGAAGCAATATCTTACCATTTCCTCCACGCTTTAACTAATATTTTCTTAGCAAAAGAACATCGTTTTCGAGTTTGGAGTCATTGAATCAGCTATCCGTATTCTGAGCTATAGGTGTGGGGTTCGGGGCCCGCTTAAGGGCCCCGAAAAATATTGGATTCTCGATGCTCTGTGGTGTGATCTGAGGCAATTTCTTACCACTTTAACCAATAATTATCTTAGCACAAATGATAATAATTTAAACATAATTTTCGAGGTTTTCTCAGCTAAAGGCATAAGAAAAAATTTTGAGCATTGTTTTCGAGGTTGGAGTCATTGAATCAGCTACCAGAATTCTGAGCTATAGGCGTGGGGTTCGGGGCCCGTTTAAGGGCCCCGAAAAATTTTGGATTCTAAATGCTCTGTGGTGCTATCTGAGGCAATTTCTGATCACTTTAACCAATATTTTCTAAGCAAAAGATACATTGTAGTACATAATAGGGCCCTGTAAATGAGACACAAGTTCAAAAATCTGGGGGGGGGGACATTTGATATTGTGTCCCCCACCCTCCAAATAGGGGGGGACCAGTCCCCCTGTCCCCCCAGGATTGACGCCCATAGCGTCATGTAGATCAATGATAATTTTTTTAGAAACTCAAAATCTCAGTTGGGGGGACTGGGGGGGCTACAAGGTTTCATGGGGCGGTCGCCCCACGCCCCAAGTGGCTACGCCACTGCATGCATGAGAGAGTTGTTGCGGCGATCCTGTATATAATCTTCTGCTAATGAATACATGTACATAAAATGGTGCGGCTTATACGATGGTGCGGCTTATACGCTGTGGCCTGAATTTTATTCTGAAGTTTTTGGATCGCTGCGGCTTATACACAGGCCGGCTTATATTCCGAAAATTACGGTAAGCGAACGACACTTGCACTTGCTGGGCTGCGTGGTGCTGGCCTGTCAAAGGGTATTGACAAGTTACGGAACCTGCCCAGATTAGTACGCCTGCCTTTAAAAAGTGGGGGGGGGGGAATGATTACATTGGTCATCCCCCCCCCCTGGTCAAAAGGTGGGGGGATGTATCCCCCCCCATCCCCCCCGGGATCTCCGCCCATGTGTCATGGGTCATGAGACGTCATCTTAAATGTGCATTTTTAAGGCCCTATATTTAAAGAACTTCAAGTTTGATTGGGTTGAAACTTGGTACCGGTACATGTACATTGTATGTGTGTCACAAGGAATGTATTATAGGTGAATATTGAAGTGATGTCAAGATTACCTCATCATTGGTAATGTGACGTCATCTATAGAATATTGCATACATCTTACTTTTATCTTAGAGAACTACAAGGCTTACCAAGCAGCAAACAAGTAATAGGATTTTATTCTTGTATTACATTCATCATTTGCCTGACCCCACATGGACGAAATAAGCATTATCTACACAAAAATCATGTTGCAGAAAGCCCTATGTTCTGTTGCAAACAGACATAAATCTCTTGTTCCTCCTCCTGCTTCTCCTCCTCCTCTTTTTTGTCACCTAAATCCCAAAGACTTTGTACACGTCTTTTCTCAACGCCACTTTCAGCATTAATATTTGTCATACCGGTACATTGTTCAAAGTTAGCATAGGCATAGTCCCTATAGCAAAGTTGTGTCCCAACGAGTGACGTCATCATCACGTCACCATGGGTCACGTGACGTCATCTTAAATGTGTATATTAAAGACAATACACTCAAACTGTAACAGCCATTTTAAACTTCAAAATGGCTGCCACTTAAAGTTTATATTAAAGATAAATTTGCACTTATTGGAAAAAGTCTACAGAGCAATGAGTTATCAAGCTGACATTGTAAATGTTAACTTGTGATTTTCTGAGATTTGTTAAATTGTGCCACGTTAGGGAATTAGGCCCAAACACTTGGCCGCTTTTGTGCCCAATTTCCAGACGTTGAAGTGCGCCACACTTGGGGACTCCACTATAGAGACCACATGAAACAGAATTGCAAGTAATTACTGTGTTCTTTGTGACTTATTTATTTGACAAACTAATTTAGTTTTATTACCGCATTTTGTTGACACACAAGAGACTGTTCACAACTTTTGCTTCACTGTCCACATTAATAGATCTCCACTTCTCATCTTCACTTGAAAATATCGATCTGCAAATGAAATAGAAATAAATCACCATTTTCCATTTGAGCAGAAACAGAAATATGAGAAAACTCGGGAATGTGCAGCAAGCAAGGCAGGGGATTGTCAGGAAAAGGACCTGATTGTTTACAAACAGAAGCAAAATATTTACTAAAGGCAGATGAAATTTTGTTAGGGCAAGTCAGTTTACATTTGTTATCGGAGAATCGCTGGACCAAGGGCAGGTCGAATGGAGCGGAAAGTAGTCTGGACTGCAAGATGATCAGAGTGGACGGGGTTTTGAACCATACAGACGTCAGAAATGCAGTTGAATTGTGGTTGGCTGTTGGTTATAATATCCGACGTCGTACTTATGTCATGCTTTCAACCAAAACGCAACGTCTGTTTTCTGACGTCTTTTCAGTGACTCAAAAAATGATGTTGAATTGTGGTCAGCTTCTGGTTATTTTACATTACGTCGTTAGTGTGTCATCGTTTGGACCAAAATATAATGTCCCTTTTTCACTTTTTTCAACAAATAAAAAAAGTCATTAAAGAACGCATGTGCAACATCGTAATCCTTGTCATGAGTTCCGAACGAAATTGTTTGTGACATCTTTTTAATTTGAACGACTAAAAAAAAAGACGCTGAATTGTGGTTATGATTTTTTCCACTTAGCTGGGGCGCCAATTTGTCTTAGCCCAGAGCCAAGTGTCGCGTGCGCGCCAAATGGCCAACCGTAGTCCAAACGTATCACACGTAAGCATAATGTATGCCCTGTGTGTAACCTCTTGCATTCCAAGCGAATTCCACTGTTGGAGGAGTCTGGCCAGTTTTAATATCCATTAAAACAACAGTCACAACTGAAGCAGCTTTGGGAAGAGACATATTAGCTCAAAATGAGCAAGTTTTGTGCACCTTTCAACAATACTATCATCCTATAGTTACAGCCTGTCTAAAAAAAATGGTACAATCGAAAACGATTTTTTTTTTCAATATTAAATCTCTACATATGTAAGTAAGTCGTTTTGAGCATCACATTAAAGAAAAAAGACCAGGCTTTCCAATACTTTTTGTTTCATCTCATTTGCTTTTGTCAATCCAGAGATAACTCCAGTTTACTGCGGAACACAATAATCGAGTTTGTTTCTTTTGCGAAGTTGCAATCTTTTGTGAGCTTCAAGACAGCATGGCACAGTACTCGAAACAACTCTGCCCATGCATAAAAGTGGCACAAAATCGATTTTGATGTATTGCACTAAATTGATTATATCTCTGAATTGACAAAAGCAAATAAGATCAAACAAACACTATTGGAAAGCCCAGTCTTTGTTCTTTAATATTATGCCAAATAAGAATGACTTATTTTGAAATTTCATATTTAACCAATTTTTTTCTGATTGTACCATTTTTTTGGAGACAGGCTGTACATAGGCCTATACATTGTATATGCCACTTGTCAAGATTGTGTTCTGCGATGGAGTACAGTTAATATTGGAGATGTTCCCACCGCTGATCTTAACTTCCAGTCAAGATACGACATCAATATGTATAGGACAAGCAAAGCACAAGATTGTGATTGAACTGCAACCTACAAGATGATCTGATTTTGCAATGTTGGCCTACCTGTCTAAAAATTGGTAAGTTTCAAACGCAAATGTTTCCGAAAAAAGAATATCTTTTTGAAGGACATGGTCGGGTAGTTTGGAAATTGTATCGTGATTATAGGTTCTCTATCAGTCATGATCAGTCATGTCAGTTGTAACATTAAAATTCGGTAAAAAATACCTTAACTTCATTGTAGAAAGTTGTTAATGTTAGACATGTTGGATGCTATTGTCATTTCTTATTTTAAATTATTATTGGTTTTTTCGCTATTTGCGAAAAAGCCTTTGTTTTTGTTCTGATTTTTTGGGGGGCTTTTTCGCAATTTGCGAAAAAGCCTTTCCTTTTGTTCTGATTTTTTTTTTGGGGTGGGAGGGTCTTCTTTTTGTGACAAAAATCCCATAGACTTTGTGCACGATTTTAGTACACGCCACTTTTGGCATTAAACTTTGTCATACATCATTCTAATAAAGCATATGCTTTGTCCTTATGGCAAAATTGTGTCCCGAAGAGTGATGTCATGATTACGTCATCAGGGTTCACGTGACGTCATCACAAACGTGCATATTTTGAAGTCCTATATCTACAGAACGGTAAGTCCGATTGGGTTGAAACTTGGTATGTAGGTAGGCCGGGAAGTGTTATAGGTAAAAATTGAGATGACGTCATGATGACGTCATCTTGTGATATAATATGATTTTTTGAATTTTTGGACCTTTAAGCCATATCTCATGAACGCAACATGCAAAATTCAAAATTCTTTTTGTATTTGGTTTGTTAGGTAATATGTATATATATTTATATGCACAAAATTTTGAAAAGTGTGTGACGTCATCATGACGTCATCAAAAATGCCATTTTGTAAAATGCATTTAAGGGAAGGTCCGATCGTCATGAAACTTGGTGGATAGGTAGATAATGGTACTAGTGTGCAAAGTCCGAAGTGACGTCACGATTACGTCATCACGGTTGATTTTTTTATGATTTTTTTTAATTTTAAAATTGTATTCTGCTTCCAAAATTGTACACTTCAAACTTCAAACTTGGTACAAACCAAAACCACAATGACAAAATGTGCATTGACATGGGTTGTCAAGATAACGTCATCGCAGGGCATGTGATGTCATGTGATAAAGCCTTATTTTGGGAATTATTCTAAGCATTTTAAACAACATTTAACTTTATCAAGCACTCTCAAAAGTGACTGCAAAAGGATAAACATAACATAAACATTTGTTAACCCTTTGAACCCGAAATGCCGCTAAAGCGGCTTCCCCGTGAAAGTGCGTCAACCTGAAAAGCCGCAAAAGCGGTTTCTCCATTACGTCAGATAACCTTTGACATATCAAGGGGGTTTAAGCCAATCAGAATGATTGTTATGGAAGAGTTTGTCTACGGGGCACTAGTCTACTTGTTCTTCGTCTTTTCGAGAAGTTATCGACTGTATCTGAGCGGAAAAAAAAAACGAAAAATGACGGCCAAAAGCATGTCTGCCACCAGTACACTTGCGCAGATATTGGATGACGATGATGAAGATAGCCTAATTCTGCTGATTTTTAAAGCCAATCTGACAGTGATTTTACCGATGATTCTTACGTTAGCATGGTTAGCGCGGTGAATGACAACAATGCACGTGCACAGCATCAACCGGTAATGTTAGGCCAGGCGGCAACTCGGCCTCTGGCAGCACCTGTTACAGCACCTGTACCTGCTGCAAATGTCCATCCAATCAGTGATGACAGTGACACTAGTAATGATAGTGACACCAGTGACAGTACACCAGCCATGCCAGCTGGAGCTGCCGGCCATGCAGGTAGGGGGCAAGGACGTGGTCGTGGATGAGCTAGGACTAGGGGTGGAGCTGGACATGCTGGAGGTAGAGGTCATGTACATGTAAGAGGTCGTGGTAGGGGTGGGGGTCATGGTGCTGCAGCCATTCGTGCCTCGATTGCCCAGTGGACTGAAAATACTCAAGGTTTTACTGATATCCAGTTTCATCCTAATGAACCACCAGGTCCAAAAAATATACCTGCTACTATTGATATAAACAGTACCCCACTGGAATATTTCAATTTATTCTGGGATGATGCATTGTGGGATGTACTGGTAACTGAAACAAACTGCAATGCGGCACGTATAAAGGCTGCTAAGCCTAACAACTACAATGCAAAGACCTTTGTTGATGTTACCACTGCTGAGATGAAAGCTTTCTTTGGCTGCAGAGTAACCATGGAAATGCTAGTATACAAAGACCGTTACGAACAATACTGGAGGGCCCATGACAACTTGCTGACGGAAACGCCTGGATTTCCAAAGGTCATGACCCGGGACCGTTTTCTAGGAATATGGTCTATGCTTCACTGTGTGGATGAGATTGATCCAACTCTGGATAAAACGGACAAGATATACAAGTCAAGACCTGTATTCACGTACGTATATTCTTGACAACTGCAAGCGATACTACGTACCAGAGTGTGAGCTATCCCTGGATGAGGGAATGATCCACACAAAGAACGCTTTGGCAATCAAGCAGTACATAAAGGAAAAACCAATAAAATGGGGTATCAAAACTTTTCTGCTTTGTGAAAGTAAGACTGGCTATATTACAAATGCAGAAATCTACACGGGTAAGAGAACTGATGGCACAGCGGTCGATGGCCTCGGTGTCACTGGGAACTGAGTTGTAAGGTTGAAAGACCTTCACAGGGATCAGAATTACTGCGTGTACACAGACAGGTTTTATACCTCAGTAAAACTGACAGAATTCTTGCTAACGCATGGAATACGACTGTGTGGCACAGCCATGACAAATAGAGTGTCTTTTCCTAAAATTCTAAAACATTCTATTTCATGGAAAGGTAGCAGCTCTTGTCTGGAAGGATAAGAAGCCAGTGTATTTCGTCACGTCAATTTATGTGGATTCTCCAGGGACAACAGTGCAAAGGTATGATGCCAAAGAACACAGAAAGATCCCAGTCAACTGTCCCAAAGCTGTGAAGTCGTATAATGCAAACATGGGTGGAGCACTTGAATGGTCAAATGACAAGGCTGCATAAGTGCCGTCGCCATATTACAAATGGCCAAGAAGACTGCTCATAAAATTCTTCATGTGGGCAGCCTACAACAGCTACATCCTGATAGACTATTACAAGCCACACTACACACATCACCACAGAGATTACACTTTCCACTTCTTTCTGGAAAAAACTCTGTCTGGAACTGGTTGGTGATGTACGTAACAACACACAGAAAGGTCGCCGGCGTTCTGATGTTGATCCGGACAGTAGACTAATAGATTATGGCGTTCATACGGTTGAAAGAGCACCAGCTGCCACAAGAAACAACCGGAGTGTGGTTTGTTGTGAAAAGTACCCAAGGGCAAAATCAGCAAATCCAAATGTTGCTGACAAAGACTTGCCAAAAAAACATAAGACAGTGCACTGGTGTTCCCATTGCAAAGCATAGGTACCTGTGTGTTGGTAAAACCAGGATCAAACTGTTGGCATGCCTGGCACACCCACGTGAGGTACTGGATGTAAGGTAAGTGACCACATCAATAAAAATGACCCAAAAAAATGTATGGTTTGTGTAATCCTGACTTATTGAAAAAGAAATCAGCATAAAAGACAATTATTTTGAAAAAAACCCAATATAACAACTCTAAAGATTTGTATCAAAACAAAAAGGTACGAGGCAGAATTGGCCCTGTTTCCATGGCTACGCCAACCAAACAGTATTTTGGATATATTGTTCACATTGATTTATACCCTGTACATTGTAGACAAGCTTTATTCAATGATATAGACATGTGTACACACATAGATTACACTTAACAGCGCAAAGTAAGTTGAAAAAATGTTAATCTGAGATAATATATATGTAAATAATTCAGGGTCAGGAGGTCAACGCTCATATATAATTCAGGGTTCAAAGGGTTAATGCGAAAAAGCCCTGTGTTCTGTTCGAACAGACATAGCTCTAGTTTTTGGCTTTTTCGCAATTTGCGAAAAAGCCTTTCTTTTTGTTCTGATTTTTTGGGGGGGTTCTTCTTTTGTGCCAAAAACCCCATAGACTTTGTACACGATTTTTGTACACGCCACTTTTGGCATTGAATTTCGTCACACATCATTCAAAATCAAATTAAGCATATGCATTGTCCTTATAGCAAAGTTGTGTCCTGAAGAGTGACGTCATGATTACGTCATCAGGGGTCACGTGACGTCATCACAAACGTGCATATTTTGAAGTCCTATATCTACAGAACTGAAGTCCTATATCTACAGAACTGTGCATATTTGAAGTCCTATATCTACAGAACTGTACGTCCGATTGGGCTGAAACTTGGTATGTGAGTAGACCAGGATGTGTTATAGATTTTTAAAAATGAGGTGACGTCATGATGACGTCATCATGCGATTTTCTATGAATATTTGAATTTTTGGACCTTTTAGCCATATCTCACGAACGCAACATGCACAATTCAAAATTCTTTTTGTATTTGGTTTGTTAGGTAGTTAGGTATTTGCATACAATTTTGAAAAATGTGTGACGTCATCATGACGTCATCAAAAATGAGATTTTTCAAAACACATATAAGAAAAGGTCCGATCGTCATGAAACTTGGTAGGTAGGTAGATAATGGTATTAGTATGCAACGTCCGAAGTGACGTCACGATGACGTAATCGTTTGATTTTTCATGATTTTTTTTATATTTATAATTTTATTCTGCTTCCAAAATTACACACTTCCTTACATCAGATTGACTTTAAACTTGGTTCAAACCAAGACCTCGATGACAAAATGTGCAATGAGAAGGGTTTTCAAGATGACGTCATCGCAGGGCATATGACGTCATCAAGTGATAAAGCTCTATTTTTGGAATTATTCTAAGCATTTGTACACTTTAAAAATGACTGCAAAAGGAAACGAACGCAACATGCAAAATTCAAAATGCAAAATTCAAAATTCTTTTTGTATTTTGTTTGTTTGGTAATAGGCGTTCGCACAAAATGTTGAAATTCGTGTGACGTCATGATGACGTCATAAAAAAAACATTTTTTGAAAACACATATAAGGGAAAGTCCGATCGTCATAAAACTTGGTGGATAGCTACATATTGGTACTAATATGCAAATTCCGCAATGACGTCACCATGACGTCATCCCATGATTTTTAATTTGTTTTTAATATTTGCAATTTCATTCCGCTTCCAAAATGTAACACTTCCTTTCATTTGATTGACTTCAATGCAAAAATGTGCATTGAAAAGTTTTATCAAGATGACGTCATTGTAAGGCATGTGAAGTCATCATCAACGTGCATTTCAAAGTCTCATATTGAGACAACTATCAGTCTGAATGGGTCAAAATTGTAATGAAGTCCTATACGTCTGATATAATATGGATTCATTTCTTTTTGAAAATAATATATCTCACAGACGCTACATAATATATTACAATATTCTTGTACCGCATACTTTGAAACATTGTACATGCATCGTCTTGGCCATGTTATTGATAAAAAAGCATAATGCGGAAAAGCCCTATGTTCTGTTGCGAACAGACATAGATCTCTCGTTCTTTCTTCTTTTTGTTTCACACAAATTTCCCATAGACTTTGTACATGATTTTAGTACACGCCACTTTTGGCATTAAACTTTGTCATACATCATTCTAATTAAGCATATGCAAAGTCCTTATAGCAAAGTTGTGTCCCGAAGAGTGATGTCATGATTACATCATCAGAGGTCACGTGACGTCATCACAAACGTGCATATTTTGAAGTCCTATATCTACAGAACAGTAAGTCCGATTGGTTTGAAACTTTGTATGTGGGTCGACCGGGATGTGTTATAGATAAAAAATGAGGTGACGTCATGATAACATTATCATGCGATTTTATATGAATATTTGGACCTTTTAGTCATATCTCACAAACGCAACATGCAAAATGCAAAATTCTTTTTGTGTTTGGTTTGTCAGGTAATAGGTATTTGCATAAAAATTTTTAAAATGTGTGACGTCATCACGACGTTATCAAAAATGTGATTTTCAAAACACATACAAGAAAAGGTCCGATCGTCATGAAACTTGGTGGGTACGGTAGGTAGATAATGGTACTAGCATGCAAAGTCAGTGACGTCACGATGACGTCATCATTTGATTTTTTCATGATTTTATAGTTTTAATCTTTTTCCAAAATTGCACACTTCCTTTCATCGGATTGACTTTAAACTTAGTTCAAACCAAGAACACGATGACAAAGTGGGCATTGTCAAGTGTTGTCAAGATGACGTCATTGTAGGGCATGTGGTGTCATGTGATAAAATTATATTTTTGGAATAATTCTAAGCATTTTGAACAACCTTTAACTGCATGAAGCACTCTGTGACTGCAAAAGGATCAACAAAACATAATTATTTGTAAAATGCGAAAAAGCCCTGTGTTTTGTTTTCAAACAAACATACAGCTCTAGTTATAATTATTATTATTTTTATTATTATTTATTCGGCCAACAAAAAACAAAACAGAAAATATGACAAATGATCCTTTTAATACAGAACAAAACTAGTGGGACATGTAAAAAGGATTAAACCATGAGCAAGACAAACCCATATTATGATGGCCAAGATTAATAAAATGTACTTAAACACTGTGACTCGGAATTCAAAGTTTAACGGTGCCCTTTATTTAATCATTGAAGTAGAAAATCCAAGCTAATCAGCAGTCATGGATGTTCTGCCCGCTTTCCATCATTATGTCCAATCTTTAGTTACGCCTATGAAAAATAATGTCAGTTTCACGCACATCTCACCATGAGACAAGTTTTTCACACCGTGTTGATTGAAGATTTAGAATATTACATTTGTGAATTTAACTGTACCGCAAAATATTCCACCTCCATCACTTACTCAAAGTTAAACGGTCGGAATGTCTCTTTTATTTTGATATAAGAAAGTTTCAATGCTTGCAATTTTAAAGATTTCATAAATTTCAGTAGTATTCATTTCTTGGAGATACATGAAATTGCCCATAAGACTTAAAAGTATACTTCGTCTTCTTCATAAGAATTGTTTTTAATAGCTTCTTTGGATTTCTGAAAATAAGACTGCTGCTGCAATTTAAAGAATCTGTTTTGTTTCATTTTTAAGAAATGTGTTGGTATTCAAGAAAATTGACAATTTTTTTTTTTTTTCTAGCTCTCTGCTTTGGTCAATAGAGGGAGAACACTACTTATAAGCCCTACTTTACGTGACATTAAGCACCATCAGAGACGACATCAACATCGACTGCCTGATGTCTTCTACATGTATACCTGTACAAATATTCACAAAAGAGATTAGAGCTCATGTCTGTGTTGGTTGTGATTCAGTGTTTGATTCAAAGGCTCAGACCGACACGTCTAAATTATTATTTATTTTTATTTCATGTCCAAATTAAGTTGAACTTTGGTAATAAAATCTGATGTCAAAATTGATCGGCGCATCAACATTGACAGAAGCGTCTAATTGACATTATTTAAACCTGTCAGACTGACGCCACAACTTTGACTATTAACTAACGTTAAAAACTTCGTCTACAAAAATTACATTTGCAACCATGTACTGACCTAACTTCAATCAGATGGACGTCAATTTTTGACCTCAAACAGACCTTATAATTTGATCATTTTCGATGTCTAAATAACCTACACTTTCAACCATATTCTGACCTAAATTCAATCAAGAATCTGACGTCCTGTCGATGTCCATTTAACCAGTCAAATCATGGTCAGACTGACGTCATAATTTGACTACATACGGACGTTAGATTTCGGTCAGGTTTTCAACGTCTAAAAACTTACACTTTCAACAATTAACTGACTTAAATTCAACCAACAATCTGACGTCCTGTCGACGTCCACGTAACCAGTTAATCATGGTCAGACCTGCGTGATCATTTGACTATATACGGACGGAATAGATTTCGGTCAGGATTAGCAGTTAATCATGGTCAGACTGGCGTCATAATTTGACATTAGCTGACGTTAGATTTCGGTCAGGATTACCAGTTAATCATGGTCATACCGACGTTATAATTTGACCACATACTGACGTTACAATTTGGTCAGGTTTTCAACGTCTAAAAAAAACTTACACTTACAACCACGACAGCAACCAAAAAACAACATCGGAGTTGGTCGGAATCTGACGTCAGATAGACGTTAAACAGACCAAAAATGCCTGCTGGGTAACAGTTGTTTGTTGTCGACTCTCAAATGCCTAGTGCGAGTAATGTTGTTCTTCAGGACTCGCATGAACTGAAATTCATGGCTACTATTAACAACAATACATACTCACTATGTAACGTGGCCGCCATTGGTGCGAGAAGCCCATGTAATTTTCACCTTTCAATCTGCACCAAATTCTATATTTTGATGTACTTTTCTGATAGTTATTACATGAATCGATTACAGAGCATTAAATAACATCATTATAATTTACTTCAGTTTTTCCAATTTGGGTTGAAAACCCACAAATTTTTGGAATAAAATCAGTAAGTACCGGTATATAGTCCCTAGGGTAGTGATAATGGATGCATACAATTACCTGACTGGGATGAATATGTAGACCTATAATGTTTGTTCTAAATATTGAACCATTTACACATAAAATACAGAAATTATTCCCAAAATGTTATCTAGACAAGAGTTTAAAAATAATTTAGAAAAACACCTATAGTGGTAGCAGCAATAGAACCAAGAAGGTCATATTATAGAGTAGTGGTCAACCAATATTTTCCTGCCAAATCAGTTTTAGGAAAATCGGTCAAAGCATATATGCAAAATCAACATGGGGATCACAATGTGCAGTACTCTTCCCTTTCAGAAAAAAAAACAAATACCCGCCAGATAGGGTTAAAATCTGTAAGCACTTGGTTAGGTGGGAATGTTGATATTTTAAAAATTAACACATTAACAAACCATTCCCTGTCTGCATACAAAAAAAACCTGTAATTTATAAGCACCAATACATTTAAAATTGCTTACCATGCATCAATGGATGCACCACGGAAGTGTGGCCATATTGACTACCGATGCAATTACAATTTTGGAGGGCATAGCAGCACCCACAATGATACTATATTCGACTTTACATGTACTCAATCTGACCATAACTACACGTAGGGCCAAGACAATTCAATCAATCAAAATAGAAGCCGTTTTGAGTTTTCACTAGAGTGATAGTTGTTTTAAAGTACATGTATCTTAATATAAAAATGACAGTATTTTGCTCTCTAAATCGCCATATCACTTCTCTGTATTGAAAATAATAAAATAAATGCAATTTTGTTAAAAACAAATACAGCATCGTGTACGATGTACATGTATCCATATCACCCCCCCCCCTTCCACGCTTTCCAGATAATCCAAACCACTCCCACGTTGACAAAAACAATAGCCACACCTACATAGTGCATATAAATATGTGGACTTTCCACAAGGCAATATGTAACCTTAACAATAATACATGTTGAGATCTTTGGGTGGGGAGGGGTCGTTGCTCATAATGAGCACTGGAGTAGGAAGAGGGGTGGCAGGGGGGTGGACTGTGAGACGGGTACGACTGTTGGTGTAAATTATGAAAGGTTCACTTGCAAATTGATATCTATTTTACAATTTTAATGTAGGCAAATACAAGTAGCAATCAAAATCTGAATTTGGTGGCAAGGGAAGGGGCGGGGCCTAGCTGGGAGGGGAGGACTAGACATCATTATTTTAACTTCATGTAATGGATGCACTTCAATCAGAGGACAATGAATATGGCCATTATTATTCATTGCGGCTTGCAAACACGTGATTTTTGGCAATGTGGCAATGATTTTACCGACAAAGCCAAGTTATTGGTGGGTGGTCACACCCCGGCCTAAACCCCAAGCAATGCCCCGAGGTGGGGGAAGGGGAGGCTGTGTAAAGGAAGTCTTTGTAATTTTTAAGTGTTTACTTGCAAATTGTTTATTTACATTTGTTTCGTTATGCAACATACAATATCTAAATTCAGTGGCAAAGCGGGAGTGGGCGGGGCCTAGCCAGGTGTGTGTGGGGGGACTACACTACCTACTATTCATCCACTGGTCTAAAAGTGATACACAGTGAGATTCTGTATGTGAAAATGTCTTAGATTCATGAACAATACCAATTAAACAAGGTATTACTGAAAACAATGGGGAAAAAAACTGAAAATACACTTTTTAAGGTTTTTGTGAAAATTACCATTTTTGGAGCGCTACTGCACAAAGGATATAACCCAAAATGTTCTCACCAGATATAAAAAGACCACTGTCTGAACTAACCATAGCCGAAGGGAAATTATTCTGAGTGCCCTGGCAAGTGCCATTTAAAGGGTTAAGTACAAAATGCAAATTTGCTAGTTGTGAAAACATGCTGTATTGCAGGGCAGATATTTCAGAAGTGTTTTTATTGTTTTCTTGTAAGGGTAAGGATAATTACTTTGTCGTGATATAGTTACTTTTGTGACATTACTTCGCAGCTTGGCTTGATGATCTTTGAAAAAAACGCACAAAATGAATTTTTGCAGCCTCAAAATTGCCACAAAATGGCCCAAAAGTCTATTTTCGTTACTTGTTCCCCAAGTTCTTTCATCCCACAAAGTATAAAACATTTGATTTTTTGAGCGTGGACACTTATATGAAGTATTTACACAAAATTACTCTTAAACACCGTCCTGCTGAATCCAGGTTCTGGTATTCTTAGCCTTTGGGTTGGTAGGTGTCGGGTCATATTTCCAGATACATGGCCATATACCTTTACCAATCTTGGTTAAACTTGACATGGTATATGTTCATATATTTATCTTTCTAAAAATGCCCTGAATCGTCATGAAAACCGACTACAGAGGGCCCTATACCCGGATCAATATAATTGGTTTTGTATGCTGGGAATCGTGGACGATATTGTTCTCTTTTGCTCTCTGGTATTTTTCATCAACGGTTTGAAAAGATGAACACGTACACACCCAAGTGTGTATTTGCCTGCAATCGGGGACTGCCTATTGTCCCTCTTTTGTACTTTCACTTTTTAGGGGACCTTCGGGAATTTGGGACCCTATTGTCCTCATTGCTCAACGGCCCCTATTGAATGCCGAAACAAACTCACCCACCCTCTTCAATTACTATACTCCCCAGGATAATGCTTTGTGCTTTCCTTTGTCCCTTTAATATAACACTCTTCCATAGACTAAGCACACGAACCTACTACAGAGGACCGTTTTGAACAAAAGACCCAACGCCTGAGGACTGAAAGGATCCTTTCTTCTCCCTTTGTGTGTCCGTCCTTGGGGGTTATGTAGAACGCGTACATGCACACCCACCCACCCAACCACCCACGGAAGGACAAGGCAGAAACAGTATGCCCCTTTGGCTTTGCCTGTCTATGCAACCTTCTACTTATTCTTCTCACAGGGTTTGGAAATTAAATGAACCACGTTGTTTAAAAAAGGTGAACCACGCTGTTGTAAAATTGATCAACGCTGTTTGCTAGTCCTTTTTGAAACACCCTACTCTTTGGTTAGTCTCCATTGCAAGCAGTGATAAATGTAAACCGTTTGTGAACTTTAGTGAGATAATAATTATTTGATCTGTGGCAGATCCGGTTGAAGGGGGTGGAGGGGGAGCCCCCCCCCCCCCCAGCAGAGACCGAAATGTTCTCAAATAAGGCCATTTGTTTAAAAAAGGTGAACCACGCTGTTGTAAAATTGATCAACGCTGTTTGCTAGTCCTTTTTGAAACACCCTACTCTTTGGTTAGTCTCCATTGCAAGCAGTGATAAATGTAAACCGTTTGTGAACTTTAGTGAGATAATAATTATTTGATCTGTGGCAGATCCGGTTGAAGGGGGGGGGGGGGGGGCCCCCCCCCCCCCCAGCAGAGACCGAAATGTTCTCAAATAAGGCCATTTGTTACTTGTGAGAGCCCTTCAGCCCCCCCCCCCCAGCACAGCCTCAGCCCCCCTCCAACCCTCTTTCCCGCAGAGCCTCAGCCGCCCCCCCCCCCACACACACACACACACAATAACAACTCTGGATCCATTTACATGTGTTACTTTGACTAATGTACCCCCCCCTCCCCGCTTATGTCCATCGCTGAGCTAAGAATATTCCCATCAATGCTTAGATTAGTAACATATCAGCACAGTTTTGTGATGTCAAAATCTTCAATAAATTAAGTAATTTCAATATTTTACCAAACTGTGGGTAAAAGTACCGGTATGGATCCAACAGGCTAGAATGAATCACATCCACATTTCTATTTTTGATTTTCCGTTTAGTTAACTGCCACTTAGACTGCAAACTCATAAAATCTCTACTTATTGAAAAATCCATGGTATAGCATGGCAATAGAGGGCGCTGTTGTAGCTTCCGTGTTAATTTGCAGAAGAAAAAAAAGGTTGACGCGCATGATTAAAATCGATGCGCGCGCTGACCAGAGACCGAGTATTTTTTTTTTGCCTCACTATTTTGTTTCTAAAGCTACTTGAATTAATCTTGGTTTGGGAATTTCTCATGTTTAGGGCTGATTTAGGTGATCTGGAACCAGTTTGTCAACTGTCGACTCCGGATTCAGACTGTCAGTAATGACAAGAAATTGACATTGACCCTGACGTCGATGCTCCGAGTCCTAGCCAGACTGCGAGGGGAACATGAACGGACCCATTGTAACGCGCCGCAGTCCCTTCGCAGTGGAGCGGCTGGTGTGGTCACCGGAGCTTTGCAGAGAATGGAATCTTTGTCCTTGAGTGAAAAGTCTGCCATGAATGCGAAGAATTCCCACAAAACGGTGTGTAGTGGTGTGAAAATGCATCACTGTGGAAAAATCCCGGGGGTCGTAGGCTTGAACACTATGTGGATACGATGTGTGAGTGTTGTAGCCTCGAATTACTGAGTGACCTACATGTACATGTAGTGGTGTCAAACGCCAAGCTCTGTCGTCCCACAAGCACATGTGAATCGACCTCTGATTCTGTTGCTTGCATGTGTCTCATAGACTGCCAAATGTATGTGGATTTTGCTGTGAGCAGCAGTAACTCTGGCTGGAGAAGTGCTCATCAAGAAGGCATTTCCGACAGTCAAATCCGGTTAATAGACCCGGTCGAAGTGGCAGAAATATCACGCTCGGAGTGTTGATTGGAGGGTGATTTTCCCGAAGAACGGCTTGAGGTATTAAACAGTTGTCTGTTTCATTTTTGCGATGTCCGCCATTGTACAAGCACAGCAAAACACAAGTTGTATGCGTTAATTCACACAATGTGCATTCTACGCATCACTAAAAAAAAACTAGGATGAGCTGTTGTGTTACCTGGTCCTTTGTGGGGCATGCAGTGGGCGCTATTCTTTTCAGCATGGTTCGTGGGCTTGCGCACTGATATACAATGGAGTGATGGAATAGTACAGATCCATCAGCTCCAGGTAAAAATCTGAAACTGTGCACTGTGAACTGATAATGTTCGCCTATTCCAAAGTATAACAAATCTATAAAAAAAAATTTTTTTTAAATACCTTCATAAAATAATGCTTTTGCAATCAGCAGCTTTGCAATATATAGTTCATATTTCACAATGGGAGCCTTATTTTCAAATCGCAAGTGTGCAGATAGGGTTTTTAGCCCTAACTCCGTAGGGGGTGTGCAAAATCGTATTGAATTTGGAGGATTCAGGACTGTTAGGGTTAATCACCAATTTGAATTTGTCTTTTCATAAAACAGGTCGTTTAACATACCAGTAATCTTACATACAGGTAAATGCAAATCAATAGCAACAATGAAACTTTTCACTCACAAAATATTTGAAAGGCAATAAATATGTGCAAACACTAGCAAGTGAAAATTAGTCCTCCTGTGGGATCTGGCACATTTCAACTTGGAAATTTGTCTTTAAATTCAAAATTAAGGGTGGCCTCATGATTTGACAACTTCATTCACAGCTGGAAACACGCACATGTTCCGGTAGAGTGTAGGGAAAACAAAAAAAATGAGATAGAATCAAATAGGGCTTTTAAACATTTTCTCCTAAAATGTGCATAATTTGTACAAAATGTAGAGACAGCAATAGAAAAATATACAATTGGAAGTAAACGGCACCCTGCATGTTCAGGCAATGTACCCTTACCTCTGATTTTGAAGCTTGTTAACTGTTTTGTAAAACTCTTTGCCAATTTGGTTCCCACACTGCCCGACTTGCACAAAAACAGAAGACATTCTCATGGATTAATAGCTTGACCTGCCAAATAAATATCATATTTTAGAAAATTAACAGTGAATAAAATGTTCATTAACTTGTTTTTGTAATATATTTTGTGCAAGTGCATCATCAAACGGCCATCGTGCTATGAGCCTGACTTTCGAAACCACCAATACAACTGCCGGACTTTGTGCGGTGCTGCTGTTAACTGCAAACCAATGACATGTTAGCTTTAAACTGCTTTGGGTCAAATGGGCAGACCCCTCAATAATATAATGGTTTGGTCTGGCAACAAGAACCAACTGCTGGGGTTGTTTTGTACGGTTACAGCCCGATAGTCTGAAGGTTTGATAGTCTGAAGGTTCTTTAGTCCGAAGGGCGCGGCCCGCATAATGCCAACCTCGTGCCCCGTGGGTACGATCTTGCAGCGCCATGTTGTTTCCCATCATGCCTTGCGCGATCGTTACCCCTGGAATTGTGTAATTTAAATATACGAAAATACGGTACATTATAATTAGGGCTGCAGTTTATCCGTTTAACGTGCCGACGCCATCTTTAAAATGTTAAAAGTTGTGATTTTGAAGAATCAATCCTTTCAAACACAACGTTTGGACGTTGTGTTAATTAGCAAAGATTTGTATTAAATGTACGTACCCCTTTCGTGCCTTTACAACCACAGATACAGGTGTGTTTTTTTAATAACGAAAAACGCGGCTGACATAATCCATATCGTAGGCCTACAGGCTTCGCGACTTTTGAATCATAATTTTTTTTTCGTACGTGACGTTACGTGCAAAGCTAAGCACGCGAGCGCGAGCGCATTATGGGCGCGCCTGGCGTGCAATCTTGGAAATGCCCGCGCAGTACGCTGTGAATAGAGTGTGATGGCCTAGCGGTTAAGAACACCGGACTCACGTTCAGGTGTTTCAGAGGCAACAGTGACGTGGGTTCAAGCCCGCCGGCGGACACTTGTGCTATAGTCCATCATTTGTAATTAGTGCATTTTGTTCGTTTGAAGCAACAAAAGTGTTCAAAATCTAATGAAGGATACTGAACAACTTTTTAGTGCTGATTTTGCTATTTGTTTTTAGTGCATTGCTTTTGTTGAGTCAAATAAAATAATGATGGTTATCATAAGAAGAAGGCTGGATACTGCTTTAAACAGATTTAGAAACAAATACTCCAGCACATGTACCAGAACAACTGGCAAAAGGAGGAGACTACATGTAGAACAAAAAATGGAATGAGACAAAGAGGGACTGGCAGCTAGTCTATACCCACTCTAGACAGCTATTCTGGGAAAACTCACACAAAATCATGCAATTTTGCACAAGAAAATCATGATAAAGACAGTTATCAGAACCTCTTACACATGTACATACTTTAAAAAGCTTAGACAAACATATTTCTTTCACAAATTGATTTTTGCAGTTTGCAACAGATACTTGGATGACTAGGAACCAGTCTAACATTTGCTGCTGCGGCGGCCATTTCCGTTGCAATTTTGACAAAACAGTTACACACAAATTCTGAGGGTTAGATTGGAAATGTCAGACGTTTAACATAACTTTTCCTTCGGTGGATCGATAAAGACATTGAAAATCAACATTTACATATATATTGTAAGTTCCGGAAAAACTCCATTTATTTCGAAGAACGTTTTTTCGTCAGCCGAACTCGCCGACTACGTGCAAGGACGTTCACGAAGCTATAAAAAACATAACTGCAGAATGACGTCATTGTCCTCTTAGTCACGTGAATTGACGTCATTGTCGCTCTATCTAGCGGCGTACGTTCAATCCAGCGACGTCGCTAGATCGTGGGCAGGTCCCCGACTAGACCCGTGAACGTGGCATTGTATACAACGCCACACGCTTCCCTCGGGTAAATACAAGCGAAAGCATTCTATCTTTTGATCCGCTACATATAACCATGTATAATTTTGCCCATAGGTGAATCACTTACCGGTACTTGTTGGGCTTCCTGTGAATTTACGCGAGTGTTGAATCTGTCATTGCCGAGAAATTTGATGTAAAGTAACGAATGTTTTGAAAATGATCAGAAAATCAGAGACAGGCATGACACTCTGGTACCCCAAGTTCCGAATGCGCAAAACGGTAGGAGTATCGCCAGTGGGTACCCGACTAACCGTCTTACATGGCAGGATGACCGTATTAAATACCATGTAAAATTCTGCTAAATCCACTTCGAAAGTCTGCTAAATCACCTAGTATAAAGCTCTACTGAGTGGAGCGTTGAATTACGGGTACCCCTCATACAATAGAGGGGTACCCGTAATGCAACGCTCCACTCAGTAGAGCTACCCAGTCCTACATGTATATTGTTGTTCCATTGTTCCACCCGATGTTTGTTTTAAGGATCTTTCAAAAAATGAAGGTTTTTCAAACCAAATGTGCCATATTTCTCTAATCTTTTTCATTTTTCCTTCATCTTCATAATTCTGCCGAAAAAAATATTCTGCTGATTTTCTGAATTCTGTACAACTCATTTTTGTAGCCGAAATTCGGCTAGAATGGTCACTCCATCTTAGTAACCACGGATCACAATAGAGTGTTTTTACTATTGACTGAAGCGTTAAGCGTGGCTATGTATATCCGCGTTAGCCGCGTTCACGGGTCTAGTCCCCGACTAGCTCTACTGAGTAGAGCGTTGAATTACGGGGTACCCGTAATTCAACGCTCCACTCAGTAGAGCTTGTCCCCGACCTGATTACAACGCGGCCGCCATTTTGAAATCGCATGGAGGACATTTTCGGAACGATATTTGTGGAAGATAATGACTGAAAGTCGTCTTTTGGCCAGATGGATGAAAATATTGGGACCAAAGTAGCTGGAGTTACCCAGCCCTGAGTTTTATCATTGGGTTGTCTATTAGGGCTGGAGCTAGTTTTTCTCGTAAACGATGGTATAGGCGAAAATGTTGAATTTTGCGTTTAGGCCTTTAGGGGAGCATTGGCGGTCTGGCCGTACTACAGAGCTTGCGATAGTACTGTTGACTGTACGGCCAGATGCAGACGGGGCTAGGCCCTACCAAAACTTGCAAATTTTCCCTCACCGTGTTTGCTAAAAGGTACCGTCTACATTTGAACATAAATCTTTAATGGTGCTCTGTCCATGAAAGTTCCATTGCCTGGTTCCCATTCTTCAGCTGCAAATGTAAAATGAAGTTGAAGGACGATATTTGAACCGCGAAATCTTAAAAACTTTTACGGGATCAAAATAAGCACAGCGCGTTAACAAAAATAAAACGGCACATGCACACCGTGTAACGTGAATGGCGCCCTCAATCGCCAATCAGTAGACTTAATTAATTGCCTCAGTGATTTGTGTTCTCAGTTCTCTAGTCTGGTTCCCAGACCAAAAGATTCCGACTATTCCTGATGAATCTTGGGGGTGCACACCGGTAAATCGATCCACCAAGCTCATGAATAACAGTTATACCCTCAAAATATTCTATATTAGAGAGTTCTGAGCGCCATAAAATTGGGGAATTGAAGAGATATGGTAATGAACCTCTGGCCCGGACTTGGGGCTTCCAATTCTGAGCATTTTGGATGCTATTAATTGGGCTCGAAAGTGGCGCTATTTTGCCATGCTGTGGAGGGATCGTTTTTCAAGATGGCTACTTTTCCGCTTTGGGGAAAATAGGGGTCGTCTTCTTTGCGTGAAAATATCTCGAAAAGTCAATGGTCAACCCACCAAAAAGTGAAAAGAAAATGAAAGATAACACATTGATCATCATTTTTCTGTGCAGCTTGAATACCTGTGAGAGTTTTGAGTATTTTTTAAATAATTTTGAAGTATGGGCATTTAGCACTAGTGTCTATGGGAGTTTATTTGCAGGTATGCATCCTTGGGCCGTGTCCGAAACGGGCTTCCAGAGCTACGGCTACGTCAATTGTCAGCGCGTCCCCTCGTATTTTCAATGGGCGCAGATCTAGACCTAGCTCTTGACAGTTGATTCAGATCTGCCCTAAGGTCCAACCTCGTCCCCAGGGTGTCGAGCAGTACGCGCCCACCACTACCTGCTCTCTCACCCTGGTATTGGATCATTTGTAGCCTCTGTCACAAAATAACTAAATACTGACGATGAGGGCGCTTCGCGGAAATTTGTCAATATGGCGACGAACCACGGACGGCCAGACCGGCGTGTAACGTAAACATGTAAGTCCAACGAAATGAATTTTAGACCTTTCAATCATATTCTTTTGAAGTTTTGTCAAGTGAACTGGTTTCAAGAGTAGTTCCGAGCCCAAGTACTCAACACTTAGGTGGGAATAGTGGGCATGTCATAAGCTTTCCAAGCTGCCGCGGCCCGCGGCCGGCAAAGAATTGCCGGCCCTGTCAAGTGTCATGCCCTGGTACAGTGGTGGTAGTGCAACTAAAATGCTGGTAGGCGGTAGTCACGTACATTTATTGCGCAGTGCAACATATTAACATGTTATATTAATTATTAACAGTCCATCATGTACGCGTGCAGAGCTGCAGAGAACAAAACCCACTTAATTAGAAAGTGAATATGTATGGATGTGTTTTACTTGTTGACAGAATGGAGGCTTCTGATGACATGAAATGCCACTGGAACTGCTGCCAAGCACTGTGCACGAACAACTACAAAACCAGACCATCAGTGAAGGCCTACCGGGTTCCTCCAGACATCCATATTCAAAAGCAATATGCTAGTGCTCTACGTACAGATGATGTCAACTGGAGTAAGGCATACTGCTGTGCTTCCCACTGGACTGGAGGACAGAGGGTCTCACATGATCATATACCAGACATTGCTGTTCCAGATAACGTGATTAATGCTTTGGAAGATAGGCTGGCAAAAACACCCCGAAAAGATAGGAAAAAGAAAATTGAGGCCAAACTTCTAAGAGCAAAACGACTGAGAAAACTGCCTGCTACTCCCAGACCAGCGCCAATCGATCGTAGCAACCAAGCGACTGTTGCACCAGTAAAATGCAAATCAAGACTGGAAAGAAAGCTTTTCAGTGAAAATGAAAAACTGAAGTCAAGGATTTCTGACATTGAGCAATTGGAAAGGGAAAAGCATCAGCTGGAGCAGAAATTGCAAGAACAAAAAACAGTTCAAGAATCCATTTGTGAAAATGAGTACCACACTATTCAAGACAATATCCCAAATGAAAAATGCAACATTGAACGGAAGGTACATGTATCGTATAAGACATTATCTGAAAATAAAATCAAATTCTCAGAAATGACTGGACTAACTGTAGAAGAATTTGATACTTTGTACAGAGTTTTAGAGCCATACTCAAGTGCGATTGTTTATCCTGGGTGTTTCTCTTTAAACCGCAGGTTAGATAAGCAAAATGAACTATTGTGCTTGCTTACTATATGGAGACAAGGCATGACACAAAATGTTGCATCATACTTGTTTGGGTTCTCGGAAAAAACTGTAAGTCGCATAGTTGAGGCATGGACATTATTTATCCCCGCAGTTTTGGATCAGATTGATTTGTGCCCTTCAAAAGACTTCATTCAGTCACAAATGCCAAAGGTATTTAAAGGGGCAGGGTATGGAGACACGTCATTGATACTTGATTGCACCGAATTTAAGCATGAAAACTTTAGTGATTATCAGCTGAATGGTATGAATTTTTCAGACTACAAAAATGCAGCCACATGCAAATCGCTTGTTGCAATTACTGCAAATGGTTCAGGCACTTTTTTTAGTAACTGTTACCCAGGTTCAATAACTGACTCAATGTTAACAGAAATTGAAGAAAAAGTCATGAAACCAGTTTATGAAGGCAGTACTGTACTTACTGACAAGGGGTTCAACATTTTTGACCTGTGCATAAAAAAAGGTGCCGTTCTCAACAAACCCCCACTTAATTCTAAGGATCAGTTTGATCAGTTTGAGTGTCATCAAAACTTTGATATTGCATCACTGCGGATTCACGTTGAACGTTTTATTGGCCAAGTAAGACGCTGGGAAATTCTGAACAAAAAATGGCCAATCACAAAACTGGACTTGTTGTCACACACTTGGAAAGGTATTTGCCTTATGTTTACATTGCTAAGGAAGCCTGTTGGACCAAAAGTTTGAATTTTCGGTAAGATTTCCATATACAGACAGTGACTGCTGTGACTTAACCCTCGGAAAGCAAAGACATGGCCTAAAAAGATTAAGTTAGTAGAGGAAATATTGAAGCATGTACTAAGAAAACACTTTTTTAGACCTTTCTCATGGGGTTTGTGCACAGGGTGTCAAGCATTATCTGTATATGGAAATCTTTCTGAACTTTCTTGGGAATAACGTGCTGAATAATGAACAGACAAAACATGGCGACTGTATTTTTTGCATTTTATTTTCAGAAATGCTCAAATTTCCTTTCGCAGCAATGAATCTTTGTATTCATAAATAAATAAAACCTGTTTGGATTCAAGCTAGGTCTAATCTGTCAGTGTGAGTCTTGATTTTCTTAATATCTGCCTGAAAATGTTGAAGTGTGTCACACAACAGGTCAGATCATGGTGTGGCAGTTGCTTGCAGTTGTACTCGCTTACATGTAGATCCTAGCTGATTAGTCCATGATCTGAATGCCTTGGTGTTAGAGAACTCTGCATTTTGACCAATAAGAGCACTCCCAATTTTCCTGAGGACTTCAGTTTCTCTCAAATCCCAGTTTTCTACTTTTGTTTTCTGCACAATACTTCTGAGAATAATTTCTACAACTTTCCACCATGTGTGATTCCGTTTAATGTAAAAGTAGTGAGCAAGTTGTTGTTCTGGCAAGAAGGACATAAGAATAGCTTCAGTTCTACCCGTGCAATGCAGCTGGGTTTGCACCTGGGCAAAGTGAGAGCCGTCAAGCTTTTCCAAGGGGCTGTCACTTCCTGCTACTCTGGTCTTGATTTCTAGTAGCCAGCTTCCAGGTAGAATTCTGTCTGGGCTTGCTGCAAACATCGTGTTCTCGTATCGGTAAATACCCACTTTGTAAGCAGGAATTCCTAATGAGAGAGACAAAATTTTAATTAATATTTTTAATTTACTTATAAATGGACAACAGTGCATTACATGTCTTGCATGTCTTAAAACCACACATACTTTACACATACCTAGTGTGGACATTGCTTTGTTTCCTTGTGGTTAAGACATTTTCAAAATGCTCTTATTTTAACAACTAAGTGTCCCTAAATAAATAATCTCCAGTTTATGACAGATAAACAGGGGTTGCAATTCACTACTTTGGGAGATAATTTAGGAAATCTATTTTGTGATAAATACATGTACAGTGTATGTGTGGATGTGTGCTTGTCCAAGCATTTTACACTCCAGCTAAGTGTGGGTGGACAAACTTTTGTTTGCTGTTCAACACTTGGTACGCAACACCGACCCACAGAAGTTAGTTTAGCACACCATAAGGCAAATGAGAGGGAGAGGGATGGGGGGGGGGAGGGTTTGCACCCCCACCCAAAATTTGAGCATTTTTTTTTCAGTGAAAATGCCTGGGATTATTTACAACAATGTATCTTTACCTGAGATACGCACCCCCTCATTAAAATATCCTGCGTACAAGCCTGATGAGGTAAATGTACCAGTAACTAATGCAAACATACCAGTTTCTTGGGTGAAATGTTCAGCTGCTTTGTCTTCATATTGCTGTCCTCGCTTAAAACTGGGAAGACTGGCCATACTCTTCTTTTTCTTGAGATCTTCTTGGGTCTCTTGGTCCATCACTTCTCTGAGCATCTGCTCCTGACACTTTGAACCACGGAGCCCCACGAGTGCTGGCACCTTACTTGCTGTTACCATTTTCTTTCTCAGTTGATACCACTCTGGACTGTTCTGTGCAACTGTAGCATGTCCCTTCTCAGAATACAGCGTGGGGGACACATGTTGTGGGATTTGGCCCAATTCCTCTCCAGCAGCTTTCACAGAGCAGTACAGTCCAGATGAGGGTACTTGTGAGCTTGCAGCATTTGAAGTTACAGGCTGTGTGTTAGAAGATGAAGGAAAAGCCTGCTGGGAACCATGTGATGGCACCTGGTAATTGTGCTCAGTAGCATCACTGTTACCTGTATTCAAGGAAAATGACAGTGTGTTCAGCAGTAGTGCAGAGGTTTTCATAACAGAAATGAGGCCATGTCAAAAACAAACTGTGACAGGCTGTGTTAGAACATACAGAAAAAAGAACATGGTCTGCAAGGAAAAACACGAAAAATAACAGTATGTGACATGCACATGCACATTTTACAAAGACAAGTGTTGTTTGATTTCAAATTGAGCAAAGACATCTTGGCCAAATCATATTTTCAACCCGGGCCTCCGTATTAATGTAGAGGTACCAGTGTTCCACAACCGAGCCATCCAGCCAAAAAAGTTGTGATTTTGTCGAAATGTCCTTGCTCAATTTTTAATTAAGTTTAAATACACTCAGTCAGTTTCCTTTGTTTCCAGATTGTTTTGCTGATAAAAACAACAGGGGATGCACTACGTTTTGGCTGTTTAAATGAAAGGCTTAACTGTAATGAAAGATTAGCCTTCAACTTTAAGAGCACTCCTTTATAACAAAGAGAAACAAAGCAATAAATGCAATCTTTCACAATTCAAGACAATGAAATTTTGCCCTCAAGAGCATTTCACAAATAAAATAAACAAATTGGTTAACACAATTTATCTTCAAGCAAACTTGAATCCTCGATTCTGATTGGTTGATCCATAGTAACAAGGAGTGTGATAAAAACTTATATCACACGGCCCATATCACACCCTGCGTATTACGCTGTTGTAACTCCGCAATAAGCAAACGCCGGTAACTGTATTTTGACAAGCGAACGTGTTTGACACTTTTTTTTATCTGTGTACAGCGGTGTGTCATCCATCTTTAGTGCGCGTAAAGTTTGCTTGAAGATAAATTTGATATCACATGCGCGCTCGTGGAATACGGAAAAATATAGCGCTTCTGCGTCCCATATATATGGGACGCAGAAGCGCTATATTTTTCCGTATTCTACTCGCGCTTGTGTGATAACTAATAATTTGCTAACCTAATAACCTGAACAACATAATCTTGGGAACTTGGAATTTAACAAAACACATGTGCAGTGTGCATGCATATAAATGTGCAGTATAACATGAGAAACACATCAGAACTTTGTAATACAAAAATTGATGAATCGTTGCAAACTATTACCACTAATACTACTAGATGAGGCATAGCAGTGATCTTGTAGGGCTTTGCTCCAGTATCTGTTCATTAGTAATCTGCAAACCTGACTTTCTCTAGAGGTAGACTGAGATAGCACATTAAGGGCATGCTTTTCAACACTTACACTGGCATCTGCAACCTTGGTGACATTTCTCACAACTTTCTCATACCTAGAAGCAATATTCCTTTTCCCGTCTCGTTTTCTGTATTGCCTTGGAGCTCTTAACGAAAGATTTTCAATTGGCTTCATTTGATGAGATGGAAATCTTTTATTTGTTCCTGTTCCCTTCCTATGCCATTGCTGCAATTTACTTGTACACACAATCTCTACGAGCATAGGCTTTCCTTGGCCAACATCCCTTAGAAGGTACAGTGTGCAAATCACATGGCAACACAATCCAGAAACTCCTACTGGGCATGTACATTTTGCCCTAACACATTGTCTATCAGCTGGGAAAAATATGTGTACTTGGGCTTCTCCACTGTAACTTCTTCTCACCTGACTCCGAACGTATGTTCCCATGTGATCATCTCCTGTATTGACATCTAAAGCTTTGGGAGGGCACATAACTTTACGAGAGTAGTACATTCTCGATCCTTTAAGTCGCTGAGCTTTTATTCCACGGAAATTTTTCAAGTGGTCGGCTATGACTTGATCTGAAACTCTAACAAGTGGAAATTTATCGAGATCAAGTGTCTGCCAGTTTTCAGATGAGTGTGGTAAATCCCAGTCCAGACTTGGAAACTTGACGTCGGCCCCGGCATGCCCGGATGATTTCTTTCGACTTTCGTGTTTTCTTAATTTGTTTGCCAGAACAGGGTTGTTTTCTATAGTATGCAGTCTTGTTGTCAGTTCGTCCTTGCAACCACCAACTGGGGCTCCGTAGGTCCCCAGAACTTGCTTCGTATTTGGAACTGTTTCGCTCAACATGTTCATGTCTTCTGCAGACCCGCTTGCAATGGTGACCATGGCCGCCGCCATCTTGACAATTTTCCGCGCCGTGACCCCTGTGAAAGGTCATGACAGAGGGTACATGCAAGATTTTTGCACACGTATGCAAATGAGGAACAGTCTGGTGCCTGGATATGCGTTACACATTAGCGTTTGTTTTTGTATGCGGTGTCTGGGGTAAAAACAGAGTCGATTCGTAGCAGCGCGAGCACGGCGTGAGTTACGAAAACACGATTTTTGAAATCAAACTGTTACGATCTTATCGAGACAACATGCAGTATCATATTTCATATTAATATGAGCAAATTGGAAAGGAAATTAGTATTTTCGAGAAGGCGTGGACGAATGACCGCGAAAACACGTACTGCACGTGCACCAAGTACACGATAAAAATCCATTACTAGCCAATTGCGGTATCCAATCAGGATACAGGAAGAAAGTTTCCTATCCAGGGTTTACTATTGGAAACACGGTTGGAAATAAAGTAAGCACTGGGGACGAGGTTGCCTCAGGTCCGGTAGCCTCAATGTATTACAATTTACGTCACGTGACTAAAACGGGAGGAATTCCTCCTTTTTTCCGAAGTTTGCCGAAGTCGTTTCGTCGACAATCGGATAGCGCCCGAGTATTTCCGAGTATATAATATAGGTTTAATTTACTGCTAATTGCTTATTAATTTTATTTTAAATGAGTTGATAATTAATATTCATTGTTTTCATTTAGAAAACTTGAAATTCAACTAGACTCCAGGGGCGCGTGCTCGTTCCTTACACTAACGCGCAAGGCATGATGGGAAACAACATGGCGCTGCAAGATCGTACCCACGGGGCACGAGGTTGGGGAAGAAGGGCCGGTGTACGGTTTTATGCAACCTCGTTGCAGACATATAGTCTTTTAATCAACTTGAACGTTACAGGGAAAATATCAGACTTTATTCAGGGGATGTTTTGGTCAAACATTAACTTTGAATAAAAAAGTTCCGATCATTATAAAAACCACTTCCCGCATACCGCGATAAAACGGAAAGTCCACCTCCGTTCGCACACTCCGAGCATGTCTATTTATATCAATTTGAAAAGGAAGAGTTATACAACACAAAAGACAGGACGTTCGGGAAGGTTAGTGAGCAATCTCTATTCCGAACGAGAAACGTGATAATTACCGCGATAATAGGGCAACCCATCCTACTGGTAGGCCAACTTAGAGGAAAAAAGAAAGAAAAAAAATCACTAAAGAAAAGAAAATTGTTGACAGCAAAATAGCAACAATTCTAGCAACTTTTTTGTGCTGAAATAGCTGTAGCATTGAGCTTTCTGCCCGCAACGCAATCAGTTTTGCTCATGAAGATGGATTTGCTCATTTTTATTAGCACGACCGGTCGATGACAAGTTACTGTCAACAGTCCTTTGCCCTTACCACTTATACATTTATACACGGAAATCCGTGTAATGTATGCAAATTATATGCATGACGTCAAAAGTCTGAATCCAGCCTCTTTAATTCAAAATCACAACGGTAATGTTTGCCTGCAATATGAAGCCCGTATGTATGAAGCCCGGGAAGGGACAGGGTGGAATTTTTTTGGGGAATTTGCTAATTCGTTCGCACGAATTGCTAATTCGTTCCCACGAATTGCTAATTCGTTCGCACGAATTACTAATTCGTTCGCACGAATTGCTATTTCGTTCCCACGAATTACTAATTCGTTCCCATGAATTGCTATTTCGTTCGCACGAATTACCAACTCATTCCCACGAATTACTAACGCGTTCCCGGATCCACGAGTTAAGCTCGGTTCATACTCGGCGCGAAAGCGAACGCGACTTTGTGACGTCATGGCAAGTATTCGCGCTGCGAATTCGTAAAAGTTGAACACATTTCAACTCGGGCGAATTTCGCAGCGAATGCTTCGTGGCGTCAAATTCGCTTTCTTCATCCATTCTTCCGTCAGAAAGTACATTTCTTTTCTATTTTTTACCTCATGTGAACTGCGACGATTCATTGGACAAAAGGAAAATGACAACAATTTTAGGTTTGCTTTGGTGAACATTGGGATCGGTCGTGAGCGAACCCTTCTATATTATAATTCCATTAATAACATTATTCACGGTATCGTTTTAAACATTTCTTCTAAAAGATCTTCTGAACAATATTTAATATTCTTCAATATGGTAATTCATTATTTAAATTATGCGTAATAGCATTTTAACGGTTCCACGAAATCTTCGAGAAAAAGCATTCTATTAGATAAACGAATCGAAGTAACAAGTATTTCTTGTACATCGGATTATTTTCTCCATGTATGCTTCTTCTTCTTTTTTACTTGCAAGACTGAAATAAATGTTTAATTTAATTTAATTAATTTAATTTTCTATTACTCAGTATTCAATCAGTCTTTTTGATACTTAAAAGTAAGACTTGAAAATGTTTCCAACCGCAAATCGGTTTTAAGCCGGAAAAGAGGCTTGTGTCTTAAATGCCCAGGTTCCTAGTAGCAAACAAATTAGACCTGTTGTCTAACTGAAAATATACGTTCCTGGCGCTCTCCGTTTTCCACCTGCCCTGTTTGGATATCAGGAATGGAGGAACGTTTGCATTGAAGGCAGCAGATGCCCCACCTGATCTCAAGCTGTGAAGACCATAAGTGGCAACATCGGGGACGATGGTTCGTAGAGCGTCCAGTACTATCTCGCGTGTGCGTGTATAGCTGAGTGGTTTGGTGGACGATGTAAGGCCTTTCTTGGTGGCAACAAGTCTGCGAAGCACCGGTAAGGTTGAGTTGTTGGAATCACCTGGAGCCGAAAAATACCGTTCGGCCACGAGCACTGGGCTAGTCGGCTTGAAAGTTCTGGCGATCGCGACATCTGTCCCTTGCCTAAATTGGTCAGACTTGGATTTGCAAAGGTGTATGGTAAGACGGTCTGAAGATATTGTACAGTCATTTCTGCTAATGTTTCTTATGTCATCGAAGCGAAGGAATCCGGCGTAAGAAATGAAAAAAAAAAAATAGGATGCGCAGATCAGCCAGTGTTGCCGAGGAGTGACCGTGGTTGATATGCAGCTTTGTCAGAATTTCTGGTGTGATTGGGTCTTTCCGGATGGTCGGTGAAGAGTTATGCCTTTTAAAGCCTTGCAGTGCCATTTTGACAATGCTGTTGTCTGTTGGTGAGGGTAGACCAGCCAAACTGTGCACCCATTTGACTGCTGCTGCAGCGAGTTCGGCGGTGGACTTGGATCCGGTGGATGACAGATGCGATATGTAGAGTGAAAATTGGAAGGGGTTGACCGGGAACTTGGTAATCTCTGGTTTTGATGAAGCCCAGGTCTTCCACTTTGTCCATGAAGCCTTGTACTTGGTCGTGGTGGATTCGGCCTTTGCTGACATCAAGAGAGACGGCAGTGTGCTGTTTGCTAGTTCACGGACTCAGTCGCGGAGGGTAGATGTATAGTTGTTTCATATTTCTGTAGAGGAAAAGTGAAAAAGACCACCCAACAGTACGGGTAACAATGACAACAAATTCGTCTGTTTATATAAACATATGTTCCTGCAAAAATGGAACGTTAACAATTTCAAAGAGAAACATTTCTTCAGTGCCTGGATTTAAAGCGACAAATTGTGCAAATAGCAAATCGGCATTTTTTTGCAACAAATAGCCGAATCGAAGAATAAAGTCATGTTGAGTTCTGTTAGACTATTTAATGAGTATTATTTATGTATTGAATTTATTTGTTGATAGAAATATTTTTGATTGAGGAGTGTTATCGGTTCGATGCCGAGTGTCGGCGTAACAGGTTTTGGCCTGCTACTCGGTGGCCACGAAAAAAAACCTGTGGGGGAAACGTGGGTGCAACCCGGACCCTCGGCGGAGGTGCACTCCCCTGAACCGATTTCGTTTAGTAATTGAGTTAATTGTAATGGCTTGGGAAGGGTGGGCAATTAGCATATCGTACAAAAAACGAAAAGAAATTCCACTTCGCATTCGCATTCGCGTGAAGTATGAACCGGGCTTTATAGATGTATGGGGGACCACCCCCCACCCCCCAGAACTAACTTTCACCAATTTTTTTTGGGGTGCCTTTAAGGGTCCTAAAATATGAAGCCCGGGAAGGGACTGGGTGGATTTTGTTTTTGCTCGCACGAATTGCTAATTCGTGCGCACGAATTACTAATTCGTGCGCACGACTTGCTAACTCATTCCCACGAATTGCTAATTCGTTCCCACGAAATTGCTAATTCATTCCCACGAATTACCAACTCGTTCCCACGAATTACTAACGCGTTCCCGGATGCACGAGTTAGCAACTCGTTCCCACAAATTGGGAAATCGTGCGAACGAAATAGCAATTCGTGGGAAAGAGCAATTCGTGCGAACGAAATAGCAATTCGTGCGAACGAAACAGCTATTTCGTTCGCACGAATTGCTAATTCGTTCGCAGGCTGTTTCGTTCGCACGAATTACTGTTTCGTTCGCACGAATTACTAATTCGTTCGCACGAATTGCTATTTCGTTCGCACGAAGTGCTAATTCGTTCGCAAGAAGTGCTAATTCGTTCGCAAGAATTCCTAATTCGTTCGAACGAATTCCTAATTCGTTCGAACGAATTCCTAATTCGTTCGCACGAATTCCCAATTCGTTCGCACGAATTACCAACTCGTTCCCACGAATTACGAACACGTTCCTGGATCCACGAGTTCGATGTATGGGGGACCCCTGTGCACCCCCCAGAACTAATTTTCACCAATTCTTTTGGTGGCTTTTAGGGTCTTCATTTTTTTTTTGGGGGGGGTTGCCTTTTAGACCATATTTGTTCCCATCCTTGCCGCCAGCCATCTTGAATTTGAAGCATGATAGCAAAAAATGGGATACCAGAAATAAAATCTGTGAGGGTCAAAAACATAATTAACAATTTTATTGATGCTTTTATCAAGCTATTTGACTTATATAGGTTTTCCTAGCAAACTTCACCAATCTTTCATTCAATTTAACTTGTCATTCGACAATCAAAAAGAATCATTCGATTTCACTATCCGAGCAATCTTTCGCTTTTTAGCTTCACTCGTCCCTGTAAAAGGTGCATTAAACGTATCGCGTTGTTCAATCAATTTACATTTTAGCATGTTTTATCAATCTTATTTTAAAAACCTATCAAAATGCTTAATATCATAGGAATCCCCATTAAATAAACAACAACTTGATTTTTCAATCAGGTTTTTACCACTCATAATCAAAAAGTTACGACCCCCGACCTTCGCACTGTCCAGGCGCGCGCCGGGCAAACACCGCGATGCGACCAGACAATGCCAGACGGCCCGCCATTACGCACGGGCAAAGCATGTACATGTAGTTCCAATCCCGCTCCACACAACGGTATAATGTCCACGCATTATCACTGTTAATACCGCAGTACCAAAGTCTGGCAATGGTCAATCCCGCTCCAAACAACACGGCAACACGGAACATGCGTGCATGATATAACTCAGTTCATCAAAATGACCATGAATTCTCGGATCATCCGATTTGAATCCAATGGCTTCGAAGAATTTCAAGATCATGGCAAGAGGTAGGGAGTCCAGAGGTTTTGGCCGTATATCTGTAAACACGCAAAATTAGTCAATTTCAAACCGTGCTTATACATGTAATAAGTATCAACATGGCTCTAAAAATACAAAAAAGTATCCTGGTACCACGAAGAATACTGACTCCTATTATTAAAACATTCATTCAGAACTTTGCATTCATTTGGATGGAAAAACGATTTCTGAAATCGCGCTTTCCATATCGACCATTTGTGCCAAACATTACCGTGTGAGCCGGAACTTTCATTTAAATCACCGTGTAAAACTAAAATCTACTTGATAAATCGTAACTGTTTTTATCATATCTTTATGAAAAAAATGGTACGGACTAGTACACTCGATCGTACCGAGAAAGTTCAGACTTTTACTGAAACAGTGGCCTATAAAAAGAAATGATTAAGCTTGCTGCACCTGGCCGCAAATCATTTTTAAAGGTCGGGGTACAGATCGAGGCGAAACGAGACAATTTTGTACAACACTGCAACCAGACTAGTCTACTACCACATGTTATTGTACGCAGATGGGATTGGTGCCAGACTTATGTAGTCTGGCACGCGGTAACAGTTATAACGCTTGCACGCACGTGGAAAGCTGAAGCGCAGGCTAGGCGAAGATGCTACGTACGTGAGTACGTTCAATGCAACCATTTCCAGTTCATTCGTGCGTACATTGTATATGCGTTCGTTTCACGGAACCCACTGCGGCAGACTCTCGAGGGTTTGATACGGTAAAAAAATAAAATTAATTAGAATAGAAAACACATCAAAATGGGCGGCCTCGACCGATTCGCCGAGGCCGAAGGCTCCGAGGCCAAGGCCGAGGCCTTGCACCTCCGAGGCCGAGGCCAAGGCCACGAAAATCGGCCTCGAGGCCGAGGCCGGCCTCGAGACCTCCAACACTGGGAATTAATACCTATTCCCTATTTCCCTCTATCGTAATTTGCGGTTTTCTAATGTTTGCAGTATACGTAAAGTCTAAATAAAAATAAGGTTTCTAACTTGGGCATAATGGGTCTACAGTGTTCTTGAGGGAACATGAAATAAAATTTGATTGCATATTTTTTTGCTGAAATCAATAAAGGATGATGTTCTTAACAATATTTTGTGTATTGTGGTGTTTATTTTCTGGGATAAATGGGGGGAAATAATTTGTGAACATGTTTACTCAAACTACTCCGCCCCACGAAGGGAAGCTTCATTAACATAAAACTTCGCGAGGGATATGACGCAAATCAAGGCATAGACTTGCCGCGCTGCGGGGAGGGGGGGGGGGGTACCGGCATTGCGTGCGTGCAGTACATGCGTCGCGACAAAAGTTTCTCTGGTCTTTCGTTCGGAATCGAGGACAAATAACACCAATTTTCGGCCTTGCCGACAAGGTGTGTGACTGCTGTGTGTAGCAAAACTACCAAGGATGGAGTAAGCCTTCATTTGTTTCCGGTTGAGCCGAAATATCGGAGCATCTGGAGAGCCAAAGTGAAGGTTAATAACAGAGCAAAGTGGTCCGGGCCCTGTGAGTTCGCGGCCCTCTGCAGCGACCACTTTGAGCCATCGTGCTTTGATGCTGGTCTGTACAGCAACTTTGGCATGCCCCTAAAAAAATATCGAGTCGGTGTCTGAATCATTAGAACTCTCTGATTCGAATCGGACGAATCTGTACCATTTTCATCGGATTCACTAAGGAAAGAAGAGGAATAGTCTTCGGAACTTTCACGGTCATGATGGTCGTCCATGATGTTTCATTCAACAACGGTGGCACGTCGGTGTGTGCAGCCAGTTGAGGGCACCCTGAGTGGTCAGACGTGTTTTCGAGATCGTCTTAGATTCGTACCACAAAATTCAAGATTGGAGGAGAGAAGAGGACCAAAAAGGTTGGTGAGGTGTAGTATTAGTGCTTAGCCTAGACCCCATATTCTAATAATGGCTCGTACATCGAGGATGGCCTCTGGAACTGCTGAAAAAAATCAGGTGGCCATCATGGCCGGCCATGGCAAGTCAAGAAATCCAAGATGGCGGTCGATGTAAACAATGCTACCGCCAGTACCGGTGGGAGTCCCGAGAGCCACGCATTTAAGAATGATAGTGAGTCTGATCCTCAAAATAAACCAAAGACCACTCAGGCAGAAGGTAACATAGCAAGTTGTCTACATATTGCATGTCAAAAAGACATTGTTGAAGATGAAAATGCCATACAGTGTAACAAGTGTGGAAGATGGATTCATCAAGTTTGTTCAGGCTTCAACATGACAGACTTCAAGACATTGACAAAAAAGAACAAGGACAACCTCCTATGGATCTGTGACGCGTGCCTCCCTATGGTCACATGTTTCCTACAAGATAGATCACCTATGATGTCACCAAGATCAAGACAAAGCAGTACGGACATAGTAAATCAAAACTTGGATGCAGTGATTGAGGATTTCATGCGACTTGAGAAAGCCATGGTCACCAAAGAAAACAGAATGGAAGACCTGATTGAAGAGAAAGTGGATAAGTATTTGAACGAACAAAAACAGAAGGAAGATAGACAGAGTAATCTAATATTCCATAACATTCCAGAGTCCAAAAGTGATGACATAGATGACCGAAAGTCACATGATGTGGATCAAGTTAAAAATATCCTGGGTGACCTTGAGCTAGATTACACCGAGGTATTGCAACCAACCCGGCTAGGCAAGAGAGTGACTACCGCAGAAGGACGAGGAAAACCTAGATTGCTGAGAGTTACAGTCAGTAATGGAAAAGTGAAGAAACTAGCACTAACTAAGGCCAGAAAACTGAAGACAAGTGATAATAAGTCATGGAACAAAGTATTCATTACTCCAGATTTGACGTACAAAGAGAGGGAGGAGAACAGGAAATTACGTGCAGAGTTGGCTACCAGAAGAGAAAGGGGAGAGAATGATATCGTTATCCGCAATGGAAGAATTGTGAGGAGTGACCAATCCTTTCGTGGGCAGCCATCTGAAAGACGGAGAGACATCACACCGTCTGCGGAAGATTAATCAGCAATCAAGTCATCATGAGGAATGCACATACAAAAAGAGCACCATTGCACCTATTGCACGGACCTGCACTACAGTACCTAAAAGCCATAGGTCTGATTCAATTGCTGATGCAAAGAAGCACAGCAATAACAAAGAGCACACAACGGAGTCCAATAGAAGTAGACCCAAGGATGCTACCAGGAGTAGACCAATCCCAGATGTCACATCAAGCAGAGGTGACAGGTCTAAAGGCCTTCGAGAAAAGACAGCCCACAGCACATTCCATATCAAGGTAAGAAATGCACATAGCACCATGCACGATACACTTGATGAGGCAACGCAGCCTGAAAGTACAGGTACCAAAGAGCCTGAAAGCACAGCTAGGCGGTAAGGAGGATATACAAGACGTATGGCATAGGATGTTATTACACAAATGCCAATAGTGTAATAAACAAAAGACATGAACTAGAAGCAAATATTGAGATCTACCAACCAAAGGTCATATGAATTGTAGAGTCGTGCTGCAATAGCAGCATACTAGATAGTGAAATAACATTTGAAGGACACAATCTGTTCAGGAAAGATAAAGAAGTCAAATCAAATCCCTTGATGCGGCACAGTGTTACAAATTGGAAGAGATTGAGATGAAAACATCGATATGGTGCGAGGTAAAGCTCAGTGAAAAGGAGAATCTGCTAGTGGGGTTAGTGAGAAGCCCAAACAGTACCAACCAAAACAATGAAGCATTGAGGCAACAGCTACTGATGATGGAATCCATCCCTCATATTACTCACAAGCTAGTCTTTGGAGACTTTAACTATCCAGGAATAAACTGGACCACTAACACCGTCAATGCCGGGATTAACTCCGAACCACAGCTATTCATGGACACAACGCAAGATCTGTTGCTGGTTCAACACGTAGAAGATGCCACAAGAAGCCGAGTAGGTCAAAAATCGTCACTACTGGACCTTGTATTCAGCAATGACGAAAACTCCATCGATAGTGTTACACATGCAGCAGCAGTGGGCAGAAGTGACCATGACAGTTTACTTTTGACATATATTTGCCACTCTGACACAATCTGCTCAAGTTGAGAAAGACTGAACTATGCCAAAGGTGATTACATAACAATCAAGAGAAATTTGACCAATATAGACTGGGATTCCAAGCTAGAAGCATCAGATTGCGAAGGAGCATGGCATATTTTTAAGGAGGAATATCATAGCACAGTAAAAAAAATGTGTCCCAACAAGAAAGCCTAGGAATAGAAACAAGCTACTATGGATGAAAGCAAATGTGAAGAAATCGGTAAAGAAGAAACACAAACTATACATGAAGTATAGGATGACTCAACGGTACAAAGACTACAAAGAAGATAGTGGAAAAAGCCCAGGCTGCCTATGAAGGAAAGCTAATGAAAGAATTCAAGGAGAAGCCGAAGCAACTGTTCAACTATGTAAGAGCTAAACAAAAAGTTAAAGTTGGAATTTCCAGACTGGAAGGAGAGGACGGAGAATTAACGGAGACAGAGGAAGAGGCAGCGAATGTCTTGAATAGGTTCTTTGAATATGTATTTACCTATGAACCAGATGGAGATGTTCCAGGGCTAGAACCAAGGAATGGGGAAACAGATCTAACCGACCTTGAGTTTACCACCGATGACGTCAAGGAACAGATGAAAAGGCTGAAGCATGACAAATCACCTGGCATAGACGGTATCCATCCTTGCGTCTTGAACCTGTGTGCCGAAGAGATGGCCAAAGTCCTGTTCATCATATTGTAACGGTGGTGCCGGGCCGCCGGCAGAGGGCGCCAGCACGGACCCACGGTGCAACCGTAGCGTTGGGACCCCTGCTGCTGGGCCAGGGAGACCCGTTGCCAGACTGCGCCGACTCAGTAGTGTGACTTTTATATAGCGTCCTTTTTCGTTGTGAGTTGTATAAAGTGAGAGCCTCGTGTAAAGAAAGTGGAAAGAATAAATGGCCGGAGAGCCCCGAAACCCTGAAGAATAGTGTCTGTGGTTTCCTTCGTCTGGCGTGTGAGAACCCTAGATTCGTTCTACTTTACAATATACCGAAAGTCCCTAGATGAAGGAAGATTACCTAAGGTGTGGAAGACAGCCAGGGTGGTCCCCATCTTTAAGGAAGGATCAAAAAATCACCGGGGAACTACAGGCCTATTTGTCTAACGTCTATCCCATGCAAAATAATGGAAGTAATTGTCCGAAAAGCAATCTTGAAGCATGTTGAGGAGCTTGATCTGCTGTCCAGAGACCACCATGGATTCATGAAGGGCCGATCTTGCCTAACTAACTTGCTGGAGACCCTTGAGGAAGTGACAAGCATGATAGATGAAGGAGGTGGTGTCGACATGGTGTACCTTGATTACTCCCAAGGCATTTGACTCGGTCCCACATAGGAAGTTGCTGTCCAAACTAAGATCATATGGAGTGGAGAAGAAAGTATGGCGATGGATTGAGGATTTCCTCATTGGAAGAAATCAGATGGTCACAGTAGGGGATGCGGAGTCTGACTGGACAGCAGTGTCTAGTGGAGTACCACAGGGCTCGGTATAAGGCCCCATCCTGTTCGTCCTGTATATCAACGACTTGCCTGAGAATGTTAAGTCCAAGTTGAAAATGTTTGCTGACGATACCAAGTTGTACAGACACATTGAACAGGAAGGAGACAGGACCATACTCCAAAACGACCTCAATGCACTGCAAACGTGGTCAGAAACTTGGCTGTTGAGGTTCAACACAAGCAAATGTAAAAGAATGCACATGGGCCACTCAAACGATGGGGAAGAATACCAACTTGGAGGGGAAATAATACCGCATGACACAGAAGCGAAGGACTTGGGTGTCATAATAACAGAAGACTGCAGAACCAGCAGGCAGTCTGCAGCGGCCACAAACAAGGCTATGGCTAAGTTCAGGATAATTAAAAGAACCTTCACGCACTTTGACGTGAAATGTTTTGCTGTGTTATATAAGACCTACATACGACCCCACCTAGAGTACTGCATCCAAGCATGGAGACCTAGTTTAAAGAAGGATATTGAAATGTTAGAGAAGGTTCAACGCAGAGCAACCAAGCTAATTCCCTGTTTGAAGTCCAAACCGTACTCCGAGAGAATGGCCGAGTTAAAACTAACCACTATGGAGAGAAGGAGAATAAGAGGAGACCTGATAGAGGCATTCAAAATCCTCAATGGATTGGAAGGTATTGAAGAAGGCAAGCTATTCACTAGGAATGCAATTCAGCTCAGGGGTCACAGTCACAAATTGTTCAAGCCAGCACTAAAGAAGGGACTGAACTGCAGGAAGAAATTTTTCTCTCTCCGAAGTGTCAACGAGTGGAACAGTCTCCCAGCACATGTAGTGGATGCCAAGTCAATCAACCTATTCAAGAATAAGCTAGATTCCTACTGGAGCCAAAAAGGATATGGGGTCTTATAGGCTTAAGCCTATTCTATTCCCATCATACCTTAAGTGTAAGTGTAAGTGTAAGTGCAGCTCGCAGGTACATCATACATGTACTGGTACTTCGTACGTGTGCATATACATTGTAAATGCCACGTACGCTTCGCTAATCCGTCTCGTACCCAGACGTCATTTACGGGCC
>CM057130.1:17301335-17330335 GCA_029964075.1 Patiria pectinifera
TGATGTACGTGTCGTACGATCAAGGTAGTGACATGACTACGTTGTGGTAGAATTATTTGATGTTTGGTTTCTTCGGGAATCTGAGCGGCTTGAATCCTACCGCCCACTCTGATTAGACCATTCTGCGACACTGGATCAAGTTGGTCTAATGCTTTGGCACTATTCGATTTCTTGATGTCTTTCTCCAAGCATTCAACATAATTTCTTCCTTTTTGGAAGCTCTTCAGGTGGGAGGGAAATGCATCCTTTTGCACGCATTGTAGGATACTTTCCTCGGCCCTTTCAATTTCTTCAGTAGTGAGATGCCCTGAAGTAGTTTCATCCTGATTACCAGTGACTTTCATCTTCAGCACCTTTTTCACACGTAACCACCAAGCAGCAGCTCTCCTCAGTCTATCCCAGTCGGAGTAGTACTCTATGAGCTTGTGAATGGCATCTTGTTTGGCCTCTTTAATCGTATCTAACAGCAGGACACAGGTACTGTTGAGTGACAAGGAACTCTTGATGAATTTGATGACATGCTGCTAAGCTTTACTTCGGGATCTTTTTTTTTTTCAGGAACTTTTTACAGTGGGGCTTAATGGCCACTGGTCTTCTGGCTGCCACATGAATGTTGGTCCTCTGAACCATCTCTCGTTGGCGATCATTTTATCAATGGTCAGTCCTCTCGCGCAGTCATCTGCTGGATTTTGCTCTGATTTGACGTAGTTCCACTGTGACGGCTTTGAGTTCTCTTGTGTAACCGTCAGTCGGTTCGCTATGAACGTCTTGTATCTTGAGGTTTCATTCTGGATGTATTTGATGACAGTTGTGCTATCCATCCAGAAGAAAATCTCATCTACAGGTATGTCTAGTTCTCTCAGGAGCTGGTTGTTTACTCTCACGGCAACAGTTGCTGCTGTTAGTTCGAGTCTTGTACCTTCAGTGGGGCAACTCTTGCTTTAGAGGTTACGAAACTACAGTGCACATCTCGACGACTGTTTTGTAGTCTGAAATAGCTGATGATTCCATATCCACTTTCACTCGCATCTGCAAAGTGATGGAGTTGCACCTTTTCAGGGTCTTCAAAACCTCTTGGCTTGAAACATCTTTCCACTATGATGACTTCCAATTTTGGGAGGTCAGCAAGCCACTGGTTCCATCCTCTTAAACAATCTTTGTCAATTTGTGAATCCCAACTGACTTTCTGTCTGCATAGGTCTTGGAGTAATATCTTTGCATGTAAGACGACAGGGCTTATCAATCCCAATGGATCGTAGATAGAGCTCACCATGGATAGAATTCCCCGACGAGTTGGCTCACGTTTCTTCAAATCTGTCTGAAACCCGAAAGCGTTGCTTTCAACATTCCAGAACACTCCTAGTGTTCTTTCAGGAGGAAAAACATCTTCTTTGATCTTTAGTCTTTGGAGCTCCTTTGCCCGATCGTCGTTCGGGATGGATTTCAGTACTTCTCTTTTGTTGCTTACAAACTTGGTAAGTCTGAATCCGCCATCGGCCAGCAGGGCTGTACCTTCTTGTAAAGGCTTTTTGCTTCTTCTTCGTCATGAGCAGACTTACAAAAGTCATCGACGTAGAAATTGCTTTGGACAGCTCTCGTTGCCTCTTGTGAGTAGCGTTGACTATTGTCTGAGGCAGTCTTTCATAGTTGGAAGAGTTGGAACAGCTGGGAGATGATGCTGCTCTGAAGACATGAACAGTTATTCTATATTCCTGTAGTCCACAGGATAAGTCACCGTCTGGCCATCACAAGAATCTTAATAGATCTCTGTCTTCGATTCTGACCTTCACTTGGTAGAACATTGCTTCGATGTCGGCTTTGATTGCAACTGGTTCTTGATGAAATCTCATCAGCACGCCAATAAGCCATTTGCGAGTAACCTATACCCTTTGGGATTTACATTTGAAAAACGTCTGGTACAATGACTTGCTCAGAATGCTTGGCATATTTTAACTTTGAATTCTCCAGACCAAAGACACTGTTGCTAATCACATGATTCGGGGCAAGCTCTTGCATAGTTACGTAAGAGACGCTCAGCACCAATACATCGTTCACAATGGGTGAGAATGGCACAAAGACACCAGACCATGCCGGAGCTGGGGGTTGCTAGCATAAGGCTTGCCCCGAATCACGTGATAAAGTAACAGTCTCTTTGTCTGGAGAATGCTAGGTTAAAACGTGCAAAGCATTGTATTAAGTCAGCGTTCCAGATTTTATTCAAATTTAACACGCAAATGGCTTATTAGTCCATTGGTCAAATCTGGCCCTTGTAGCAGTTCCCAGTTCAATGACTACTCGCATCTTTTGCTTAAGTGGTTGGTAGACTCCGTGGTGTGGAATAAACCACATCTTGCCGTCACTTTGATCTATCTGACTTTCTGACACTTTCTCAGCATAGCCTTTCATAATGGTTTCTTCCATTGCTTTCACATACTTCTCTCTTTGAACTCTGGGTCTTTCATGAACCTTCTCTTCAGATATCCAGTTCTTTTTTCAGCCAGTTGGCGGTTGTAGGGCATTTGTGCGTCAGACTTCTTCAGTGGTAGAGCCGTGACGTAATGACCCCTTTTGAGCTTTGACGTTTCCTTCATGATGTCTAAGAATCATGAGTCTTCGACAAAGAATCCTGGTCTCCATCTGCTCTTTCGCTGAAATCTAGGTTGACGTAGCGCTCAAACTAATGTTCAAGGTGGGCCAGTCCATCTTGTACGTTCAAGTAATTTGCTTGTTGATGAGTGCTTGGTCTTCCAGGTACTGTGTAGATCACCCATCCAATTGGAGTCTTTACTGCGTAAGGATCTCCAGCGTTTCCAGTTGCCACCTCGATGGGTGTTGTTGCAGCTGGTACATTCATTCCGATGATTATAGTCACCTAAGAAATTGCCAGCCCACACAGTTTAGGCAGGTGCAGATTCGAAAGATGTGACCATCCCTTTAGGTCATCTTCATTCACCACGTCATCGGTCGAGACTGGGAGATCATTCTTCACATATGCAGTTGGCAATCTATGAAGTTGTTTTCTTGTACTCCTGCTATTTGCAGACTGTCCATCACTACGGCTGAGTTGACTACTTACTCTGAATTCAGGGTTTTCAGTACAAGACTTCTCTTTCTAGTTGTCACCTTCAGTACAGAACAGATTTGACTGTCTACAAAAACTGCTCGGCATCCACTATCTAGGAAAGCCTACGTGGCGATGTGCTCATGACTCAAGGAGGCCTTGATCAGAACAGGAACTACTGCCATCTTAGGACTTTGCCATCTTAGGACTTTGCTGGGCATGCCGGTTTATACCGGCCCCTATTACGCCTGCACAGCTTGTAGTGACTTGTGGTTGATTACTTCCTGCAGTGTTCGGTTTCTTGTCTTGCCAGTCCTTGTGAAGGATTGTCGGATGATTGAAGTGAGATGAATCAATGAAGAACTCTGAGGAGATTATTCTCAGGTTCTGTGCCACTGCAGCTTTATTCATCAGACATAATGTAAGAGTGAGCGCGGGCGAACTGTTCACCTAATGTGCTTGCGCGCATACAAAATAGTGCTCATGAAGTATCACAACATCCCTCCCCTTTTGAAAGTACAATTTCAGGAATAATTATTGGTGTACACATAAAACTGGAATTTACTTAATTAGCAAGCATTTACATGAAATGTGTAGTGATGGCTTTTCAATTGACAGGCATATGAAACATTGGTGGTCATATCTTACTGACAACTACAACTTTTGTTTCTCTGCAATATGTGGCACACAGTCTTAGTACTGTAACGATTCCGGCTTGCCTAATATTAGTCTGGGCTAAGACCCCAAATAAAATCGGGTCCCAGTTATTTGCCGGAAGCTTGAATGAAGAGTCGATGAGTGAGACGGGATTCTTGGAGGGGATGGGGGAATTATTCACTAACGACCACAAGATAATGAACAATAAAAGATGTCCACAAGGAGTAAATCTTTCAACCGATCAAAACGGTAAACTCAGTTTATTTCATCTTCTTGAGTAAACTTGAACATCTTTGGGACAGCGCCCTCTATTATAGGAAGTAAGGAGATTATAATGAAGCTGTGGTATGAGTTGCTCAGTGGTAGCGTGCGTAGCGTATTGATTCGATGGCCGCTTTTCCCGTAATCTTTTATACAATCTCAAAATATTACAGCGCATAAAGTAGCTTCTTATATTTTGCCTAAAGTGTCGGAATTTTCACACACAAAAGCGCTCGTGTGGTTTTCCGCCGAAAAAGCCCAATTAATAGCGCAAGTAGCCTGTACACGGTTGCTTGCTTAATCAGTGCACGCAAACGTGGGGCAATAAATAGGTCTTGAGGTCTTGTCTTGAGGTCTTGCGCGGCCTACTCCGAGAGGGAACAGAACCCAAATAATCGGAAATCTGTGGAATTTATAGGCACAGTGCGGACGCGCTCTGCACGCGCGTACGCGCGCGACACGCGCATCTCATACAACTGCAGTGATTGGCTAAATAACACAACAATCTACGGTAGCTTGTAACAGCACAGCAGTACGCATGCGCTGGCTCACAGTTGTGTTGTACGGTAACGTACAGCATGTACGTTCATTCAGTAAACACTGTGCATGTGGCAACAACACAACAGGAAGTCAGCGTAGGCACTGCTGAGAGTCCAGCCCCGAGGAATTATGACTGCAACAGGATCAAAGAATAAATTCAACAAATATTATAAGATTAACTTAAAGGTTCCAGCTAGGGAAAAGGTCAGTTGTATACAAAGTTTCAAGCACTAAAATACTAAGCTAGCAAGGAATAATTGTGATATTAATAAGCATCCTGGCGATTTTCGCCACACTACCCCCCGCTTAAAATACAAATGCGTCCTCGCATTTAAGAGCTGAACAATTATTCCAAAAATGTTAAACTTGGGACACTTCGACCAATGAACAATTTTAAATTATTTCGGTTGGAAATATTCAAACTTGTCTTCAACAATAAAACAAGATAAACAGTTTGTCAGCACCAATAAAATGATAAAAGTTTGTTCCCAACATCATACATAAAGAATTTGGTCCACAACATGTAAGTAGAAATACTTCGCTAATTACATTTTAGTTTCATTCTCAACCATTTCAACAATTCTATCCACATATTTACGACCATTGGGGGAGCTGAACTTAACAAAGCTACAAAAATTAATCGCAAACATTTCACGTTAGAGTTAATATTGAATCCCTACTTACTTCACCAAATTAATATTGTGCTCAGATTGCAAATCCTGTCTTGTCAAAACGTGCACTCTAGTTCATCCATAGGGAAAATTAACCTATAAATTTCAACAGAAAAACTTACTTTAAGTCTTTCAACTTTGCTGACTCAAACATCGGAGCCAACTCCAGAAGTATCAAAAGATCTCTCCTAACCTACATGACCTAACGGAATTGATCTAAGGTATCCATAAACTATCAAAATACTGAAGATATATCTGTTTTTGAAAGCTGACATGACAAAGGGACAGTGACAATAATCTCGGGTCGATTTGTAAACAAGAAAAAGACAGGTCTGATTCCTAGACTCAAAATACTATTGCATTACTAGTATACTCACACCTAGCTGCAAAAGGCTCTGCCTAATGATTCTTTGCTAAGGATTGTGGGTAAATACCAACCAATCACAGGCTAAAGATTCTGCGGTTACCATGACGTAGCTCCCAGGTCAGTCAATAAACAACTGGAAGTCCCGAAGGCGGTAATTTCGAAGCACAAAATATTTATCAACAGTGAGTATAGGATTTAACGTAACATGAACAGTGTAAAACATGCGATTTCAACTCAACGTAAAACAGAATTCGCACTTCTTTTACCGATTATTAAGCCTCAATTTCCAAACAAACATTACATATAGCCTACCGTCATGACCGTAATTAATGGAATGCGCTACTGCTGCAGACTAGGGCCAGTTCTACCGGGATTTAGTGTTCGTTTTCGCCGGCTGAAGACTTGGCGTAGCCGACCTGCCATTGCGGTCGGCCGAAAGCAGCATTAGCCGGCAGTAGGTATTCATTAAACCTCACGGAGTAGATCCTTCCGTCGGGGAAGTGAGCTGCCTCAACCACCTGGCGATAGATGACTCCGTGTTCGAGCTGGTGTAGGCTGTCGTTCTGTTGGTTGACAAGGCCTCTAGCATAGGCCTCTCTCCTCATCGAGTTGACTTCGGCCCCTGCGGAGCTTTGCGGTGGACCGCTCCTCAGGTACCGGGGTGCGCTTGTCACTGGGGGCTTGGATGGTGGTTTGACGGTCGGGTTGGCGATGGTGGCACCGGTGTCTTGCTTGTGCTGGTCTCCGTGGGTTTGGGCCTGCTTGCTTGCCTGGTCTTGGTCTGGCGTATCATGGACTTTTCCCTCATCCGGGAAAAGGGTCTTGTCCGGGGTAGATGGCGCAAACTCCTCTCCGGAACTCTCGGATATATTACACGGGGAGGATGGGGGTGAAGGTGTTGCAACGATCGATGGGATTGGCGACAACCTCGGCAGCGATATGGTGGCCATCTCCTCCAGGATTCGCCCGACGACCTCTTTCTTTTCTTGCTTTGGCGATGATTCCGTCTTGCAGGAGCTTGTTCCTCGTGTCTTGACTGGCTCCGGTCGATTGGCTGTCTTGTTTCTTTGGTCTTTCTCTTGTACGACCTTGAACTTCACTTGCACTCGTGATGGAGCCGGGCGTGATGTTTGCCGGGAGGCCACTTCGGTCTTCCTCCTACAATCTCTTGGGTGCATCTTGTGCTGTCTCATCATGTGTTGCTGAAAATGTGCAAACTTTGTTGCCGAGAAGGTTGCCTTGCATAGGGAGCACTCCAGTGGCCTTGGAACCTCCGACCTTCCCCAACCCGACTTTTGACGATTCATTGTGGATCTGGCAGCTGTAGTCACGCTCTTATCTTGTCGATGTCGAATATAATAATGATGATGATGCATAGTGCAATGCATGCGCATGCAGTAGTATGACATATACCGGCGCGCGCATCTCAATTTTTGTCAAATTTTCTTGTCATCCCATTTTGGCGCCCAATTGCGTGAAGTCACTATTCGTGCGTGGCTTCATCTGCCACCGCTCTCGGTCAATATACACCGTGATTTCTTTAATATCTTTTTGGGGGGAACTCTCTTTTCATTAGTCTTGAATCAAAATCTTTCTTAATTAATTTGATGAATCTATTTTCCAACAAAGAAAACAACATCGAAATATAATGCTGCATTTATGATGCTGTCTTTCATCCATCTTGGATCACAATTTTAGAAGTCAACTGTCTTCTCCTGGCTTGTAGACCATTTCTTCTTTAAAAATTAATTCTTGAGCAACTTCTCAAATCACGTTTCTCGCTGTTTATCACAGTTTCTTGAAATTATACACTGCAATACTGGACTCTCACATCACATACATCAATGCGGCTCTTCCGCAAAACAATGAGGGCGCCCTTCATAAACATTTTTGCTCCGGTGCGTATTCCCATAACGCACGAGCACAACAACAGAGTCCAGAACTTGATTACGGTCCTTCTACGTAGGTCAAAGGCGTTAGGCATTTTAACATCTTGAATTTGCTTTTCTGTGATGAATGTCGCCACATTCTCTTGGGCTTTAGAATAATTTGTTCATGGCCAGTAAACAAATATTTTCTCCCAAATCTGTGTCACTGGTTCATCATCTTTGTAGCGTCATGACGTCTTTCGTTACACTTCATCCACTCTTGCCCTTGTATTCTCCATAATCTCTTGCAATAACTTGATTAAGTTCTCCGTAGTGTCCACTACACTACTAACTACATTTACACCTTGAATTCCTCTTGAATTCTTGTCTTGTACGTCAGCATCATCTTAAAGTTCTTGCATCATTAATACAGCAAAATATCTCATCTGGAATATTCTTGAATTTAATTGTTAATTCTTCATCATGAAGCTTCGCCTTTATTTCTTGCTCGCATGCTAATCTCTATATCGCTCTGGTCGTCGGACTTCTCGGCGACTACGGGTTCCTTGAATCTTTGCAGAACCAATGTCGTCCCTTCCGGTGGACCGTGTCTCCTCTCGAGGCATTTCCTCGGGTTCGTCTTGACTTGGTATTTCTTCATCTGCTATCTCCAAGGTTGTCACTTGCAACTTGTTTTGGGAAACGGCTCTTGGGTTCCTGTCATTTATTAGCTTGCCAATCGCTTCGGAAATACCGCGGATTTCGACGGACATCGCTGAAATTCTCTTTTCCATCTCTTGACTTTTCTTGCTACTCTCATCCTGGTCCGCTGATGACACAACTCTTGCTGTTTTTCTTGAAAACCCGCGCTGTCGCTCAGCCGCTTGAAATGCCTCCAACTCCACGGCAATACGAACAGCATCATCTAGGCTGTTAGGCTTGGACTGGAATACTCGCCATCTGATCTCTGTATCACAAAGGGCATCAATAAAGTGCTCTTTGGCTAATGTCTCTTGCAAATCATATGCAGCTGTTGGGTACGCCAATCTTGTCAGTCGCCTTATAACTTGTGCGAGTTCGGGTAGGGTTTCTTCTCTTTTTCTCTGCCGATTCTTCAGACGCACCCTTAACAGTTCTTGTTGGTTATCAGATCCAAATCTATTGCTCAATGCTGCAACTAATGCGCTGTAATCACGACGTCTTTCACTGTCCAAGTCCCCAAGTACGGACTGCGCTGAACCTCTTAAATTTGCCGCAAGATACATAGCCTTCATCTTCTCATCCCATCCATTCATCTCGGACAACATCTCGAATTGAACCATGTAATCTTTCCATGAACTTGTTCCATCATAAGTCGTCGGCTTGATTTTCATTCTAACATCTCCCTTCAATTCTCTTGATTCTTGTTTTTCCAACGTTTCCCCATTTCTTGTCTTGTTTTTCTCCTTAGCCTTTTGAAGCTCCCGTTTGAGAATCTCTCCCTCTGTCATCAGTCTTTCGAGTACAGCTTCACCATCTTGTATGAGTTGTTCCTGGTCACACGGTGTTGAAAAACTTGATCTTGCATCTCCGCCTTCTGTTACTTGAACAAATTTATCTTCCCCGGCTTCTTGTTCATCGGAACTTGCAACTAATCCCTCATTTTCTTCTCTTGACTCACTCATCGTGGATTCGTTTTGGATCTCGGATACTTGGTTTTCCATATTTTCTAATTTATCACCAAAAATGAGATCCCACCGCTGCCACCAAAATGTAACGATTCCGGCTTGCCTAATATTAGTCTGGGCTAAGACCCCAAATAAAATCGGGTCCCAGTTATTTGCCGGAAGCTTGAATGAAGAGTCGATGAGTGAGACGGGATTCTTGGAGGGGATGGGGGAATTATTCACTAACGACCACAAGATAATGAACAATAAAAGATGTCCACAAGGAGTAAATCTTTCAACCGATCAAAACGGTAAACTCAGTTTATTTCATCTTCTTGAGTAAACTTGAACATCTTTGGGACAGCGCCCTCTATTATAGGAAGTAAGGAGATTATAATGAAGCTGTGGTATGAGTTGCTCAGTGGTAGCGTGCGTAGCGTATTGATTCGATGGCCGCTTTTCCCGTAATCTTTTATACAATCTCAAAATATTACAGCGCATAAAGTAGCTTCTTATATTTTGCCTAAAGTGTCGGAATTTTCACACACAAAAGCGCTCGTGTGGTTTTCCGCCGAAAAAGCCCAATTAATAGCGCAAGTAGCCTGTACACGGTTGCTTGCTTAATCAGTGCACGCAAACGTGGGGCAATAAATAGGTCTTGAGGTCTTGTCTTGAGGTCTTGCGCGGCCTACTCCGAGAGGGAACAGAACCCAAATAATCGGAAATCTGTGGAATTTATAGGCACAGTGCGGACGCGCTCTGCACGCGCGTACGCGCGCGACACGCGCATCTCATACAACTGCAGTGATTGGCTAAATAACACAACAATCTACGGTAGCTTGTAACAGCACAGCAGTACGCATGCGCTGGCTCACAGTTGTGTTGTACGGTAACGTACAGCATGTACGTTCATTCAGTAAACACTGTGCATGTGGCAACAACACAACAGGAAGTCAGCGTAGGCACTGCTGAGAGTCCAGCCCCGAGGAATTATGACTGCAACAGGATCAAAGAATAAATTCAACAAATATTATAAGATTAACTTAAAGGTTCCAGCTAGGGAAAAGGTCAGTTGTATACAAAGTTTCAAGCACTAAAATACTAAGCTAGCAAGAAATAATTGTGATATTAATAAGCATCCTGGCGATTTTCGCCACAGTACCTTCTTTTCGAACGGTAACAAATTTAACTTTAACAGTAAATTTAACAGTAACAAAGTGAACTTTAGTACTTTCTTTCTTTTGAAATTTGACTTTGGTACTTTCTTGCTTTCTTCCTTTTTGAACGGTTAACAAATTTAACTTTAACAGTAAATTTAACAGTAACAAAGTGAACTTTAGTACTTTCTTTCTTTTGAAATTTGACTTTGGTACTTTCTTGCTTTCTTCCTTTTTGAACTGTTAACAAATTTAACTTTAAACAATAAATGTACTGAAACGGGTTTAATAAACATATGAAACTTTGAGTTCTGTTTCAAATTGTGTGGGTTATTTTTTTGTTTCCATATGAAATTAAATGTGAAATATCGTTTCTGAACCAAATTGTTTGAAGTATCTGCTATGTATAATCTGGGTGTGTGATGTTATTCAGTGTATCTGGCTGGTTTTCGGATTGTGCGTCCAGATTTTGTTTTGCGAGTGACAGTCGGAGACTTGTTTCGATCTGTGTTGTTTCGGTCTGTTTTGTTTCGGTCTGTTTGTTTCACAGCTTCTGTGTCTAGCTCCTTGTTGGACATTGGAAGTGATTCATCAGCAAATCGAACTCGTTTGGGCGTAGCCAGGGATTTCATCTGGCTGGGCATCTCACGTAGGTGCGAACGGTTACGACGTAGTCTGTGTCCATTGGGTGTGGTGACTTCATATGATCTAGGTTCCTTACAGACTGTTGTGACTTCACCAGGCAACCAAGTGTGGTTCTGCTGGTCCAGGATTCGCACTCGTTGGCCAACATAGAGTTGTGGGAGTTCTTTTACTGCTTGTTTGGCATCATGGTCGGTCTTCATCTTTTGTCGTCTTGCCTCTAGCTGTTCTCTGATATCCTCAGCTTTCTGGGGGTTTGATTGCAGGTGGTTGTTTGGCAAGGTAGTTTGTATCGGTCTGCCGAAGAGAATTTCAGCTGGTGACGGTAGTTTGGAGTCCACAGGGGTTGCCCGTAGGTTCAAGAGTGCTATGTCGACATTTTGTCCAGATTTCTGGCATTTCTTGATCACTGACTTGACGGTTCTGACTGAACGTTCCACGAAACCGTTTGAACGTGGATAACGTGGAGATGAAGTTGTGTGCTTGATGCCCCATGTGTTACACATGTCTTCGTAGTGTTTGCCTACGAATTGGGGGCCGTTGTCTGACATAACCTCAGCTGGTGCTCCAAGGGGGGGGGGGGCTGATGATCACTCCCGTAGATCAGACTTTTGACAAAGTTATTGTAGTGACTTGCCTTGGTCACGCGATGGTGCGACGGGCTGGTCCGGTCCCTGACCGGTCGACCGTGTGTACGGGTCGAGTAGGCTCGGTCAAGTCCCGGTGCGGTCGCGTCAAATCGGAGCTCGATCAGCTTTCACTCAGCTCCACGAAAAAGACGAAAAAGTCCTCTGTCGCTATGATGCCGATGGTCGACTCGGGGCGAGGGGTTTTCTCTTGTCCGTGCTGTCCACAGCACGGTATAGCGTTGGCTCGGTGATGGCTTAGGCTTGGCTCAGTCCGGCGATGACTCCGGGCTAGGCTACGCACGCAGCTGAGTTTCAGTTACGTTGTGTGCGGTGTGCAGTGGGCTTGGCGACGGTGGGTGTGTGCGGCATACAGTGTGTGATGTGGTGCGCTGAATCTACGCACGCGGCGAGTACACATATGGATATGTACAGTTCACACTGGCGATCACAGCGGAAACGTTGTTGTCGCGGAGACAATTTCTGCTGCTTTCCGGTAGTTTTCAGTTACTCTGCTTAGTTGAGAGTGATGGGTGTTCTCTGGCCTTTTTCACCACCGCTGCCACCATGAAGTGAGATGAATCAATGAAGAACTCTGAGGAGATTATTCTCAGGTTCTGTGCCACTGCAGCTTTATTCATCAGACATAATGTAAGAGTGAGCGCGGGCGAACTGTTCACCTAATGTGCTTGCGCGCATACAAAATAGTGCTCATGAAGTATCACAACAATGATCACCCTGACACTTTGAACACTTTTCTCTTTGTTTGCATCTTGACTTCTTGTGGCTGATCTCCAAGCAACCAAAGCAGAGTGTGTGCTTGAAACAAACTGCCGATTTCTCCTTCGGATCTAAGTCGTCAAACTTCGGACACTCCCGAAGAGAGTGACTGACTGTGCCGTGGAAGTGACAAGACTTCTTGTTGTAGGATAATTTTCGCCCTGTTTCTTTCACTACGGTGGTGAATTCTCCCTTACCATGAGAAGTCTTTCTTGACTTCTCATCAGCACCATGTTTCTGACAATTGCCGTCATGTAGGTTTTTGAAGACTGGATTGGAGATTATTTGTGAATGTCGATCCACAAAGCTGACCAAGTCTTTGAATGAGACTGTATTTCCTCTTTCTTCGTCTACTTCATATACCTTATTCCTCCACATACTTCTCATTCGGAAGGGTAGCTTTTCTACAAGCAACACAATGGTTCTTGTGTGGTCTAAGTCCTTGAGGGCACTAACAGAACTGCTATATTCTTGCATTCGTTGAGGAAGAGCGAGAAATTATTCAGCCCCGTAGGATCTTCAGCCTTGATTCTCGACCAGGTAGAAGCTTTGGACAAAACAGCCTGGGCTATGATATGGCCATTTCCATATTTCTTAGCTAGCAACAACCAGATTTTTGGCTTCTCCGGATGTATACTGGCAAAGGTAATTCAATCTGTCTCTATCATCTGCAGTTTTTTCTTAAATGCCAAACTCAAAGGACTTCATGAACCTGGTGTAATTCAGAGGTTTCCTGTTGAAAGTTTCTATTTGTTGAGCAGGTAAAATCGCTCTTACTTGGTGCTTAATCAACAACCTGGTTAACTCTCCAATCTCTGAAATCAGCTCCCAATGTGATGCCATTTCTTGTCTTGTCTTATTAATTGGCGAGCCTTGTGGCCATCAGACTTGTACGGTGCTAGCCCTTTCTTGCGTTGTTTCTTCTTGTGGTGACAACCTTGGCATCTGGATATCATCTTCGTCAACGTGATCGTTCAACAATGTACACTGCGAGGCTATCCAAGGAGTTACATTGTCTTTCAATAGTCCCTGAGCCTCTTTTTGACTTTTTTTTCGGGCAGACTGAATCTAACTTTCTTGTCTTCATCCTCTTCACATTCTTCTATTGCTCTTAATCCAGCATCAGCTACTTCGATCTATGCTCTTCTTGTTGCCATTGTTGTTGTACCGCCAGGTGCTTGTCTTCCAGATCTTGTTTTTGTTTCAGATGTCTTTGTCTACAGAGAAGCTCTGCTCATTTTGCTGCAGCCTTCGCCCGAATGGAATTCGATGTTCCACTCCTGTTGCGTGAAAACACAGAAACACTAGTTTTGTCATCCATGGTTTCCTTTCTTTGCCTATGTCTCTAGACTATTTCTATTCTAAGCAGTTTATCACAGGTTCTACACAAACTTATGGATATCTAAAGTCGGTATGGGTATCTCAACCGTCTAACTGTTCACAAATTTCTGAAGTGATGTATCTAACATCACAGTCTAAAGTGTTCATAAATAGTTTTTCTACTTATAATGTAAGATCTTTCTTACTGATGAGTGTACAACGAGTGCTCACAGATTCTGACGCGTTCCGCAATACCATTGAAGACACACTCCAAGCTGTTGATATCCAGTAATTTATTGATCCAAACAGTAAAACAATGGTAACACCGGTAACAATGGTAGAAAAACTGTTTCCTTGCGTACACTCAAAACTACAACTAAAAACTAGATTTATGTTTGTGGACAAACACAGGGCTGTTTCAGTAATTTTTTGTGACGTGTGACATGTAAAGTTTCAAGTATAAGTTCCATCAAGGAAGGATGTGTAGTTCTGTTTATAATAAATGGTGGCATATACTATGTTATCACATTCTCATAGGGCTTTGAATTATGACGTCACATGTCACGTGATGACGTCGTGATGACGTCACATCAATTTTTATGTATAACTATAATTTTATGGTAAAGAACAACTTATCCAGAGCATACATCAGAGAGCAAGTTCACTTCTGTCACCAAGTTTAAATTACAAGGCACTTCAGGTTTCAATTGGAAGGAAGGGTCACGTGATTTTGCACATAATATAAACAATGAAGACCCTGGATTATTCCATTCATTCCATAAACGTTAAGTTCAGGTCGCTCAGGGTTGAATTTGTAGTGATTTTCAAAGATTAAATCTAATCATCTTTAACGTGACGTCACGTAACCCATGATGACACCATCGTGACGTCACTTCAATTTTCATCTATAACACATCCTGGCTTAGGTACATGTACATACCAAGTTTTAACCCAATCAGACCTGCAGTTCTATAGATATCGGCCTTCAAAATATGCACGTTTAATATGACGTCACATGTCATGTGATGACATCATCGTGATGTCACTTTATTTTTCATCTTCAACACTTCTCAGTTTAGGTAGATACCAAGTTTCAAGCCAATCGGACTTACAGTTCTGGCGATATAGGCCTTCAAAGTATGTTTATATTATATGACGTCATATGTCACATGATGACGTCATCATAATGTCAAGTTAATTTTCATCTATAAGACATCCCGGTCTAGATGCATACCAACTTTCAACCCAACCGGACCTGTAGTTCTGGAGATAGAGCCCAATCTGTCAGATCTAGCCGAATTCTGCTAGAAAATGGTCACAATATGCTAGAAAATGGTCGCATATAATGAGATGTCACGTGACTCGTGATGACGTCATGATAACGTCAATGTTCGGCACACAACTTTAGATGCTGGTCTAAGTGTGTGCCCAGTATAAAGTCAATCGGATTGATTTTAGTGCCCAAAGTGCCTTCCACTGTGAGAACGTGTACAAATGCTATGGGGGATGGCTGAAAAAGAAGAAACAAAAACTAGAGCTGTATGTCTGTTTGCAAACAGAACACAGGGCTTTTTCGCATTTTACAAATATTTATGTTTTGATGGTCCTTTTGCAGTCACTTTTCAGAGTGCTTCATCCAGTTAATGGTTGTTCAAAATGCTTAGAATAATTCCTAAAATATAATTTTATCAAATGACGTCACTTGCTCTGCAATGACGTCATCGTTAAAACCCTTCTCAATGCACATTTTGTCATTGTGGTTTTGGTTTGAACCAAGTTTAATGTCAATCCGATTAAAGAAAGTGTGCAATTTGTGGAAGCAGAATAAAATTATCAATATCTAACAAATCATCAAAACCAAACGATGACGTCATTGTGACGTCACTTCAAACTTTGTATACTAGTACCATTATTTACCTACCCACTAAGTTTCATGACAGTCAGACCTTTTCTTATATGTATTTTGAAAAATCACATTTTTATGACGTCATAATGATGTCAGATATTTTTTTCAAAATTTTGTGCAAAAACCTTTTACCTAACAGACCAAATACACAAAGAATTTTGAATTTTGCATGTTACGTTCATTAGATATGGCTAAAAGGTAAAAAACTTCGTATAAAATCATTCATATTAAATATTCATATAAAATCTCCGGATGACGTCATCATGGCGTCACCTAATTTTTTTTTACCTATAACACATCCCGGTCTAGCCACATACCAAGTTTCAACCCAATCAGACTTACAGTTCTGTAGATATAGGACTTCCTAATATGCACGTAAATTTTCAAAAATCAATAAAAAAAATTAGGTGATGACATCATCATGACGTCATAGTCTTGGCATAATTTTTGTATGAGGGTCTTCCTTGGCTGTAACATTGATGACGATTCCAGATCGCCAAGTTATAGAAATGGTGGCTTGAAAACGTGTACAGAGTCAATGGGCTAACACGTGTACAAAGTCAACAGGCTAAAAAAAATCCCACTGCAGAAAAACTTGCACCTTTAAATTTGTAATTTGCCTTTGAACTGAAACATTTTTATGAAATATTACTTGATATTCTGACCCTTAGTAAAATGTTCAATCGAATGACAGCGCGAAAAAAAAATAAGATATCTCTTTCCTTCTCATAGTAATTCTCGGCTGAAGTTCAGAACTACTCAGTAAGATATCAGTGTTGTATAGGAAAAGACTTGTGGAAAATCCCACTGCAAAAAAAACTGCACCTTTAAATACGTAACATAGGGCTTTTCGGCATTATGATTTTTTATTATACGTCCCTGACTATGCGCATGCATGAACATAAAATCTGTCAAAGTTAGCCGAAAATCAGCTAAAACGGTCACTGTGATGTGGACAGGATTTGACCTCGGCAACACGTGCTCTGCAGGCTGACTGACATACGATGTATGTGCGTAACATACATGTATGTAGACGTTCTGTGGATGTTTTAGAGCAGAGGTATTGTCAACCTAAAGTTTTAAGCGTGCGCAGGGCATGTCCGAGTTCGCTTATTGCCTCGAAGCTTCGAAATGTTTTAGACCTACATGTACCCTTAAATCGACAATTAAAGTAAAAACTAACATAAACACTGCCACGGTTGATTTTTCAGGAATTTTCAAATGAAAAAGGGTCTTTTTATTATAACTTCATGTCTGATGGCGTCATTCGCCTACAACTTCGCACACGTCTCAAGTGGGTCAAGGTCATCATATACACCAATATTTAGGCGATTACGACAAACTTCGCCACAGACATCTATTCAAAATACATTTTTGCAAATTTTCAACCTGTCGCTAGAGGGCGCTCGAAGATTGCATGACGTCATTGGTAGATGATTTGAAGAATACTTTTAGCCAAGAGACTAACACCGTTAAAAGCAAGTTCATATCTATTACCATTTTCAAATAATAAGCCACTTCCGGTTTTGGCCTTTTTTGACCGTAAGCAAGGGTCACGTGATTTCACGCACACTGAATGAAATGAAGACCTCAACCTACTCTACCACTTGCCGGCAATAGAATGCTGCGGACGCGTACGGTTAATTTCTTATGCATTTTTAAATATTAAAAGTGTCACAATTTATTTGCCTATCAATACACACCGGATGATGTCATCATGACGTCATCATTACACAATGTTGTTTGAATCAGGGTCTTTGCTTGGACAAAGATTGGTGCAAATGAATTACTGGCAAAGAGTCAAAAATGCCCTTTGAAAATCGACAATTTTTTTCTAAATTTCTGTGTACAAAGTCTATGGGAAAAATTTAATATTCAAAATCTATAATAAATCACTTGATGACGTCACCATGACGTCACTCTTCGGGACACATCTTTGCTATAGGGACTATGCCTGTGGTAACTTCCACTGATGTATGACAAAGATTAATGCCAAAGTGGCACTGAGAAAAAACGTGTACAAAGTCTATGGGATTTTGGGGACAAAAAGAAATAAAAACTAAAGATCTATGTCTGTTTGAAAACAGAACACAGGGCTTTTCCACGAATTATTTTTGTATGACTTTATACTCTTTTTGCCAATATATATGCAGTCATTTTAATTTTTTAATTTTTTTTCAAAGTTCATAAAGCTTGCGGCCCATGATGACGTGATGATACGAGTGTAGTCAGTGCCCAATATTTAAAGTGATCTAGTGCCATGTGAAGTTGATCTGAGCAAAGACGATGTCAACTTGTGTGAGTTGAATGAAATATAAAAAAAATGAAACAAATAATAAAGCATGAACTGATGACGTTGCATATTAATAATATTATCTACCTTCACCGTGTTTCATGAAGATGGGACCTTTCCTAAAAATGTGTGTTTTAAAAATTAAATTCCCATTTGTGCAAATGTCTTACCTGACAAACCCTTTACAGCAAGAATTTTGAATTTAGCGTGTTGATTCCATTTGTGGCAATGACCTTTAAAATGCCACAAATCCATGTAGAATTTGATGATGGCGTCATCATGACTTTTCTTTGTGTTTAATTACAATGAATTATGTTATGGTGACACGATGTTGACTTCCATATAGAAGTTGGTGTCACAACGAACAGAGATCGTATCGATAGTGTTTGTGAATTTGGACTAAAGGTATTACTATAGCTCATTTGCGGTCACAAGAATCAGGGAGAAGATCTCGAAATTAATACATTTTTTGTGATTGATTTGGACAATTTTGAAAATAAGCAGCAAGTAATTGAAATTGTTTTTCATTGTGAAGGTAAACGTATTACGCTATATATAATTTTTTTTAGGGGGGGGGCTGTCTAAGGTTGAATGTATCAGTGTTGTTGAACATAATCATGTTCAATTTGTATTTATGATGATACAAGTACATGCTACGTGTAAAATACAACTGGCAGTGTACAACTGTTCATCTTTATGTTTGTATGAACACATTCAATTTAAGTTTGATTGTTAAAATGAGGGGGGGGGGGGGCTTAAAAGTTGTGTTTGTGTACTGAGATGGAACAGTTGGAACAGTTTGGGGAACAGTTTTCCCTCTTCAATATTTTAGCTGTAAATGTGTAGTCTTCATGTTATCCATCAAAACACTTTATAAATGCGTCATAATCTGAACTCAACCCCTGGATGAGGTCAAGGGGTTTGCCATGTAGACAGGTGCGTAAGATAGCTATCGCATCTCTATTACTGTATCGTTGATCTATCATGTGATCTATCATGTGGGACAGGATTCGCAGATGGGACTGGATTTGCAGATGGGACAGGATTCGCAGAGATCTGGTTAGCATCTTCAGGATTTGCGGTAATCTCGTCATCGTTGGTAGCATTTTCTGAGTAAGCAATTGATGGAGACAATACATCGTGGGTATCACTTTCAGAGGGTGTTAGGTTTTCCAGACGTCACAGTGACTGCTATGTCGAGGAAAGATTTGACGGGATTCGCCCTTGATATGTCCCAGATGTATTGAACACTATGCGTAGTGGGGTGCTTTTACTGTCCGGCTTTAGGACTCCATGGTGAGCGATATATCAAGCTATACCGAGGAAATATTTGACAGGAGTCGCAGATGGGACCAGATTCGCAGATGGGATAGGATTCGCAGATGGGACAGGATTCACAGATGGGACTAGATTTGCAGAAGGGACAGGATTCGCAGATGGGACCGGATTCACAGTTGGGACAGGATTCGCAGATGGGACTGGATTTGCAGATGGGACAGGATTCGCAGACGGACTGGATTCGCAGAGATCTTCAAGGATTGGCGGTAATCTCGTCATTGTTGGTAGCATTTTTTGAGTTAGCAATTGATGGAGACAGTACATCGTGGGTAGCACTTTCGGGGTTAGCAATTGATAGAGACGGTACATCAGCAGGGTGGCCATTTACTGCTTCAGGGGTATCAACAGCTCTGGACTGTATGAAATCGGTAGCTCACACTTTTTCTGCAAATAGGAATCTTGGCAGGCTTCTAACCAGGTTTCCTGAGCTTCAAACTGCTCTTCATCTTCAATTATTCGGTGTACTCTTAATGCTTAACTAGCAGACTATCATAAGCCTGGTCGAGTTTCATCAGTAAATCTCCTACCTCTGTGGCAGTGCTATCTCCCTCTATCAACTTCTGCAGTGCCTTACCCCATCGTGTCAATGCAGCTTTCGTATTCCGCCTCTTCACCTTGTCTTCTTTCACAGTATTGATGGTATCGGACATATCTGACGGTTTGTTGTTACACCTCGGACCCCGTGGTTAGCAGCAGTAGAAATCGAATGTTGTGGATTGTCGAAGTGTAAACAACTTGAAGTCAGAAGAGATCTTGCATATCGTAAAAGATGGTTTATTATTCGATCTGTAAACAACAAAAACATAGAACATATTGGTCTGTCTTCATGTCTCTCCACAGGAACTGGTGAACATGTTGATCTCTCTCAGGTATTAGAATTCTGAGGTACATTTTTTAGATGTCACAACGTTGTGTATGCTATCTTGAAAATATGTGAAATGAACAGTGCTCAGACAGCGCCCCTTTAAAATTGTAAGAACCAATTTATTGGGAAGAAACTCTATTAAAAGTCATTTCCAACACATCTATCCAATCTCTAAAATCATCTTAACAGTAAGGATGGCCTGAAAGAATACACTGGAATTCTACAAACCTAAATTCGGTGCAATACAATCGGTCAGCAAGGTCACCAAAAGACTACAGTAATTTCCAGTCACATGTTCCGGTAAATATTTAATTTCAGTAAAAACTGTAAAATGCACACAACTTTCTTAAATTGACAAGTAAAAATACACTTACTTCTTTGGCAAGACTCTTCCACTTAGGACTGAGCACTGGATCTTTTTGCATCCAACGTCAATACTTAAAAACTGGTTATATTTTTGCCCAAACTGGCTGCAAACAAAGCACTAGAGCTAATGTGCTTCCCGAAGCACGGATATCAGCCTAAATAGCCGCTTTAAAGATATAGTCCATCATTTGTAATTTGTGCATGTTGTTCGTTTGAAGCAACAAAAGTGTTCAAAATCTAATGAACGATACTGAACAACTAACCTGATGAAGTTTCAGCTAAGCTTCAGCTGTATATTCCGAGAAAAATAGCATTCTAGGATCTCAATTTCAAATCAAAAGTTACTGAATCATGTTTTGAATTGTTTTGAATTGCAGCTATACGCGACGTCGCGCACTGATCCGACGAATTATAGCAACCCCGCGCGTGTGTGCGTCGTGCCAATGCTTGCGCACGCTTCGCTGAATAACAAAACGAACTACTAATTTAAATTTCCTACGGTGCGTCTTAAGACGCACCGTTGGAAAGGCATTCTTTCTGTGATTACTTCAAAATGACAGCTTCCCAGAAAGAATAATTTCACAGGGAGTTTAGTTCCCTTACTATCTTTCAACCAAGTTTGTTTTTCAACAATAATCACGCCAGTTACTTTTTGGATGGCTGCAAATGATGGAATATAGCTTTAACGGTTCGTCTGCACATCTGTTCCTTACTCTATATGGTCTGAACTGACTCTCGCACACTGACAAAACGCTTGGTCTAAACCATTAACTGACAACATTTAACATTACGCCCGCTGAGAAAATACATGAAACATTGGTAATCTGTGTAGATGAATCCGCCTTACATGTAGACATCAAAAATTAATCACAGCGATAGTGTTGTTTATTGGCCTTCGTACTGTTGAACACGCAGCGTAGTCATGCCGATAACAAAACCTGTCATATATGTGTTTTCACACATTGCACATAGTGTATGCTAACCATGCAAGTTTATCAAACAAAACTTGCCATAACTCCGTTTCCTCGAATACACGTTATGCATGCAAACTGGCCCACCGTACCAAGCTGATCACAAAACTTGCCATATCTGTGTTTCCAGCTATGCAAGTAGTGTATGCTAAGCAAGTTTATACAAAACTTGCCATAACTCTGGTTCCTGGTATACACGTAATGCATGGGAACAGGCCGGGTACCAAGCTGATAAGAAAACTTGCCATATCTGTGTTTCACGCAATGCACGTAGTGTATGCTAACCAAGTTTATACAAAACTTGCCATAACTCCGTTTCCTCGAATACACATAATGCATGCGTACTTGCCGCCTACCAGCCAATTAACAAAACCTGCCATATCTGTGTTTCTTCGTTGCACATACCGGTAGTGTTAGACAATCAGCTGAAGAAATGACCCCTCCTGACCATTAGGTGACCATTGGCCAAATTCTGTGAACAACACACAGTTCTGAATACGCGGCAGTGTGGAATCAACGGTTGTGTACAAAGTCTATTTAAAGTGCGGCACTGTGCGATTGCCTGTCAGCGTGATTGGCCGTGCGCGAACTGTTGACATCGTTTTTGAATGCCACAGTATCGTGCGTGGTGGTTTGAAACCTTCCCAGAATTCCTATGTTTTTATATTGTTTTTACGTGGGTTTCAAAAATGATAAACTTGAAATAATTCGACAACCAAATAAGTCAGGAATATGACATTTGAGAATAAGAGATAAAAACAATACACTAAACAGGGCTGCAAAATTTTAAAATGTAAAATCGCTTTTTATTTTTTTCAAAAAATGACCCCTACTGACCAATAGGTGACCACTGGCCAAATTCTGTGAACAGCTTTTGTGAGGCTTGGTCCAATGATATAACTGACCAAGTTTTGCATTAATTGGGTCAAGACTGTGGGAGAAGAAGCATTTTGTAAATATTCATTAAATGACCACTACTGACCATTGGATGACCATTGGCCGGACTTTACGAACATGGCTAGGTAGGGCATGTGTCAAGGTTTAATTTGACCAAGTATGTTTGAAATCGGCTTACTAGTTTAGGATTTATGGCCATTTTTTCATTGGTCACGTGACCGTTTGCCCGAAGAAAGAATTAGAGGTACATTGTGCTCCGAGAGCACAAACCTTTGTCGTCGATATCCGACGAAAGTCTGACAAAAAAGGCAGTAAAATTGCACAAATTTTATGAAATCCGCATTCAACATCAAATCACAGCAATAGTGTTGTTTATTGGCCTCCGTACTTTTTAATCCATGGTGGAGTATCGGGCCGAATACACGGCTAGCTTTACGCAGGGGGCACTGCCACTATAACAAATCGAAAAAACATCAGACACTACTTCAGCGGTTGTGTACAAAGTCTATGGAGAGTGCGGCACTGTGAGTGCCATTTGCTTGTCAACGTGGTCAGTCCCGCACGCACGGATGACATCATTTTTGAATACCACACACAGAGGTGGCAGCAAGTCATTTTTTGCAAGTCCAAGTCAAGTCACAAGTCATTGTTTGCAAGTCCAAGTGAAGTCACAAGTCATTAGGTCCAGTCACAAGTCAAGTCACAAGTCATTAGGTCCAGTCACAAGTCAAGTCACAAGTCATTTGGTCTAAACATGAGTCAAGTCACAAGTTTCTTTGTCCAAGAACACATCAAGTTGCACATTATTTTGTCCAGCTGTAATAATCTAAAAGAATTAACCTGGCGTCAACTTACGAGTTATTTTGAACATGCCTCCTTAATTCCCCTTTTTCAATGTGTTGCAATTACTATTCGTGTATTTTATCACATATCTGTCGGATATTAGCCCTTTGTATACTTTAATAAATTTGCTTTACATTGTAGAAATAAATGTTGAGATGACCGTGAAAAAAAGACTTCACTCACTCGATTACATGTAGTATACTAACACTTTATTGTTGAATTTTCATGTATACTAAACGCCTACCAATGGGTTAGGCTATCCGGTATTTTACATGCAATTGACAAAGGCCTGCTTTCTTTTCTGAAAGGTTCCTTTCAAAGTTTGTTCAACCAATACATTAAGCAAGAGACAATTGGTCATTGAAAACTGTAGTTTGTTGTGACAGTCTTATTGAACACTTTTGAAACTAGTGGGAACTATTCATTTTACTGGATTCAGTCACTGAGGTCTATTTTCTGGAATGAAAAAGCTAATTAAAAGTATAATAGCTTAATTAAAGTGTATTGGGTCGCTCGAGTAGCGTCTGACTTAGGTTGGTAGCAAGTCATCTTTTGCAATCCCAAGTCAAGTCACAAGTCATTGTTTGCAAGTCCAAATCCAGTCACAAGTCAAAGCTTGTATTTACAAGTCAAGTCACAAGTCACAAAAATAGCGACTCGAGTCCGACTCGAGTACAAGTCACATGACTCGAGTCAGCAACTCTGGCCACACAACATTCACAGTATCGTGCGTGGTGGTTTGAAACCTTCCCAGAATTCCTATGTTTTTATATTGTTTTTTCGTAAGTTTCAAAAATGATAACTTGGAATAACTCGACAACCAAAAAAGTCAGGAATATGAAATTTGAGAATTAGAGATAAAAAAATACACTGAACAGGACTGCAAAGATTTAAAGTGTAAAACAGCATTTTTAACTTTTTCATAAAATGACCCTTACTGACCGTTAGGTGACCACTGGCTAAATTCTGTGTACACCCTATATGAGGCATGGTCCAAAGATGTAACTGACCAAGTTTCACATTAATTCGGTCAAAACTGTGGGAGAAGCATTTTGTAGATTTTCATTAAATGACCACTAGTGACCATCAGATGACCATTGGCCAGATTTTATGAACGTGGCTAGGAAGGGCATGTGTCCAGGTTTCATTTGACCAAGTTTGTTTGAAATCGGTTGATTAGTTTATGAGTTATTGCCATTTTAAAAATTTGATAAATTTGATCATGTGACCGCATTTGGTCACCTGATAATTGGAAAGAAGAAGAAGAAGAAGAAGCAACGACTGAAATACAGTACCTTAGTCGTTGGACGACTAAGGTAAAGAAAGAAACTAGAGCTAATGTGCTTCCCGAAGCACGGATATTAGCCTAAATTGCTGTTTTAACGGTTTGTCTGGATACTGACTCGCACTGACCACAAGGTGACCATTGCTACATGTGGCTGAGATCGGCAAAATAATGTAAGAGAAACAACCATGAACATTCGACATTAAGCCCACCGAAACATTACATAAAATAGCCGCCAAGACAATACATGAAACAGTAGTTAATACCTGTAGGTTAATCCGCATAAACAATCAAAAATTAATCACAGCAATAGTGTTGTTTATTGGCCTCCACACTTTTTAATCCACGGCAGAGTATCTGGCCGAATACGTGGCCAGCTTTACGCAGGTGGCACTGCCGCTAACACAAACCAAAATATTGCAGTATCCACAGGCCAGTTCAGCGGTTGTGTACAAAGTCTATGAAGAGCGCAGCACTGTGTGTGCAATTGCCTATCAACATGGTCTACCGCGCGCACGGATGACATCATTTTTTAATGCCACACAACATTCACAGTATCGTGCGTGGTGGTTTGAAACCTTCCCAGAATTCCTATGTTTTGATATTGTTTTTTCGTACGGTTCAAAAATGATAAACTTGGAATAACTCGACAACCAAATAAGTCAGGATTATGAAATTTGAGAATTAGAGATAAAAAAATACACTGAACAGGACTGCAAAGATTTAAAGTGTAAAACAGCATTTTTATCTTTTTCATAAAATGACCCTTACTGACCGTTAGGTGACCACTGGCTAAATTCTGTGTACACCCTATATGAGGCATGGTCCAAAGATGTAACTGACCAAGTTTCACATTAATTCGGTCAAAACTGTAGGAGAAAAAGCATTTTGTAGATTTTCATTACATGACCACTAGTGACCATCAGATGACCATTGGCCAGATTTTATGAACGTGGCTAGGAAGGGCACGTGTCCAGGTTTCATTTGACCAAGTTTGTTTGAAATCGGTTGATTAGTTTATGAGTTATTGCCATTTTAAAAATTGGATAAATTTGATCATGTGACCGCATTTGGTCACCTGATAACTGGAAAGAAGAAGAAGAAGAAGAAGAAGAAGAAGTAGAAGAAACGACTGAAATACAGTACCTTAGTCGTCGGACGACTAGGTAAAGAAAGAAAGAAAGAAATCGGACGGTCACAGTATATCAACGTGCAAGGAAGAAATTGGACGATCACAGTATATCAGCGTGCTTCGAACGGCTGATATAATAACTTAATCAAACATGGCTGAACTGATTTATGAGTGGCATGTGAGAATGGACTAACTAAATGTGAACTGTTGAGGTCGCTCTTCAGATTCTGGTCTTGTCAGGCAACTCTGTTCACCAGAACAGTGTTTATACGTCAGTGAAGGGCAAAACCTAAAACTGTTAAATGACAACCAACATCAGCAATCAGTATCGTCAAACTGACATGTATACCTCGAATTCAATAACTAACCAGTAGGAAGGAAAATTCAAAACTATATAGTCTTTTGAGACTTTGTGCAGTGAAAAAAGAACTTGGCACTAAATAAGCCATGATTTGGATGACAACTTATTACACAGATATTGCAATAACAGAGCCTCATAATAGTGTATTGCTCATAGTCATAGGATACTGCAGGAGTATGGTCTCCATGAACTTTGACTGAACAGTATTATATACATGTACATATATGTCAGTGTCTCTTAGTTAACTGGACAAAAGTTACAAGCAGTCAATCAGTCATTCAGGTGATACAGTGGCATACTAAGCGAGGTAATTTTGACTGAGGGATACACATGAAAAAAGGGCACTTGCCTCATCCTTGCGGAAAAAAGTTCACAGGTTTTGTACTGGTCACCTGGCCTCTGCACAATCAAGAGGGGGGGGGGGGGGGTTAGGGACGCAGTTCAAAACTGACGATCATGGGCACCATCTGACAAATAGTTATTTATTGGAACAAAACTAACTGATGTTGTCTGCATTGAATTTGATTAACTTTTTGCATGTTAAATTAATTACTTTGATTCAACAGAGCCAAAACAATTACATTAGCTCAAAAAAGATAAATTTAAAGTGTTAAAAGAAAATCAAATCTAATGCACAGTATACCTTACCTGAACCAGTTCCGCCACCTAAACTGTGGATCATGACAGTACCACAGTAGCTATCACAATGTTCTACTTCTCTACGTAGTGCCTCAAGGGTATGTGACAGGATATTATCTTCAGTAGCTCCATGGTAACCTACCAGTAAATGTGACAATTTTTTTTAAAACGTTAACATGTAAAGGCTCAAATTTAGCAAGATTACAACATTTTCTTGGATGTTGCATCTAGAAGGAACACCACATTAAGTCAGTCCAGTACACATGTACTTTCAAAATACGAATCCAATTTCCCATTCTAGCAAATCATTTCATAATCAAGAATAAGGATGCAACATTTACACATTTAATCCTTTACAAATTTTCCAAAATGTTTGAGTTTAGCATATGCTGACTGGCGTGCAAAAGTATTTACACACCAGCTGTACGATTTTCAACTTGAAATGTGACTTCAAAATATCATGGATGGGTCAATAAATTTCCAAACCTGCATCTTGTGTTATTATTTTAGTCAGTGATATTCAACACTAAACATCCTTTCCTCAATGGAAAGAAAAGGTTGAACTGCCATCTTGAATTGCCTCATAATGTATTGATGAGCTCATGAATATAATTAAGCTGGAATTTACACCAATGGGGGAAAAAGTACATAGTTTTTCGGGCTGTTTCATGAATATTTAGCAGGTCAAATGCCGTCATCCATTCATAAATATTGAAGCTAGAATCCCAAGCCCTTATCAGGGATGTTTGATTTGCATGTGAATGCTTTCCCCACAAATTACCATCTGCACTGTTATGGTTTAATCCCCTGCCTGTCAACATTGTAATCTGGGCCTTTACCGTATGAATCAAAACCCATGTAAATGTTTTGCTGCGACTTTTCCCCTTCCTCCAAACCATATGGCCCATGATTTTTTTTTAGATCCCTTTGTCTTTAAGCGAACACTTAAGGGTGTGGCCTTTCCACACCTCTGATCTGCAAATGGGCAGCTCCCCTTGGCAATGTACAGGTAAATGGTCAAGCCTTACACGTTTGATCTAGCCTAGAGCGAGCCTGCATATCTATACTGTGTGCCTGTCAACATCAATGCCTATGCTGCCTCATCAGATCATTTATTGCTTTTACATGTATGTGTATAATGAAAACGACAAGCTCTTTGCATGTGCGCTACAAATAAAGTGCATTCAAAATCTTTTCTGATCCAAAATCAGATCTGGAAAATCTGTCATAATGCACAGAGCCCTGGCAGCCATTGTGGATTCTTGAATAAAGGTGGCGCACAGGCCCATTTTACCAAATTTGATGATGCATGCATAGGGCTACATACAGGGCACACATAGGACAACGCCTTGCACTTTGCATCAATGCAGAGCTTTGGGCTGTGACGCACATTGTGAGCCCTGGGCATCATTGTATGGCGGTACGGATGCCCTGTATACAGCTGTACACATACATGTAGCCTACATGTCTCGCCTGATCGAATTGGCCAATTTCGCTTATTTCACTCAACTTGATGTTGCTAACCCACAATTTGAATTGCTTCCACCTCTGCCAAATGTCCATTTGCCCTGAGATAGCCCCTCCTTTGAACCATAGGCCAAGCGCATCTACATAAAAGTAATCCCTAACTCCATACTTCAAAATTCAAATGTACTTCAATATGAAGCCGCAACACCATTCCCCTCAAAAGCCATTACAATGCCTGTCACAACAAATTTAAACCGTCATAGTATATTTACATTGTATGATAGGGCAATTAATACTGAATGTAATCAAGTTATTGGTCCATAAGTTAGTAAAGGTTAGTGGGAATAAACTAACCTGGGGCCCCACTGTTGCAGACGTGAGCTGATTATTAAGAGTTACATTTGAAAGGCTTGGTAGGGAAAATAACCCTCCACTCTGTGAGGTTTACTTCCTGGAATTACTGACAGGGGTTTACTAATTTGCATAAAGTTGTTGAAGTAACCCTCAGTCTTGGCACAAACCTCATGTAAGAGATAAGTTGTTTGTTGGTGTGTCATATTGCAAGCCTCATATTTGAACCTCATTATATCAGCCGTGCGCAGCACGCTGATATAATGACCGCTATGTGGCCTTGACACTGCATACTTTTGGTCTGTTATAGCAGCAGTGCCACCTGTGTAAAGATATATGTGTTCAGCCAGATACTCCACCGTGGATTAAAAACTACGAGGCCAATAAATAACACTAAGCTGTTAATAATTTTTGAGAGTTTTTGTGGATTAATTTACTGGCATTAACTACTGTTTCATATATTGTCTTGACGGCTATTTTATGTAATGTTTCGGCAGTCTTAATGTCAAATGTTCATAGTTGTTTCTCTTACATTCTTTTGCCGATCTCAGCCACATTTAGCAATGATCACCTTGTGGTCAGTGCGAGTCCGTATTCAGACAAACCGATAAAACGGCAATTTAGGCTGATATCCGTGCTTCGGGAAGCACATTAGCTCTAGTTTATTGTTGTACCCATATAATGATCATA